>JARHVA010005401.1:212500-277500 GCA_037957365.1 Torreya grandis
TTTCCAACTACAATTCCAACACAAACATAAGTTATAGTTCCAGCACCATTACTAAATATTGTGCATTTATTAGTTACATCTAAGAGTTAGATCTTATGCATACATAATATATTTCAATAGATTCATCAGTGTAGGCCACATCTACTCCTATGGTATTGACATGTATGCATACTCTCTGACGGAGACCATTACTATAGAAACTCCAATGTCAAAGATGTATCACAGATTTTAGGGGACCTTCCTCTACTCAGTTTATGTTGAGATTAGTGTTATTGGGTTTTATGGGTTCTCAACATAGGGTGCATACATCACCTATAACTTCTTCTACCATATGGGTTCCTAAGGTCCCTACAATTCATAAGGTATCAAAGTTAGTGCCATAACTTCATAGCATCACTACATAGGCAGATTTAAACATAGATTATATAGCATGACATCTTATGGGATCACAATTTCCCTTTCACACTACACACATGCTCATAGTTTCCCTATTCAACATAGGCCACGGTGATAGTGAGTCTCCCGTGAGACTCATTGGTTGATATGATTCCTACTCTTATACATAGTTCCTTCTCTCTCTCTCCCTCTCACTCCTTATACATAGTTTATTTTCATTTTATTAAACATAGCTTATATCCAGAAAACACAAAAATAATATAACATGTCAAAATACAAAAATAATCAAATATTACTCAGAAAACACAAAATTTACAAATTGTATGAATTGTTATGTTTACATTTCTTCCACTTGCCAGATATTACATATTGCTAGTTATCTTAGTATAGTCACTTTTATCATACATAGATGTTTCTCTTATTCTTATCGACTATTTGTTGATTACATACAGGACCCCGATCCACTACACTAATCTAAACTTGATATCATCTACTCACTAGGGATATATACACTAATTTAGGTTTATCCATTTGATTCATCTGCCCACTCGAGGGCATCTTCACCATAGGTTCTACTACCAGGTTATATCCTTACATTCTATACATTCTAGTTTATGTATTGATATATCTTGATATTGATCATTGCTACTCATTGCTCAGATTTTTTTCCAACTATCACTAATTTAGACTCAACATGTGTACATATTTGCATTTACAAATATATGTACTACATAATTATACATGCTTTCATTTTTAGCTTTCCAAGATTAGACTTGATTATGTTTCCTATGGTTCTTCCATTTTGAGGGCATTTGAATATGCCATTATTCTTTGTCTCTATGCCACTTCTATGTTTGTATGCCTTGGACATGTGCCCATGTCCCTTTTGTGTGTTTTCCTGCGTATATATATATATATATATATATATATATATATATATATTTGAACATGTCCTTCTATGTGGCTCTAATCTAAATTGTTTGTTGCTTGTGTATGTGGACATTTGAAAATGTTTTTGTATCTCTTTCATTCTCAGATTTAGTGACATGTTCCCATGTCCCTTGTATTGTGCCCCCTTAGCCTACTTTGGTGTGTTTCATATGTTTTATATGTATGCTTCAGTGTATGTGTCTTCACCATGACACTTTTCTTTGCTTGTTACACACACACCAGTTTTTAATGCCATGAGGGACCTCATGCATCTACCCTTCCTACTTGAGTGTCATGATGGACATCATGCCCCATCCCCCTAGGTAGCTACTTAGATTTATTGTTATACATATTGATTACATCTATTTTGACACCCTTATGTAATGCTAGATTACAAAATACATCTTACATGCCATATTTATGCTCAGATACTTTTACATTCTGATGTTATGTTTGTACATTGTATTAGAATATCATGCAGTTATCATATATGTTATGGATAACACATTTAATAGAGCTACTTCTTTTGAGGATAGTTCTTACACAAGTTCCACAACTACCCTCAAAAGAGGGCCATTCACAGGGGTTTGTCATAGAGATCAGGCTCCTACTTTGTTATTCACAGATGATTTTTAGCACACAAGCTTAGTTTTAAGAATCAAACATAGGTTAGATAGAAAAAAATAGGGACTTAAAAAGTAGTTCATTCAACCAGATTTTAGATTAGACAGACATTAGGACCTAGAATGGGACACTAGTGCCACATGGCACTATTGTCTACCATATGGCTCTACTATCTAGTAGCCCTAGTTTTAGGGCAATCTAGATTAGCCAGACTAGTACACCAGGTATAACATAGATTTGCATAGGTACAGTCATAATTTTAATAGTTATGTTCATATTTTGCTTAAATACACTCATTTAAATTCATATTCATACTAATTTCTAAAATTTTGCGGCATCAAGCATGGCATGATCACTCCCACATTTAGTTTAGATATGTATATTTAGTTATCACATACTTAGTTCAAAAATAATATTTTCAAATATCAGATTGGGGGCATGTGTGTAGCACATAGATTCCATATGATCATTGATACACAAGTTGATCAAATGGAATGGAAAACTCCATGTCATTCTATACATTGTATACACTTATTATCATATTCTAGGTTATTACCAATTTCATGCCTAATCCATCTGCAGTGGTTAGCATTCTTGAGTGGCCTAGAGTCACCTAATGTACTCGAGTTTCCATGGATCTGACATACACAGTTAGATTTACCCAAATAGATACTTTCAACACTTTGCATAGTTTAGTTTTAGATGCATCTACTACACATGGGTGGGTAATGATGGATTCATAGCCTACTTGAGTTCTTGATCCACCCACATGAGAGGGTTAGACACACATACAGTCTTATCCAAGTTATTCATAGATCATGATCGATTGAGTAGGGGTGGAAAATGATAGAGTCAAAAATGGATTGAATTGTTGTGCCACCCACACATGAGGATTGATAAAGATATCAATTTAGTCCAAGTTATTCAATGATTTTATCACTATGTACACTCACACACATAAGTTATCACCATGTTCATGCATTGGTTCATATACCCAACAAGGTGTATTTATTCCTTTCCTCTTTTTTATCTCTTTACTTAGATTTACTTAGCACAGTCTTTTGCTTTTGATATTCTCTTAAGGACTAATTTTTGTATGTTTCATTGCAGGTCATTGCTTTGGATCATGTTTCACATACACAAACCCATATTCACATACTCAGACTCAACTACACGGGCTTCACTTCCTAGGTAAGTTAAGGTATGCTTATTTTTCCTTTATAAGAGTCATTTCACTTTGCTTCATTTCTATCATAAAGGGGGGGCGGGGGGGGAATTTAATCACCTAAAAATGGTATGTGGGTGCTAAGAATGTTACTTGAGATAGACCATGCCTAGCCTAGCCCTAGACCAATCCTATAGCCTTTATCACACTTTTCCATCCATTGTATAAACCACAAGAATATTTTATTATCTCAAGCATAGTTACACAACAAATTTCCCAGATCCCAACCTAGTGTGCCCAACAATCTGCCAGTTGGACACTAGCACCACATTAAGGACACTAGAGCCACATGGTGCTAGTGTCCCTATCTTGGCACAAGTGTCCCTTGCCCTAAATCTCTTGAATGGATATATTTTCAAATGTGTGCCCCTCTTAAGGTCAACATAATTACATTTTATTATCCAAATAAGCTATAAATCTCTATAAATACAATACTATTTGACCTCTATTCATTAGATAGGAAATATATGCAAAAGCCTATACAAATAAGAAATAAGTTAAGAAAAATTAAGGTTTTTAATCCCTATTCTATCCTAATTCTACATACTACCATCTATATCTACCCTAAGACCTAATATCAAAATATTTCCAAGCTCAAGCACACTCAAGGCATTCAATACCACTCTCATTCTAGCATTCACTTGTACTTATACCAAACACTAGGTGGGAGAACTACATCAGTCTTGATCCCTCCTTAGAGTATTGGTATGTAAGTAAATCTCTTCATAGTAGGGTGTTGAGGATATCTAGCCTATTCTAATAATGAACACACATTTTTATCTCATTCCATACTTACAAAGAGGATTAGGGTTTGCACACTAAATCAGGGTTTTCAATCACAATACAAAGTTTTAGATTTTGTGCATGCAGGAATAGAACCCATAAACACAGGCACATGTGTTCCTATAAAATTGGAACAATCTTGAAAAAATGACATTAATTCCATTTTTAGGACACTAGATTAGCATGTCACTATTATCTAGGTGGGGTGTTACTCTCTAGTCAAGAATCAGACTTAGAGACCCTCTTGAAAACACTTAGACCTGTCTAGAACCCAATTTTTAAAACCCAAATCTTCCATGATAATCACTTTCTAGATAAGTCTATATGTATTCATATTTATTACTATTTTTTTAAATTCAAAATAAGTCAAATCCATAAAAAATTAGTGGTTGATTATTGCATATTGTTTAATTGATTTAGACATCTCAACCCCTTAATCTAACTTTAGATTTACACTTGTAAAACCCTAAAAGGTTAATCAAATATCAATATGAGAATATCTAAAACCAATGGGTGGCCACATAATCTCTAAATGGTGGCTTTAAGTGATCAAGATATATAATATATAGCATCTCGCCTCATCATCAATCTAAAAATGTGTCAGATATCCTCAATAGTCATTATCATCTCACCAGTAATGAAATGAAAGGTACTCATCTCTAAGTTCCATCTCTCCACTAACATAATAATCAAATATCGATCTATCATAATAGATGGAAAAGTCACAATATAATATAAACATATCATTTCTAACACCCCATAGTACATCGATCTTAGTTGATGCATCTCATGTAGTACTATCAACTACCATAATCATGATGTTAACACACCTAGATCCTTATACATAAACACCCATTTAACCTTTAATAACCTTATCCTCTTAATATTTCAATTCCTTCTAATCATTTCCACCTAATTATCTTCACATTTCATCTCATTCCTAGCAAAATACTATAATTCATTCATCATTTTCATAGACATTCTAGTCTTCAGGCATTTGTCCTTACTCTAAATATTGTCATTTAAACCCCTCTAAAGCATATATCTTGGCCCAAGGAATACTCTCTCTTACCCTATGATCATTTTTGCTATTACTATGGCCATGGTCCTCCATATTCCTGCTCCTTATCTAACATCATTTACATATCCTGAGAGTTATAACTACATTGGCCTGAGGTCTCTCCAGACTATGTAGGTATTACTTGGCCACTTTTTTAATGCCCAATAGTATCTCAACCACGCATTTCTCATCCTTTCATGTCCCCTTAAGGTCACTTGAATTCATCTCTATTAATCATTTTGTGTTACACTTTTATCGGTATCTATCATATCATTAGATCGAATCAATTATATCATTTTTTATTGGCCCACAACTCTCCCTTACATGTAACATTGCTTGATATATGTTAAAAGCTCATGGCCTTTATCATATTGGTCTCCCTGACATGTGTCCTTGCCCGAGACTTATCTTAGTCTACACATTCCCCTGACATGTCTTTGTCTCAAGATTATTTATCTTATCCATCAGACATGTTTGCCTCTTTTTTAGGTATTGGTCTATGCCTAAGACTCATCCTATGAGGCTAATCATTATTGTTACAATATGTTCCCCCTTGAGACTAGTCATACACCTTCAACCTTTCTCGTATTTACCCCCTTGCAACCTCACTTGGGGCATCATATCACTTGTAGCTCAACTATCATATTAGGCATCCTGACCCATACTTGTCTTGACTATTTGCCCATCCCTTATCTCTTTTTGAGTGTCCATCCATTATGTTCCTCCCTGCATGCCCGCTTGAAGGGGCATCATGCAACCTCATTTTTCCTAACTCTTCGTGTATTGATTATTCTTTAAAATACTATTACTCCTACTTCATCCACTTACAATGCCCTTTCAAAGAGAGGCAAAATGTATGCATCTAAACTTGCTTGCCTTAGTTCTTATCACTAATATTATTATTTGACACTAAATTCATCAATTAAATGTCTATCTCATTTAATCTCATGTAATTGCATCTAATTTATTCCTACTAACCCCTTCCTATTCATTAGCCTAATTGCCCACTAATTCCACATTCATCTGCTAACCTTACCCCTTTTCATATCTTCATTAATTGTTTTAATATATTTTGACTATCACCTAACCCCACTTATCCATTATATTGAAATTTAAAATTTTAATCCTCACCTAACCCCACTATCCACCTACTACTAGGATTTCATATAAGCCTAATCACTAATCCTCACCTAATCCCCTTCTAATCCTCATTTAGTCCTAACATGAACCTAGAGGCTTTTACTCTCTAGAAGTTTCTTTCATCCTCCACATCTCTAGAGTTCTCCATTTCTAGAGAATTCTAAAGAATTTTAAATTCCTTAAAATTCCCTCCTTCCTCTCTATAAGCTTCCAATGCATTTGAAATTCATTAAAAAAACTCCCTCTATTGCATACTTAAATCCATGACTCCCTCCATTCCAAACAACGAAAATTCAAAAAGAAATTTCATGAGCCTTCATGTCAATCTCTCAATCACAATCCATTAGTATTTTGTCAAATAATCATCTAATCTAAGTATTGAATCAAGCCAATATCATGCTAAAAGTTTGAGTCTGTAAGCAATTTTTAATCTTTTTATTGAATCTTGATTGAGAACATTTGGCTTTAGATTATAACGTTGTCTTAAATGTTTATTTTATTGCATTTTGATTTAATGGTTCCCAATTTTGAAGTAGATTGGTAATTTGAGTTGATCTTAGTGTCTAATTACATATCAAATTTCCATTGCTCAAATTTATCATCTTACAATATTTTCTCCACCTACTTCTATTCCCTGTGATGACACATCCATAGTGGATAGTTCTCTTCCTTCTATCAAGCCACCACTACAGGATAAGATTCTACCAGACCTTAGTTATCCTATTGAAGATTATACTTTTGTTCTTGTGCATGATGTTATTCTTCAAAATCCATAACATATTAATATTTCATAGGACTCTAATGTTTCTAGTGAGAGTACACCTTATGAGAGCATCGATGACTCTTGTACTCTCTTCTTCAATTTCGAGGGTTGTTGAGCCATGCTCACCACTTCACATAGACATTACTTCAGTGAATGTTCCATGACATTCTTATTCATCAAACTCACATGTGCTTGATGACACTTCTGAGCTTGAGCATATCTCTTAGATTGATGACTCTTCTTCTAGCATATATGACTACAGTTTTGATGAGGACACACCTCTGCCATCTCCTTATCACATTATATATATTGAAGGGTTAGTTCTTGATCCACCTACCTCTGGTCCATTTTTGACATTACAGGGTATAGGTATATAGATATAGGACTCACCAAACATTAGGAAGTCTATTTCATAGGTATAAAACATTTTGCATTCTATTTTAATCTATGCTTTCATTTTAACATCATTACATAAAGTAATTGGCTCATCTATTATGCATGAGGAGCATAGTTCCTTGTATAAGAACCACACCTTGGTTGAAGATCCATCGGGCAATTGATGGACACATTCATCATTATAGGGTGATCCACTCTTCATTGTACCTACTTATGATAGGTTCACTTCAATGGCATTATATTCAATTCTTGTGCACGAACTTGTCAGACCTATGCCACACTTTAGTTTTAGACCCTACTTAGAGATCTTTATACTGTTGCCTCCATCTTCCATTGTGGAATGGGTTGACTTTCAATACACCATTCATATTTTTCCTTTGACAAAGGGAATAAATATTATTCAATACAGATGGAGCTTCTTCAGTTTTCAGATAGAGGATCTCATTAGCAACAATCATCATTCTATGAGCTCTATTGTAGGTAGCTTCAACATCTTTTATGGGGACTTATATTAGTTCTCCTCTCTATGTGTTATGTTACTTTCACTTGTGGATGCATTCTCAATTATTCTCGACATCCTTAGAGTATGCACAATTTCTTGCTTTACTCTTTTTTTGGAGAAGAGTTTTGTCATATGGGGTTTATATTTTGCTCTATCTTATGGGAGTTGCATTGTGATTCGGTGCCTCATCAAACCTCATTATCAGGGCCCAATTCTTCTACCCACCTAAGCTACACTTTAGGGGAGGTGTTAGTGTAGGATTTGTTTTGCTTTTAAATTTAACTACACAGTTGTTAGTTAGCTTGCTTATGGTTATAAAGGTCACTAGGGGAAATACACTTAATGTGCTTTCTAATTGTGAGTTGAGTTGTTACTTTTATGATGACCTTATATGTCACTATATAATGTACCTCATTTGTACTTTTTGGCTAATGAATCAATCAATGAACTGATATGAAAATCACTTTACATTGCTCTCACCTACTCCTAGAGTTTTTGTGCAATATGTGATGTTTAGATATCTTAAAATGATTTAATATAAAATATGTACTTATTTTTGTTTTGTTAGGTATAGGTAAATTAAGACCCGTAGTTGTTATGGCCACTTCAAACCTTTTATTAGATTGACATTAGTTGATGGTATTGAATCATGATTTTAAAAACACTACCAACCTATTTATCATTCCACAATATATTTATTTTGAACTTTCAAATATGTGAAAGTGAGCATGTGTACATTTAAATTGTACAAATAAATGTGATTAAGAAAATACTTTAATATTATTAAGATAGATCAATTTTTTTCTAAAAGTAATTTAGAATAATATCATTGAGACATGGATATTAAAATTGATAATCTCTGATATTGACATTTACGATGATAAATATGACTTGATCTTGTTAATGCAACTTTTCAATTTCTTTAATTAAGTTCTACCAATTTTTTGCACCAAAAATTATGGCCCATTTAACAACCAATATTACAATTATTAACCCCTCTCGACTAGTGGTGTTTCTCCCCTATTTACTCCCATTTTGAAACAAATGAGATGCTATCTCCATTTTTTTTTTAATCACATGGTAAGAAAAACAATATAAAAAGGGTGGAACCCCATAAACTTTTAATATAATATAAGGAAACAACTTCTCCAATATTAAAATTTATATTTTTTCGAATGGAAAATTTTGAAGACATAAGCTTACTTTAATTGGTGAAATTTAAACATATAATTTTGAAGGTTGGGAAATTTTACAATAGTTCACTATAAAAAAAGTATGATTAAAATTCAACACAATGTGATTTGGTGTGGAGAAACGAAAAAAAGGTTTGACTAAAGGTGATGTGGAAACATGTGAAAATCGATACTTAATAAGGTATGCGAGAAAACATAACATGTGATTGACTCAATAAGGTTAAAACGAAGGCATTGGAAATAATATGGAAGAGGTGACATTGGTAGCATATGATGATGTGGAGTGGCATTAGCAAGAACTAACCCTCCATTACTTATGGTGGAGTTACATCTCATTTAACCAATTGTGTTAAAAGATAGTTGGGTTGGATGAGGACACCATCCACAATCTTTAACATGTTGTCAACATAAAAATCTATCTTGGTGTTGGTGTTGGTGTTGGTGTTGGTGTTGGTGTTGGTGTTGAAGGGAAAAGGTTTTAAGTAATTTAAAGGTGGTGTTTATAAATATTTGAATCATTAATATATTTTTTTTAAAAAGATAAAGAAGAGTGCTTAGAGAATATTTAAACTTGAAAGATAATTATTTGATGTACTAATAATATGAATAAATAAATTAGTCTCAAAAAAATAAATAATGTTAATATTGAGTGAGTTTTAAGGAAGAAATTCTTTTTGAAGAACAAACAACCAAATAAAGGTATCTCACTTGATCGGTAATTGAATTTTTTAAAAATACGAATCTATATAAATAGTAGTGAGTTTGAATATACTTTTAAATCTAATTGAATAATACTTTATGAAATGATCAATTTATAATAAATCATAAATTAAAATATGATAATACAAATCTCAATACACATCTAATATACAATCCCCTAATTTGATTCTCAACCCTCTAATCTATATAAAATTATAAATTTAACAATTAAATTGAAGATACATTATAATTAAAAAGATGCTCTAAAACTAAATTTGGAAGCATTGACATTGTAAAATAGATTGAGGCACGTCCCTTACAAAGACAATTATTAAAAACATACTTGAGGTTTGAACCGATAGACTCCTTTGTTAAAAAGATATATTAGCTTCATCTCTTAAATACGTATATTAAAATCCTCATTAAATAAGTATATTAAATTTCTTTCTTTGAGCTGATATGAAATTAATAAATTAAGTATATTGATGAGGACAAACATGTTAATCCAATCAACTTTAACAAAGCTAACGACATAAAATAAATTAAAAATAAGGTAACAAAAATAAAAAATACAACTATCAACGGTTGTCTCTGTTTTGCTTTTTGAAAAAGGGCAGATTTTCCAAAGTTTATTCTGATCATGATAAGTATATAACTTCTAAAATCGGTGATGTGTTACTTATACAAGTTTTTAACGTGTAGAGCATATCCATGATGTCGCATCAATAACAATTACTTGAGTGACTCGTTACCTTATTATAGTAAGGAATCCAAGGGACATCTAAAAATGGCTCCCAAGGATTTATTAGTTGTTGAATTATAGTGTGTTTATATATTTGTAGAATATTAGTTTGAACTAAGTGTTATTGGTGTGTTTTGTTATTTTAGTTGTCTTTTTTTCTTTCATTTTTTTTGGTTTCCTTTTGATTTTATGTTTTTGTGATGGTTCCTCAAAAAACGTATGTATTATATTTCAAGTGGTATTAATATTTTTGTTCATTAAAGTATTAGGGGAATCTAAACTTGTTTTCTCTACTTTTTTTAACTGTTCGATATCGATTTGTATGTCAATAAGATTTTAATTTGAATTCAAAGAGTCTACAAATACATGGTTATCTTAGTATATATAAATATCTATAGATAATCTGAAAGAGCATCTAGCATATAACATATAACATGTATTGCCACAATGATCTGCTAAACATTTACAAACATGCTAGAAAAATCAAGCAACCATTTAGAGAGTATTCGTTGGAGCACTGGAGCTCATAGTAATGACACATTCCATTAGAATGGTTTGCATGGCCGAAGAGTTATTGTTTTTAATGGCGTGTGTTTTTATGATATTGTACGTAGTTGAGGTTTTGGAAAAATATCAAGGAAGTTTTGTTGTTTCTAGGGTAACAGAAAGCCCAAAACACATCATTTTCCTTATCATTTTTAAATTCAACTACCCAATTAGGGATTGGAAAAAATGTGTAATTTTCTAATAATCGGTGCAAAGTTGTAGAAAATTGAGCAAGATTTTTATAACCCAACTTTGAAAAATGTAATCATAAAAAAGTCTGTGCATCATTGACACTTCCTAGAGTTGTATTGTTTATGGTTTTGGTTGAAACTTGACGATATATGTAAGGTCCTCTATTCACTACAATTTTTCAAGGTTCTCGTTCGCTTGTCACAAAACCCTCATTTTTACTATCAAACCTTGGGACATCATTTTCCTTATCATTTTCAAATTAAGCTACCCAATTAAGGATTGGAGAAAAGGTGTAATTTCTTAATAATCATTGTAAACTCTCAGAAAATTGAGCATCATTTTTATAACCCAAACTTGAAAATGTAATCATAAAGAAGTTTGTGCATCATTGATGCTACCTAGAGTTGTATTATCTAAGGTTTTGGTTACAACCAAAAATGAAACTTGACGGTTTGGACAACGTCTTTTGTTTTCCACGATTTTTCAAGCTTCTCGTTGACTTACCATAAAACCCTATTTTTTATGTCAAACCTTGAAAATTATCTCTAGATCTCCCAAAAATCAAGATACTCATATAAATCCTTTCTAAATCATTTATTGCTTTAGTTTTAGAAAATTAATTGGGTCTAATTTACTATTTTGTATCTGTATAGGCCTAGTTAAATGTTTATGAATGTGAATTTTGCAATTTGATTGAAATCCATATACTCATAACACATTTTAGCAAACACATGCTCTCTTACACCTATCTTAGGGTTAGATCTTGCTCTATTTGTGGCAGAAATGATTTTCGTAGGGTAAATATAAATTTTTTCTGATTTTCCTAAGATTTTTTCCATTACCTAATTTGTTAACCCTAACTTATTTGTGTGTTATATCAAACCCTAGGTTAATTTATCCCACACATTATCCAAACCCTGATGATTTTGCATGATGTGTATATTAACTTAGTGTTTAATATCCTATAATGCCACCAAAATTGATAAACCTAAGAATCCAACCAAGAAGAGTGCTAGGATTAATGTTATACATGATGAATTTATTGAATTTCTTTTGGTTAATTCTAGATTTTGCTTGAAAAATAAAATAGAGTCTATAAATGTAGTTAGTGTTGTGCCATCAATTGTGTGTTCTATTTCAAATGATAATGGTGTGCCTTTGAATGATAATGTCACAAATGAATCTCAAGTGATAACGCATGTGAAATAGATCATGATCAAGAAAGTTCCTTATAGCAATAAGGCATGGCTGAAAATCTTGCACATTTTAAGGAACATATTATGGCAAATCCTAGTGAGATAGTTGTATGATGAAAGTATTAAAAAAAGTTTCAAGCTAAACCATAGATGAAGAGGTTCAAGATGGGGTTGAGATACAAGAAGTAAGTTATAAGGTAGACAATGGATACATGATTGATCATAATGAATGTCAACTACTTGAATCATGTAATAGAACACAATATGGTGGCCATTTCTCAAATTTCTTATAAACCAACTCCCTCTCGTGTTTCTATCACTTCTAATATTTCTAAAGCTTCTCCTTCTTCTCAAAATGTTGTGATTGTTTCTAAAATTCTTTAAAATCCTCAATGTGTTCCTACTACATGTCAATTTATTCAAAATTCTCAATATGTTTCTTAGATTCCTCTTGTTCAACCACATGTTGCATATAATTCTTCTTAGATTGCTTCACATTTTGCCACTCCTACTTTGCAAAATGTGTTTATTCTAACCTATGTCACCTCTAATTTTATTCCAAATATTGAAATGATTACAATGATGTATACATTTCATGACATGCAAAAACATATTAAGATTCTTTCTCAAGGGTTTCAAAATGAAAAAAAATAGGGTCACCTCTAATGATATTCTTCTGAACCCTTTGGCTTATAAAGTGATTACATATCCATTTTCAATAGGATTTATTTCTCCAAAGTTTTAATTGTTAAATAGAAAGGGAGATCTTTCTCATCACATTAGGGAATTTTGTGCCTCTTGTTTAGATTTTTATATTAACAATCAATTATAAACTAAACTATTTCTAATAAGTTTGAAAGATAACACACTTGATTGGTTCCATGATTTACCATGTGGATCCATAGATTATTTTACAATCTTAGTTGATGATTTCTTAGATTATTTTTCAATCAATATTGGTATGAAGGTTACAATTGCACAATGAGCTCAAATTAAATAAGGACCAAATGAGACTTCTAGTGAGTATATGCTTAAATTTAAGACTATGATTATCAAAATGACTCATCAACTAATAGATAGTGAACTTCAAACTATATTATCTCATAACTTTATTCCAAATATTAAAGATAAAGTGGTCCTCAACTCTTACAAATATTTTGATGAACTTTATCAGATGGTTAGAGACTTTGAGGTCAAGGTTCTAAATATAAATTTACTTTAGTATGGGTCAAATGCACCCAATTCTAATGGTGAAAAGTTATAAAATAGATGAATTTCAAGTCTTGAAGTAATGGTAATGATTTTTAACCTAAGAGTGATGCTAATAATTTGGACAATGTTATAGATTAACCACCTAATATGCTCATATAATCTCAAAAAAAAGTGTATGTAATTTACAAGGTTAAGTGAAAGTCCACCAAACTTTTGAAGAGATTGCTTGAGCATAATATGATTACTTTTCCTTTAGTGTAATATAATTATGGTGTTATAGTAAAATTATTCATTTGTGTAATATGATTAGTATGATTATTGAAGAGATTAATTTAGTGTAATATAATTATGGTATTGTAGTATGAACCAATGAATCTTATTTAAAACATAAACATATTACATATAATCATAAATTAATATTTCATATCAAAACTACACATGTTATAAAATAATTAAAATGTGAAAATTTGGGGTTCTAAAAATAATATTAAATTTTAAAAAATTAAAAAAAAACTAATAACTTTGAAAATTCAGCTAGGATCAAAATTATACTATCTTGATAGGACCAAGATCGTACTACTAATTTCTTGGAAATAATGTGTATTCACATAATATTTTAAAACTTTATCAATTACTAACACTTTATATCATGTAGGAACCCATAGAGACTCAATATCTATAAGTGCACGCCCTAAAGGGTGTACTAGGAAAGGGGTGGGAATACCATTGGTGCTTTGCAAGATTGTTGTTCATTATTTCCACTTATTACCAATCCAACTAGCTCCTGAAAACCATTCACTAAGATATTACTCCTCTTTTTCACACTCCTCCAATCATCTCCCACCTTCCATCCCTTTTTCCTCACCTTAAGCCCCTTTTGACAGTCTGTAGTACTAGGTTGACTAGGTTGACCCTGTACTGTTGTGGGTAAAATTCATTTAAGGTCTAGGTCAGCTCTTGGCTGACCTAGACCATGACCTAGTGAATTTTTGTCCATAACAATACTAGGTCAACTGGGTCGACCCTGTCAATCAAAACTTTTGGAATGGCTTAGGCTTAAATCCTCCTATATATACAAGATCATTTCATCATTATTTAGAAATGAATAAGAGTTATTATTCACTTGTGTTTCTTTACAATTTGCTCTTCCACCATTCTTCTTGATGAGTCTAAGATTAGGGTTTCTACTTGGAGAATATAGTCTTGTGGAGAAGTCTTGGATGCTTTGGCCTTTCTTAGTGATGTGTACAAACCACAACAACCTCTTGTGAAGCCCCTTTAGTCTAGGGAGAGATTGAGTCTCGATGGGTTAGTCTTTCAAGTAAGTGTTCTCTAACTTTTCTCCTCTCTTTAGTAGATAAAATTAGCATGAGTATTATCTTCAAATAATAATACTCTTCTTCTTCATGCATTAGGGTCTTACTCATACATAGATTAATTGAGATTCTCCTATGCATGTTTCTTTGTTTACTAACCTCCATATTGTGCCACAAGCTTTAGTGAGTACTAGAATATATTTATTTGATTTACTTGTTATTAGTTTAGTGAATATGAAAACATAGGACCTAGTTAGGGTTGTTACATGATTGTGTTTGATTGGAGGCTTTGGAACCCTCCCTAGTATTGTTTATTGTGTTAATAGATCCCCTAATTGGGTCTAACAGATCACCATATTGGTCATGTTCCTGATTATCTAATGTATTCTCAATCAGAAGTGTAAGTATGATCTAACTTCTTTGAGTTAGGATTGATTTATAGACATGATGCCTTTATAATTGCATAAATTATGGTGAACCCAACATGAATCTAACCCTTGCAGGTTTTATCTCACATTTTTCATTATTTTATCATTTTATTTATTATTTGTCTATATTTATGATACTAGATTAATAATGTGAGTATAGTTTCTAACTTATGTGTACAAGTTTAACACATAGTCACATCAAAACAACTGTATTCTTTTTGTGTAGGTCTTCATAAAATACAGGCCACCAAGTTGAATAGCTCAACACAATACAAGTTTTCACTTCCAGACAGGCTACTAGGTCAACCCTATTGCACAGTACATTTTCATACTTCCAAAAAACATATTAGGTTGACATTACTAGTATAGTATTCCTCACAGGCTTCAACAAATAGGGAACTACAAAATTGGGTTGACCTTGTCAACATAGCTGGAAGAATTTACAAGTAAAAATCAAGGCACTTTAACAACAATCTCAATTTTCTCTGCATCTTCCAACCCACCAATTTTCCTTTCTCTCTTTCTCTATCATTTTTATTATTCATTATAGTTCTATTTTTCACAATTTTCAGTCTTTAAAAGTACCCTTATATAGTAAACTAGGTCGACCCTATCTACCTAGTTATATATTTTATCTTCTATCTGAAAGACTAGGTCAACACTGTCGACATAGTTATTAACAAACCCTTACTTCAGTATTATAGTAGCTACAATGTCAAATTTGTACTATAATTTTGACATACACTATCATATGAACTGACATTATATTATGTTTTGAAGTTAGAATTAACATCTATATGCTAGTAATTACTTCACACTTTCATTTTCAATTACTTGCATGCTTAGAATAGATCACATAATCTAATTAGGTGGTTTTTAAATATACCATTTATTTTCACTATTTTCTCTTTCTTTCACACACTACCAAATCACATAATCTTAAAATGCATTTAAATAATTGTCTACCCAAGGCCTACCTACTTGGATTTCATCACTAAGGGGGATGCTAACTTGGTTTTCTGGCCAATTATAAACATGTGGTTAATGGTATATATTGGCAAAGCACTGACACCCTTATCATTGCGGTGTGTGCCCCAATACCAAGCTAATACCATTACCAACACAAATCCCTTTCAACCTAAACATCTTGAAACCATCATAGATTGATTTCTAGTTCCTTACTTTCAGCCAAACTTCCTATCACACTTAAATCATACTCTAATAATCTAACAACATTCAATATGTCCACTTAGTTAGTATTTACTTTCCAATTTGACTTCTTGCTCTTTGATCATTGTATGTTGTATTTCAAAAACTTACATTGGCCAGTATTGGTGCAAGGTTTTGTGATGTGTGATTCAATTGGATCATCCTCATTGACCCAATTAATTGAGTGTTTCCTTTCATTTCTTGCTTTCAAAAGTACTTGCAAAATTTTTCTTGTTTCAATATACTTTTATTCTATTTGACATGATCTATTAAAGACTATTTGTTTCCCCTACCTACATTATTGAGTCAACCCTGTCAACACAGTATTCTTTTCTACCTCTCAAGATATAGTACTAGGTTGAGCCTATTGACTCTATATCCTTATCTGCATGTTCTCTATCTTAGGTTATAATACTAGGTCAATCGTGTTGACTATGTATCCCTATTTTCTTAGTTTTTAGACCTTTTTTTTAGCATTAGGTCAACCCATTCGACTCTATACTCTTATTAGGCTCTGTTTTCCCTAGTTTATAGTATTAGGTCAACCCATTTGACCCTGTATTCTTACTTCTTTCCCTATCTATCTAACTCGGTTCTCTATTTCTCCTCCTTAGCATTTTATTCATTTCTCTCAAGTCATCATGAGGTCCCCTATCAAAATATTCTTTGACAACGTGAATCCATTTAGATACTATATGGGATGTTCATTTCTCCCTCTCTTTTCCTCCCAAGAGAACCATCACTCTTGGGGCACTTCTTCTCCTCCTTCATCTATGGATTATAACATGGTACAAATCAATCCTCAAGATGAATTAGAGGGATCTGATCCTTTCTATACCTATCAAGACAATTCCCATCTTAAAAGTAATGTGGGAGCAATTGACACAAGTTTAATCAATAATCCATCTTCTAGCAACCCTCCCCTAATACCAATTTGAGGAGTGCTCCTACAAACACCAACCCACCTATTGATATGACTCAACTTATTTCATAAGTCATACAACAAATGAACATAATATAAACCTCTAACACCTCTCAAATGATGCAACTATCCATCATCAAGCCAATCCTAATTATATTCCTCCAGCTCTTAGAGATGCCTTAAGAAATGTTATTCCTCAACATGTCATGAATAAAAAAATATTTCAAACCATTAAAAATAAGCCCTTATCTCCATTCATTGTGTCCATTGATATTGGTAACATATCTCCAACTATCATTTATGATGGGACTAAAGACCCTGTCTCATTCCTCAAAGCCTTTGGTAATATTTACAAAGAGTGGATCCAAACTAATACTTTAGACACAACTAAACTCTTAGTTAAAACCTTCACTAGTGATGTAATATAATGGTACAACGAGCTTCTGTAACACTCCATTTAGCAACTTGAGGATTTGGTCAATCTTTTAGCTAAAGAGTTTCAACATAATCATCTTCCCAAAAATTGTCTTAGCCACTTCATCAATGCTAAGCAATCGCCCACCGAATCAGCTCATGATTTTATCAAATGATGGAAATATCTAGTCCATAAATTTGATCATAACATGACTAATGATAATTTTTTTAAACTCTTTATAACTACTTTAACTCCTTCTCTTCAATATAAGGTTTGAACTTTTACTCCCCAAACACTTAATGAAGCTCTTGACCAAGCTAAATGTCAAGACTTTCTCATGAAGTAATTCGAACCTAATCTTAAACTTATTAAAGGATATTTTCAAACATATACTAATGTTAGCACTAGAAATATTCCTCAAACCAAACCAGGAGTTACCAAAGCTGAGATTCCGTCATCTTCTCAGACACCACTCACCATGCAACAAATGAAACATTTTTTATTGTGCTTTAAACCTTTTACTTATCATAACAATCCTCCTAAGTGGTATGACCCTAATAAATTTTTTTGGTCCCATGCCAACATTGGTCACTCCCATGAATCTTGTAGCGGTCTCACTAAATTTATTGTCTCCTATATACTTGGTGATTCATTTAATCATGAAGCCATGATCAACCTTCATCATCAAGAGTACACCATTGCTTCTTAAAAATCATAATTTTTTAAAGATTATACCTCAAATAACCAAAAATATTTTTCCACATCTAATAATCAACAAACTACCAAGGATGTTTGTGTTATTGATGTCAATTATGACTAATATTACAATAATTCTCAATATGTTAACACTACTAAGATCAATCATCATTGAAAGCTAAATCACAAAGATCCTATTACCAAACCTAAGAAGCCATATTTATAATAACAAATTCTCAAAGATACTACAACTACTAATCTCACTTTAGAATCCCCTGAGGAACCATCTCCTCCTTCTGAACCCCCAACCACTTTTATTCCTTTAAAATCTACCTTACCTCCTCAACATCATGTTGGTTCTTATAAATATCATTGGAAATTTCTTAAATAACTTAACTCTATGCCTTGTAAGATTCTACTTATGTAGTTAGTTTTTACTTCCCCTTATCATCGCAAATTCTTTATGCAACAATTACTAGAAATCAAATATCCATCTCCTATAGATGAAGAACCACCTTCTATTGAACCTCAACCTACCAACGTCCATAATATTGAAACCATGTGTCCTTCTTCTGAGCCTTCTATTAAATTTATTGAAGAGGACATGATTAATGATGAAATCTTTTTTTGTGCTAATGATTTGTGACTATTCATTAAAATAGCCATTAATACTACCCTTATTCATTAATTTCTAGTTGACGAAGGCTCTGGTATTAATTTGACATCTTTATGGCTTATCTAACAACTTGGTTATAACAAGGATCATCTCAATAAAACCCACCTTACCTATCATGGTTTAGATAAGACTAATCAAAATCCACTTGGTTGTATTTGGCTTCCCCTAACCATCAAACCTAAGATCATTCAAACTAAGCTTATGTTCTTTGATTTACCCTTATCCTATAACATACTCCTTGGTCTCCCATGGACTCATATAATGAGGGCCATTTCTTCTTTTGGTAGCCAATGCATTAAATTATTACATAATGGAAAATGGTTTAATCATGAGGCTGATTCCAACCCTTGGAGTATTCAAATTCTTATTCTACAACCTAATATCATATTCCTACCATTCCTAAGATCAATAGAGCTCCTTTACCCAAGTTCATCAACATCAATGCTGATTTACAAGTCACTGTTGTTGATTTAGATGATCATAAACCTAATGATTTATAACATACTTGTAACATTACCAAGCTACCCTACTACATTTTGAAGTGGTTTCCTCCTTCTTTATTAGCTAAAAACCATACTATCCATTCATTAATGAGATCATTGATTTTCCCCTCCATGCAATGCTTAGGAGCCTTCTTTACCTGAAGAGGCCTTCACTTGAAATGACTATGGAATGGCCAAATTATTTCAATATCCTCTCATCATGTCTCCATGTACATTCAATAATATTAGAATTTCACCTTCTGAAACTCCCCCTGAATCTCAAGCATTTACAATTTCTCCAACATATGATGATAATTACATAATGGACCAAGCTCAATCTTGAGACTTGGATGTTCAACATTATCAAAAAACCTTAGCTCAAATCCATGCTTTTAACCAGGATGTTCATACCATTTTTATGGATCATAACTTAGATCCTGAAGGTCATGTGCCTCTTGTTAATTCTCTACTTATTGATACTCCTTGGGTGGTAGAACAAATCATACCTTCCGAATCTCTAGAAATTCCTACTTCTTCTCTATCACCTATGGATCCAATCATTGCATCTGATCTTTCCCCAGTGAAAAAAATTAATGACACACCAAACCCATTTGATCCATCTACTTCTCCTACTCCTAAGATTACACTAGATGTTAGGGCCACTAATTTCCATTAGATACATTCTGAATAAGATCACCATGGTAATCAAATTCTAGATCTTGAAGTAAACATTGAGTATTATGGTCCTCTCCCCACTTTTCCCAGTGATGAAGCTATTCTTGAAATACTTCATGCCTGATATCCTCAACTTCCTTGACAATATCACAAACTTGGGAATTTTAAAACCAAAACCCCGTATTTCAATAGCTTTGTTACTAGCATTGATCCTAAAGCTAATCCAATTTCTTCTTTACCTAATGCACCATACCATTTACAAGATATAAATTTTATGTTTATCAAAGAAATTACTTGCATTGAATATGGTACTCCATCATTCCCTCAACCAATTATAGTTTCTCATGAACTCTCACCTATCGAATATGATAACTTTAGCTCATTTTTCAATAAATATCATGAGATCTTTGCCTAGTCCTATGAGGACATGCCTGGTATTGACCCTATAATTTTGGTGCATAACATCATCACTTATCTCATTACCAATCTTGTGCATCAAAAATAATAGAAATTTCCACTCGAGGTTTCCACTTTTTGTCACAAGGAAATCATCAAACTTCTCAATGCTAAATTTATCAAACCAGTGGACTACTCTAAATGGGTTTCTAACATAGTTCCCATTTGGAAAAAGGTCACTATTGTCATTCACATCTACATTGATTTTTATAATCTTAGTCTCGCTTATCCTAAAGATAATTTCCCTTTACCTTCAATATATGTCATTTTCAATTTCATAGCTGGTTATGAAATGTAATTTTTATGGATGGCTTCTTGGGTTACAATGAAATTCACATTGCCCTCGACGACCAACATAAGACCACTTTCACCATAGAATGGGGTACCTTTTTCTATGTTAAAATGCCTTTCAGCCTTAAAAATGCCAAATCCACTTATCAATGAGCAATGACTCACATCTTTCATGATCTTATCCATAAAATTGTTGAAACCCATGTGTATGACCTCATTGCTAAGTCTAAAATTTGTAAGACTCATCTTTCTGATCTTGCCATCATCTTTGATCATCTTCTCAAATACCGAGCTAGAATAAATACTTACAAATGTGCCTTTGGTGTCATATCTATAAAATTATTAGGATTCCTAGTCTCTCTCCACAACATTAACATTGACCCTACTAAGATTAGTTCCATCATCAACATGCCTATTCATCATTCCATTCTAAACATTCACACTTATCTTAATAAACTTGTGGTAATTAGATTATTTATCCCTGAAATGGCTTACTATACCAATCCATCAATTTTAATCTTAAGAAAGGTAATGCTTTAGAATGGATAAATCCTTGTCAAAAATCCTTTAATAACATAAAATAATCATTGATTCACTTGACTATGCTTCATCTTCCTTCAAATGATCAACCTTTGATCCTATATACTTCTTCCACACCCATTTTAGTTAGGGTAATGCTTTCCCAACAAGATGATATTGGAAGAGAGTATGCCATATATTACATCAGCCAATGCCTCGTTGATCATGAGAAATGTTACACCAAATTTGAATGTGATTGTCTTGCCATCTATTTCATAGCTAAAAAGCTTCAACATTACATGCTTTACCATACCACTTATGTCATCATTCAATCTGACCCCTTTCATCACTTTTTCTCCGAAGCCTTTCTTTTGAGAGATAGAATTGGCAAATGGATGGTCCTCCTCATGGAATTTGATCTCTACATTATTACTCAAAAATTTATCAAAGGATAAATCATAGTTGATCAACTTGCCATAGCTATTGTGCTAGCTACCAATCACCTTCAAGATAGTATTTTTGATGATAACATTCTCTATATTTAAGGTCTCAATCAAGCCATTTCTTTTAAAGATTAATTTCATAACTCCACTAATGATTTGGAAGCAAGTAATATTGATGAATCCACTATCATCCCCAATACTACTAAACCAAAAGTAGTTATCAAATAACTTCCTAAATTTAATGTCAACTTACACGAGGATACTTGGACCCTTCAATTTGATGGTGTTAAATGCCTTCAAGGAGCTAGGGTAGGTTGTATTCTTACAAATCCTCTTGGAAAAATCATTCCTTTGGCTTTTCGCTTAAAATTTGACGTCACTAATTAGATGGAAAAATATGAAGCTTTAATCTTAGGCATGAAAGATACTCTTGATTTAAATATCCAATACCTACATGCCTTAGATGATTCTTAGTTCATTTGTAACCAAGTTAATGGTGATTAATAATGCAAAAGTGAGAACCTCATTTCTTATCATCAAATCACAAATACTCTTACCAAAGATTTCATTTCATTCACCATCGAGCTTATCCCTCGAGATCAAAATTTTATTGTTGATTCCCCTTGCTTCTTCAGCATTTCTTTTTCATTTGCACAAAGTTATTTTTTATCCCACTTTTATTATCTAAATAAGAAAATCTCCATCCTCTATTCAACCACAAGATTCACTTATCTACCACATCGAGGCTATCACCATTTGATAAAGCCCATGTTATAAAGACATCATTCAATTTTTAGAACATCAAACTTATCCTCCCAACTTAGACTCTCATGAAAAGACTCATATTCAAAAATAAGTTTTTAAGTATTTATTTCTATATAACATCCTTTATTATCATAATGTTGAAGGTACCTTTCTATATTGTGTTATGAAAGATAAGTTTCTTGATATTTTTGAACAAGCACATGGGGGAATTTGTAGTGGCCACTATAGTGGACATGTTACAGCCCATAAATGCTTATGTATGGGATATTTTTAGCCCACTCTTGAAAAGGGTGTTGTTAAATTTGCTAAAAATTGTACCCCTTTCCAAATTCATGATGATCTAATTCATTGAACTCTATCCAAGCTTCAAACCATCGAATCTCCCTAGTTATTTTTCATGTGGGGATTAGCTCTCATAAGAAAATTACCCTAATTTTCAAGATGGGCATGTCTTTATCATCATAGACACAAAATATCTTACCAAAAAGGTCAAAGTTATGCCCCCTATTACTATCACTGGTACCACCATCTCCAAATTCATCCTTAATTAAATCATTGACCACTTTGGTTTTCCCCATACTACATTTCAGATAATGGTGGTAATTTCAAATATAAGGATGTCAAACAACTTTGTGTTAAATTCAATATCAATCAAAAATTTGCCACACCCTATCATCCACAATGTAATGGCCAAGTTGAGGCCACCAAAAAATCCTTAATAAAATTCTCCAGAAGATAATTCATAAAACTCGCATGGATTGGCACCTTCATTTTTATCCTGCTCTTTGGGCCTATTAGACTAGCATACATACTTCCACTGGGGCATCACCATTCTCTATAGTCTATGGTTCTAATTTATTCCTTCTATTATAAGTTGAGCTTCCCTCTCTTTGTATCTCTCTTCATGGTAACATACCTGATGAATAATTACATGAATCTCACCTTCATGCCCTTGATCTCTTTGATGAATGTGGTATTTTTTGCTTTGCAACATAATCACCAATACAAGGCCCATATTGCCAAACAACATAATAACCATGTTAAAGTTTACACATTTAATTTTGGTGATATTGTCCTTAAATTATACTACACTCAATATAAAGAAGGTAAATATGCCCAAAAATGATGGGGATCCTATTTAGTCAAATATATTCTTGGTCTAAGTACCTATCACCTTCAAACCAATGAAGGCCATGTTTTCAAATATCCCACAAACACACAATTCCTAAAGAAGTATTTTTCCTAATCCTTCCCTTATTTTCATTTTATATATATGTTATCTATCTAAAACTTTTTTTAGGATACTTACATAGGTCTCTCCTTCTGCAGCAGTTCTCTACTTTCACAAAACTTAGTCCTTCTTTTTGGTCTTTTGGTTTTCCCTTTTTCTCATGAGTTTCACTATAAAATCATAGATAGGACTTTGAATTCCTCATGATGTACTATATTCTTCTTTTTTTTCATAATTTTTATAAACTTTTTACACCCCTTAGGTTTCTCTTTTGTGAGATTTAGTATAAGACCATGGATAGGACCTAGTGTTCCTCATAAATACCATCTTTTTCTTACCTCATTTATTTTTTAGATGATTTTTGACATTCTCATGGGTTTCTTTTATGTGTTTTAATGTTATACCATGGATATTACCTATCCTTCCTCATAAAATCACCATTTTTTCACTCCTTATCTAGAACATGTTCTTCAATGGTTATGATTTTCTGATCTTTATTCTCAACTTTAGCTTTTGTTTCTTTTGCTAGATGAAATTTGCACAACAATCTGTGTTATCATGTTTCCCTACATTTTCCTCATTATTATGATAAGGAATCACACTTTAATGTCATTGTATCCATTTTTTTCCCTTTGTCACATTTTTTTCCAATTTGAAGTAATTTAAATTGTTTCATGTTTCATTCCTCTTGATTTCCTTTCCTTTCACTCCACATTGGATAAAACAAGGTTGAAGTCAAGATAGCACTTTTATTTCACCCAGATTTATGAGACTCTTAAACACAATTATCTTTGAATTTATCTCTTAAAAACCAAGTCCCAAGTATTCAAATGAAATTTATCTTTAACACCAATGTCTGGTTTTTTGAATCCATATAGAGGAGGAATAGAAAAATTCATCAAGAAAGTTAAAAGCCAAATAATTTTAAATAAAAGTCAATGATATCAAAATAAAAAATAAAAATTTCAAAATTCAAAATCATAACAAAATACATGATTCCAAGCACATCTCTTATATTTAATCGAAGCTCAAACTCCACAGTTAGCCTCATGCTAGAGCTGAGGTCCTTTGGGGTGTCGTAGGCCAGTAGATTGGAGAGGAGAATTCAATAACCTCTATGGCACTACCTACTTTCTCATGAAAGTACCCAATCTTCATAGTAGACCAATTGATCTATAATGGGTCCTAGGGAACATGGAACACATTGTGGGAAGCTAGGTCTATTTTAATTTTCATATATATAGCCTTGATGGGATGATCTGCATACTTCATTTGTTGACCGAAGACTTGTACAGCTAAACAAAGTTATTCAAAGTCCTTAAGGTTAAAATTCCTCTTATTTTAATAGACCTAATTTGAGTGTCTTGACTTCAATAAATAGTTCTCTCTACCTTAGTTTTCCCTTAATTCTCCCCTCCACCCATTTCATTTCCCCCCTTGATAGGTAAATTGTGATTCTAAATCTATTTTCCCTCTTCTCTACTTCCTTCATCACATCTTTAAAACATGCTAGTACTACTTTTTTTCAATTTTATCTATCCTTACAGTAAATAAAAATGTTTGATCAACTCTGGATTAATTTCTTTTAACCATGGCTCTACATTTCTAGACACACTTTACTTTCTTTTTACCATTTGTCATTTTTGTGCCACACTTTTTATGGATACATGAGTCCATTTCTACTTTCATGTAATTTTTCCATTATTGAGTGAGGTTGTCTTGTTACTTCTCACTCATCAATGTTATTTTCCACTTTTATGCACCTTTTTCCATTAATGATTGAGTAAGGATTGTTACTGCTCACTCATCAATGTTGTTTTACTATTTTTTTACCAATGTTTGTTTAAGTAAGGATTGTTTTTGCTTCTACATTGATGTTTGATTACCATTATTTTTGACATATATCTTTGGTTTGATTTGGTGAGTTTGCCATTCTTACTTAAGGTTTACTTGTTTGATTTTTTATTTTTGTAGTAACCTTGGATTTTTGGTTATCTGATTTACTCTAAATTTTGACTTGGTCATATGGTCTAACATAGCACTTGTCACCCCAGCTTGTCAAATTTACAAGTATGTCCTGTCTAAATAGCACCAATTATCTTGGATTTCCTACATTTCTTTATTTTTTCTCTTTATTTTTGTATTCTTGGGTTTGTCGATATCAGTCTATGTACCCTCCAGAATCAAAACTACAAACACAATAGATAACCATCTAGTGATAAAGGTAAGTCAAGTTACACATCACATTTACTTTTTAGTTATTTTCCTTTAAATCATTTATTTTCATTTATTTTTTATTTAAAATAATACAACTTTTTTTTATCCTTGACGTTGTGTGTTACTATGTTCTTTTCTCAAAGCACCATCCCCTATTTCACCTGAGTGACATGTGATGAGATTCGAGTGAGGCATATGTATATACACAATATTTTCAAAATTTATCAGTTATTGATGCTCTATATCTTGTAAGAACCCATCAAAACTCAATATCTCTGAGTGCACTCCCTAAGGGGTGTACCAATAAAGGTGTGGGTAGAACATTAGTGCTTTGTAGGATTATTATTCCTTATTTCCACTTATTACCAATCTAACCTACTCTTGAAAACCATTCCCTAAGCTATTACTCCTCTTTTGCACACTTCTCCATTAATTTCCCACCTTTCATCCCTCTTTTCCTCACCTTAAGCCCCTTTTTATAGTATAAATAACTTGATCGACTGGGTCAACACTGTATTATTATGGGCAAAATTCATTTAGAGTCTAGGTCAACTCTTGGCCGACCTAGCCTGTGACCTAGTGAATTTTTTTCCATAACAATACTATGTCGACTGGGTCAAACCTGTCAATTGAAAATTTTGGAAGGGTTTAAGCTCAAATATACCTATATATAAAATATAATTTTTTCATTATTTATAAATGAACAATAGTTATTATTTACTTGTACTTTTTTACAATCTACTCTTCCACATTCTACTTGAGGAGTCTTAGATTAGGGTTTCTATTTGGAGAATCTAGTCTTGTAGAGAAGTCTTTGATGCTTTGGCCATTCTTAGTGATCCTTAAAACCACAACAACCTCTTTTAAATCCCCTTTGTCCAAGGGAGAGATTGAGTCTCGATGGGTTCATCTTTTAAGTAAGTATTCTCTAACTTTACTCCTCTCTTTACTAGATAGAAGTAGCATAAATATTGGCTTCAAATAATAATACTGTTCTTCTTCATGCATTAGGTTCTTACTCATACATATCTTAATTTATATTCTCCTATTCATGTTTTTTTTACTAACCCCCATATTGTGCCATAAGATTTTGTGAGCACTAGATTAGATTTTTTTGCTTTATTTGTTATTAGTTTAGTAAATATGAAAACATAGGACCTAGTTAGGGTTATTACATGATTGTGCTTGACTGGATACTTTTTAACCTCCATAGTATTGTTTATTGTGATAAGAAAACCCCTAATTGGGTCTAATAGATCCCCATATTGGTCATATTCTCGATTATCTAACGTATCCCCAGTCGAAAGTGTAAGTATGATCTATCTTCTCTGAGTTAGGATTGATTTATAGACATGATGCATTTATAATTGCATACACTAGGTTTTCTAAAGTAAATTTTATGACTATATCCCTTTATTTCTATGTTTTAAAAACCTCTCTTACTTTCTTATAATGAAATTCACACTTCTATAAATCCTTGTCCTTTCTTAGAATGTTAATCAACTAAAAAACTAGAAAATGATTAAAGATAGTGTAATCATTTGGGACCCTACCTTAATCCAACCCCCATCCTTAGAAGTTTTTGAAACCAACATTCAGGCAGCTCAACAAGTATTCACGGTGATGCAAGCCCTAGTCCTTATATAATTTTTTGGTACATAAATAAAATAGTGCAATACAAAGGTTATGAATAGAAATTTATTGTAATTCTTAAAATATGATCTTCTTTATCACTCTATACATTTTTTTAGACTCTTATCACTCTTTTTATCCTTTAATCCTTATCCTCATTTAGAATAATGCAAGTGTATATATAAAATTTTCAAATTCAAGTCAAGACTTGTTAGCACACAAACTAGAAAAAGGGCAAGAAATTCAACAAAAATAGGCATGGATACAAAATAAATAGTGAGTTGGTGTCAAATAGACATAAAAAGGAGGGGAATACGATTTTATTAGTATGCTCTTGGTCAAACTAGGAGCTTACTAGTCTATTTTTGGCAAAAACCTAGGATACAATGTTTTAAACGTTTTGGGAGCATCAAGATTCATACCAAAGCAAAAATAATAATAATTTTGTCAATTTATGGGTGTTCTGAGTTGGTTGGTGGTATTACCAAGAGACTAACATAAAAAAAGGTGAGGTTTTAGATAAATAAGATGCAAATGAGGAATAAAGTGCCTAAAACATATTAGAAACATGCTAATAAGATCCTAGTATGAACCAATAATCATTAGACACATAAGTACCCTAAATAAATGTAAATTTACATATGTAACCTATAATAGTTATTGAAATAGGTAATGAAAATGATCTGAAAGTCAAAATGATGATAGAGGTCACCTTATCTCAAAGTTTATACCTTACCACCTATAAAATAAAAGAAAGCATGTGTTACTTAGAAGTTGGTACGAGCATCATGGTTGCTACTATGAAATAACATCAAGGTCTGAGAATAAGTATTAATGTTGTTGTGTTTATAATGTAAAAACCCAGTTACTTGAAAACATAAGGAATTTTTTTTCAAATGAATCAATGTCTATATAATTTAATAAACTAGGAACTATTAAAATCAATGAGAGGAATGAAAAATAGGAATGGATGCACGTGGTTGTGTGGGAATTGTGAATCCATCTTTGTGAAGTCCATATCTTTGAAACTATGTCTTGTTGAGGAGATCAATTGGAACATGCCTTATAATTCTTTATGACCACTTCCAAATGTTGTGAAAAGAAGATAATTCATTGTAACTCTCTAAGACCACTTATAAATGTGGGATCAAGAATTATGCCTTATAAATATCTAGGAGTGTTGTGTATCATCATGTTATATAAGGTATAATAATAAGATCATATGCCCCACTTTATAAGTATGGGATGAACCTCTAAATCACATATCTCAAAATAAATGGATTATGCATACCATATGTAAAATAATAACAATAAAATATTTTTTTTATAACATAATAATAAAATCACATATGCATAAAATACTTTTGTATAATCATATAAAAATATTATCATCAAAGCACACGTTTGTAATAAGAGACTAATGTAGAGACCAGACTTTCGGAGGCCATAACTTTTGATTCGTAACTCTGTTTGAGCTCTCATTCCTGCCAAAACAAAGGTCTCAAAAATTTTAATTCAGCCATAACCCACTCTATTCAATTAAGGATGTTTTCAGATTTTTTCATAGGCTATACGTGACCATATAAGGGTCTAAAATTATATTTTAATACATTTTTGGAGATTTTTTCATTTTTAGAAATAGAGTATTTTTGTAAGCAAACATAAACTTGAGTTGAAATTCATATATTAAGTTAATTTTAGTGTTTAGAGGATATGTGGATATTTTTAGACCCATCTGATCTTGCATGCAAAACTTACTTAAAATAATAGTTGAAAAAATTGTTAGAAGAAAGTTACTAAAAATAGTAATTTCCAAAAATAACATGGGTCAGATAGCTTTAGGTAGTTTTCAATTTATTTATATTTTTGAGTTATTCATGTCAACTCCAATTTTGATTTGAGGTTTATTTAAATACTCTTATGTAATATTTTATTCATTTAATGAGAATCAACAGAGAATGTATTTTCGTGCAATTTTTGAGTTTATGCCTATTAATATTTTTGCTTAGTTAGTATGAGTTTTCATCATCTGGTATGAAAACAAGTTCAAATCTTGGAGGTAATATATTTTTAAATTGGTGTTTTTATATTTTTTTATAATATTATATGATTTTATAATAGGTATAATAGATGGTGAGAAGACAAAGATGTGGAAGAATCGCTTAGATGAGCATAATTATGCAAGAGCTACAGAGGCAAGTGGAACAATTAACTACAATTATCAAAAATAAAAGACAAAGGTGAGAAAAATATTAAACAAATAAATAAATAAATCATGAAGATAAAATTTACCAAGAAGAGGAAAGAGAATAGCTACCATCAATGGAATAGAGGATGGTTAGTGCTTTAGAGGGAAGGAATGAAGGAATTAAGATTGATGTTCTAGATTATGTAGTTTAAAACCAAAGGAGTTGATATATTGGATGAATAGCATGGAGATATTTTTTCAAATGGAAAACTCTAAGAGAAGAGAATAAAGTAAAATTTTCATGCATGAAATTTAAGGGTCATGCAATGATTTATTGGGATCACCTACAAAAAGAGAGATATAGAAAGGGTAAAGAGAAGATCAACATGTGGAGCAAGATGGAAAAGAATCAGAGGGATAAATATCTTCATGTGTATTATGCACAAACCCTATATAGAATATTCTAAAATTTAAGGTAAAAAGATCACAATATACAAGAGTATACAAATGAGTTTTACAAGGTTTACATACGAGTGGAGCATGATAAAACAAAAGAATAACTAATCACAAGGTATGTAAATGGTTTATAGTTTTATATTCAATATGAACTTAGCATGCATATAACAATTTGCATGGAGGAAGCTTATCAAACTTTGAAGGTAGAATAAAAACAAAATAGACATACTTTCATAAGATCAACTAGGCTAAGAAGAGGATAGTCACCTTCAGTAAGGGAAAGTGGTGGGTTTAATTCTACTAGAGGAGGATCTCCCTGTGGTGCAAAAAAATAAGAAGATTATAGACAAGGGTTTCAATACCAAAAAATAAGAAGAGGATTTCATAGAGGATAAGGCTATGGTTGTGTTATAAGGTGGTTTCCAAATCAACATAGGTCTTATGTTTATTATAGATGTCGAGAAAAAGGACACAGAGTGTTTGATTATCTGCAATATCATGAACAAGAAAGGAGGTAAGATGACCACCCAAGAGTGAATTTAGTTGAGGCTGAGACATAAGAGAAAAATATAGAAGTTGTAATAGTAGATATTGGATAAAATCTCAAGATGAGGAGAATAATGATTACTCCAAGGAAATAACAAGTACATAATAAAGAAGATGGCCATGCATGGTTGAAAACAAATATTTTTTGAATAAGGTGCACTTTAGGAGGTAAGATATGCAAAGTAATTATAGATGATGGTAGTTGGGAAAAGATGGTTTCTAAAGAAATGGTGGAGAAATTGAGTTCACAATGTGAAAAACATCTTTATTCTTATCAAATTTACTAGTTTAAGAAAGTGAATGAAATTACGGTAGATAAAAGGCATTTAATCAAGAAGGAAGTCCAATAGCATATTTAAGTGATAAATTGAATGAGGTAAGAAAGAAGTATTCTACATATTATGTTGAATTTTATGTAATTTTACAATCATTGAGACAGTGGAGGCATTACCTTATACCTAAGGAGTTTATCTTATTTACAGATCATGAAGCATTGAAGTATGTAAGCACTCAAAAGAAGTTAAATAGTATATATACAAAGTGGGTGTGTTTGTTGTATGGCAATACTTTTATTTTGAAGCATAAATCAGGAAATAAAATCAAGTAGTTGTTACTTTGAGCAAGCAAGTGACACTATTAACTACTATGGTGAGTGAAGTAATTGGATTTGAAGTTGCTAAGGAATTATATGATTTTGATTCAAATTTTGAAAAAATAGTTTAGCAATGCAAGAATCCTTTAATAGGTGAGAAAAGTTCTATTTATGATGAGTACCTTATACATGATGGCTATCTCTTCAAAGGAAAATAATCATGTATTCCACTTAGGTCTCTAAGAGACAATATTATAAGAGAATTTCATGGTGGTGGGTTGGCTAGACATTTTGGTAACACTAAGACACTAGTTTTGGAGGAGGAGAATTGGTTTTTAGCCAAAGATGAAGACAGATGTGGCAAGATATGTTTCAAGATGAAATTTACGTTAGGTGGCTAAAGGCCATGCATAAAATATAGTGTTGTACATGTTATTACCATTTCCTAGAGGATAGTGGATAAATTTGAGTATGGATTTTGTTTCAGGGTTTCCAAACACATAGAGAGGTAATGATTCAATTTTTGTCATTGTAGATAAGTCTTCTAAGATGATTCACTTTATTATATGTCAAAAAACTAATGATGCCACTAGACTTGTAGGACTATTTTTTAAGGATGTTGTTAGATTGCATGGTGTCTCAAAAACCATTACATCAAATAGGTTCAAAATTTCTAAGTCATTTTAAGAGGAGCCTATGGAAGAAGTTGGAAACTAAGCTAAAATTTAGTAGTGCATACCAACCACAAATAGATGGACTGACAAAATTAATGAACATGAGCTTGGAAAATTTGTTGAGATGTATAGTTTGAGAGAAGCCCAAGTAATGGGACTTGGCTTTACCACAATATAAGTTTGCATATAATAGTTTACTGAATAAATCAATACGACAATCACCATTTCAGATTGTTTATGGTATAAATCCTATGGGTATTTTAGATTTAGTATAGTTACCAATTATAGAATGATTTAGTGATGATGCATAAGCATTTACAGAGCATATACAATAGTTTCAAGAAGTAAGAAGGAAGCTATAGAAAAGTGCTAAAAAGTATAAATTAACAATAGATGTAACAAGAAGGTCAAAGGTATTTGAAAAAAGATATTTGGTTATGGTGTATTTGAGGAAAGAAATATTTTCAAAGAAACATACAACAAGTTAAAGTATAATAAAATTAGTTCATGTAGAATTGTGAAGAAAATCAATGACAATACTTATGATGTGAGTTTACCACATAATTTTGATATTTATCCACTATTTAATGTTTCAAATTTATATTGTTTTCATGGAGAATACGGTGAAGGTGAAGAATATGAATAAGTGGATTGGAAGCAATAGGTACCAAGGAATAGGAAATAAAAGATAGTACATCTTCTGGATATAGTGAACATAATGTAAGGAAATTATAACAAGTATTTGGTATAGTGAAAAGGAATATAATAGGAAGACAACACTTGGATTTTAGAATGTGAGCTAAAAAATATTGGCAATAATAAATTGTAGGGTTGTAATCGGGGCAACTCACAGGAGCTGAGTTGTTTTCACCTAGAGGAGAATGATGTAGATATCAAACTTTTGAAGGCCATAAATTTGGATCCTTAACTTTGTTTGAGCTCTCGTTCATGCCAAAACTAAGGTCTTAAAATTTTTAATTCATATATAACCTACTCTTTCCATTTAGATACATTTTAATAACTTTTAGGAGGCCATATATGACCATCTAAGGGTCTAAAACTACATTTTAATATATATTTTGAGTTTTTTCCATTTTTAGAAATAGATTATTTTTGTAACCAAACATGAACTTGAGTTGAAATTTATCCATTAGGTTAATTTTTATGTTTATAAGGTATGTGTATATTTTTAGACCCATCCAAGCTTACATGTAAAACTTATGAAAAATAGCACTTTGAAAAGTTGCTAGAAGAAAGTTACTAAAAATAGGAATTTCTAAAAATAGCATGGGTCAATTAGCTTTAAGCACCTTTTGATTTATTTTTATTTTTAATTATGAATTAAAACTCCAATTTATATTTTAGCTTTGTTTAAAGACTCATGTAATAGTTTATTCATTCAATGAGAATCAACATAAAAGGTTACTTTCATGTAATTTTTGAGTTTATGCATATTGACATTTTTACTTGGCTAGTCTAAGTTCTCATCATTGACCATGGCCTAATTATGTTTAAGTATAATTCATATATGTAGTGTGTATAGTAATAATCCATATATTTAATATATAATCATGAAAACACATTTTTAATAGGTAACTAGGCTCATGTGTGCATGATTAGAAGTAATGTAGGAAAACGTGGTGATATTTTTCCCCTATATAGGTAAGGTACAAGAAATATAAGCACAATAAATGGAAGGTTTCCCTTATGTGGGAAAGATATAATAAATGAAGGAACAAGAAATAGTATTCCCAAATATAGGTAGTGTGTCATAAATAAAGCATAAGCAATAGTGCCCCAATAGATGCATGCTAATAACCATGCAAATGTAGGAAAACAAACATTGTTTGTAATGAAATTACTTAGATGTTCACATGGAATGATTTTATATCACAAAAAATAAACAAATATGAGAGACTAAATAGCAATAATTGATAGTAGAGGAGAATACTGGATAATATAGGAAAGCCACTTTGAGGAGGCAACCTCCACAATAATGCACTAATAACAGAATACTTAACATAATAATAAATACTAACCACTACCTCCTATATATAGTCTACTTAGACAAGGTTATTCCATATGTTGACCTATCTAAGAACATAGATAAATGTAACAATTATATAAAATAAGTATGTAAGACACAAGTTAGCCACACATATCCCTAGACACATCAACGGTTAAGGGCATAGCAAGCCCCTCCCCTTCAAAACAATGTTGCCCTCAATGTTGTGGCAACTCAGGATGTTGCTTCATCCTCCCAAGTGGAATCTTCACATGGTAGATTCTTCCATTTGATCAAGTACTCTATAATCACTCTGGAATGCAGTTACTTAGTGTGCATGTGAAGGATTACCTTAGGATCAAGAACAACTCTACCTTCCTCATCCAATTCTGGTAATTATATTTGAATGAAAACTTTGTGTCTAATGACTTTCTTCAGGCATGATATAGGAAATATTGGATGTACACGAGTGGATGAAAGAAACTCTAACTTGTAGGCCACACTACCAATTTCTTATAAGATCTGATAAGGCCCATAATACTTAGGGGATAACTTGTTATCCTTTTTTTTTTGCTTTAATGGCCAAAAAAAATGGTTACAAGAAAAAAAAGACCCAATCACCAATGTCAAAATTCCTCTCACTTCTATGTTGATCTACCTGTTACTTCATGCAATTTTGGGCCATAACTAAATTTTCATGCAAACTTGCAAGGAACTCCTATTGATGGTGAATATGTTCTTCAACTACACGAACCTTAGGATGGACCTTCAAGGTTGAAGTGATGGATGGAGGGTGGTATCCATATAGTTCCATAAAGGTAGACATTTTGGAAGAACTATGAACAAAAGTATTATACTACCATTTGGCAAGTGGAAACCAATGAACCCATTTATCCTGTTTAAAAAAAATAAAACAATTGAGATATCCTTGTAGACATTTGTTGACGATCTTAGTTTGTCCATCAGATTGAGGATGATAGGATGAACTATGAGCCAACTAGGTGACCAAACATGTAAATAACTTAGTCCAAAAATTACTAGTGAAAATGGGATCTCTATCATTGACAATGATCTTAGGGGTCCCATGCAGTTTCTCAACTTTATGGAGAAAATTAGCATCTACTATAGTAGCAACAAATGGATATAATAAAGAAAAAAATTGAGCATACTTACTGAGATGATCCATAACAACCATGATAACATTTTGACCATCAGATCTTGGTAAACATGTAATGAAATTCATACATATCTCTTCCCAACACTAGCTAGGGATGGATAAAGGTTGCAAAAGACCTAGGGTTTTGATGGTTTTGCCTTTGTTTTGTTGATAAATCATACATTCAGCCACATATTTTTGGACATCCCCCTTGATTCCTTCCCAAAAAAATCTTGCTTGATTCTATGATAGGTTTTCCAAAATCATGAATGACCCCCAATTGGAGTTGCATGAAGTACCTAAAGGATTTTTGTTTAAGAAGAGAATCCTTACATAGGTATAATCTATCTTTATACCATAATGCATTACCCTTCCATGTGAATTTTTCAAATCCACCTAAACCTTGTTGAAGATTTTAAATCAAATCATGGGTAAAACTATCATATTCCCATTCTTATCATGCTTCATCTAGCTAATTTGCCTACAAAATGGGTATGACACATAACAATGCCTCAACTAATTCATCCTTTCTAGATAGTGCATTTGCCACCACATTATCCTTACCTTTTTTGTAGACTATTTCTAAATCATAGCCTAAAAATCTTAGTTACCCATTTATATTGTTCTTCATATGACAATCATTGTTTCAAAAAATAGTTGAGACTATCATGATTAGTCTTTACTTGAAAGTGACAACCCATCAAATAAGGTCTCCATTATTTAACTGCATGTAAAATGGCCATCATTTCTTTCTTATAGATGGGCTTGTGCTTATTTTTACCCTTTATTTGATGACTTTCAAATCCAAGTCGTCTACCTTCTTTCATGAGTACAATACCCATACCAAACATAGATGTGTCGCATTCAACCACAAAAGTCTTAGAAAAATTAGGAATGGCCAATATTCGAGTAGTGCACATATCTAATTTCAATTATTTAAATGCCCAAGTAGATACATCAGTCCACTAAAAGGAGTCTTTCTTTAACAAAAAGGTAAGTGGGGATGTAATACTATAATAATTTTTAACAAACCTATGATAGTAACCAGTTATCCCCAAAAATCCCTGTAATTGCTTGAGTGTCTTAGGATTTGGCCAATCTACGATTTTTTGGACTTAGTTAGGATCCACTTTCACTCCATAAAAAACTAGATGACCTAGATATTCAACCTCACAAGCCCCAAAAGTACATTTGGAAGGTTTGGCATATAATTGATGTTGTTCCAAAATGGAGAGTACCTATTTCACATGTTGCAAATGGTTTTATCAATTTTTACTATCATCAAAGAATACCAAAAAAAATTTCCTCAAAAATGGCCTAAAAATAGTATTCATCAAACTTTGAAAAATAGATGGTATATTTGTTAGACCAAAAGGCATAACCAAAAACTTATAATGGCCCTCATGAGTCCTAAAAGCTATTTTGGGTATGTCTTCATCACAGATCCAGATTTGATGATACCCAGAACATAGATCTAGCTTGGTATAATAAAAAGCACCATTCAATTCATCTAGCAAATCATCAATGATAGGAATAGGAAATTTATCTTTGATAGTCTACTTGCTGAGTTATTTGTAGTCAGGGCACATCCTCCAGGTGTTATCTTTCTTTCTCACCATGATAATTATTAAAGAATATTTGATTTGGTTGTGATGAATGATTCTTTCATCCAAAATGTCTAGTACCATCTTTTCAATTTCACTTTTCTAGGCATAGGGATACCTTTATGGCCTGATGTTGGGTGTTGTACTGCCAAGAATAAGTCTGATAGCATGATAATGCATGTGGCTAGGTGGAATTCCTTTTAGCATGTCATCAAAAACAATAGAATGGGCATCAATCACTTGTTACAAATCAAGAGGTGGAGATGGTTGAGTTGGTTATACTTCTATGGAAAATAAGTGAGCTAAAAATCCTTCATCACCCTTATAGAGAATCTTTATCATTTGATGGGAGCTAACAAGTTGTGGAGATTTAGCCCTTAATACCCTTAGCTTAAATGTCTTTTCTTTAGAATGAAAATGCATTAATAATTCTTGAAAATTCATCTCAATAGTGCCCAAAGTGTCAGCCACTATACTCCTAGAACAATATCAGCTCCACCCATGGGAATAACAAACATAAGAGAATCCAAAAAGTAGTCTCACATGGCTAGCTTAATACTATGACATTTTCTTGAATAACTAACAGTATCACCATCTATAATCATAACCTAAAATTCTAGAGTTGGATAAATGAAATAGTTCAAATGAGCATCCAACTTATTGTTGATGAAGTTATGTGTGCTCAAAGAATCAATCAAGACAGTGACCTTCTCTTTCTTAATGAAACCCATCACCTTAAGAGTTTGGGGAGTACTAATACCTAAAAGGGTATGAAAAGAAATTGTGAGTTGAGACTCTTCAGATTCCTCCTCAGGACCTTCTACATCCTCACCATGTACTTTTTCATCATCTTCATCATCATTGGCACCTTCAATGTAAAATAGCTTCTTTTCAGCACAATGATGGTCTTTTCTCCATTTGTTGTTGTAACCATAACACAACCCTTTGGTTAGCTTCTCCTCAATTTTTTGTGTTAATCTGGTGGGATATGGAAATGATGGTGTTGGAAAGGTGTGATCATGACCAGCAGTGAAATCTTTCCTTTTGACCATCTCTTTTTCTTATGCCATACATGCCCTAGGGATAGCTTCTGATACAGATGTTGGGTTAAACATTTAAACCTCAAACTAGATGTTATCTTTGAAGCCAACCAAAAATAGATCAATCAAATTTTCCTCATTGATATCTTCCACCCATAAAGAGAGATTCTAAAACTGATGAATATAATCCTTCATAGTTCTTGATTGCCATAGTTTGGATAATTGGCTGAAATAATTCTCAGAGACATTATTTTGATAATGATCCAACTCCTTAGGGAAAATAGACCATGTAACAAGAGCACCATTCTTTTTATTTTGAGCACATAACCAGTGATACCAAATGAATTGCTTAGGTTCCAGATATAGAGATGCCACTATCACCTTTTGAGAACCAAGGGTTTCATGCATTTCAAATAAATTCTCAATTTGGGTAATCAAAATGAGAGGATCCTTACCATCAAACTTACACATGTCTACTTTTAACAACATCAATTTCATACTAGCATGGGAGTTGTTGGTGTTGAGAGGAGGATTTAATGATGAAGTGCAGGGTTGTTGGCTAAAATTGAGATGTAAGTGTAGCCAATGATAACTCCAGAACCAAAATAGGTTGAACCTTGTCCCTGCTTAGTGCGAGTGCACAAGTATTTTATTAATTTCAAAAAAACAAGTACATAAAGGTGCCTTTACTCCGTTAACCCTTTTACAATGCAAACATGGATTTATATAGTTTTTACTAATGATTGGTAAAAACAACTAATCTTATAACCAACTAAATATGGGAAAACAACCCGTAAAGTAATTCTAATTAATAAATATAAAACATTAAAACTACCTAATAATTAAACTAAGTAAGTTTATTTTATGGGGGTGTCTTTACTAAAAGATGCATGCCCCATTTACAATAATTATTTATTACCTACCAAAAATCTAACCTAACGTTAAGACTTTGAAACAAGTCCTAACAAACCCCCCTATGATCCAAAGTCAGGTCTTTGGACACATACCAAGCATTTTTCTAAATTTTTCAAAGGGGTTTTGTGAAGATATCAGCTGTCTGATCAGCAGTTGGGAAATATATTAGATCAAGAGTTTTCTTTGCCACTAGCATTCGTAGATAATGGTATTTGACATCCATATGTTTTTTTTGGCATGAAACATTCGATTCTTGGACATCTTGATTGCACTCTGATTATCAATGTATAACTGTGTAGGAGCAAACTAAGAAACTTGAATATCTTCAAGAATATGATGAAGGCAAACAATTTCTCTAGAAGCATCCCATGCTGTAATATACTCTAATTCTGCTGATGAATTTGCCACTGTATCCTGCTTCTTACAACACCAAGCAATGGCAGCTAAACCCATATGCATAGTGTATCTTGTGGTTGACACTTTGTCATCCACACATCTGCCAAAATCTGCATCACAATATCCAACAAGTTTGAAGTTCTTGTTGCGACGGTATTCAAGGCCATATGTTTTCATTCCCTAAAGGTAACGAAGTACTCATTTTGTTGCATACCAATGAATTTATCTAGGCTCATGCATAAACCTAGACAAAATTTCAACTGAAAATGAAATATTGAGCCTGGTAGTCATCAAGTATATCAAACCTCCCACCAATTGTCTATATGTGGTGCCATCAAAAAAGGCACTGCTATCATCCTTAGATAATTTCAAGTTACTTTCCATGGGAGTGAGGGCAGGTTTGCAATCACTCATGCCAAACCTCTCTAATAACTCAGAAATATACTTAGTTTGTGAAATGAAAATACTATGCTCTTTCTGAGTTACCTCTATGCCTAGATAGTAGTGAAGAAGTCCAAGATCTGTCATATCAAACCCATCTTTTAAATCCTTCTTCACAGACTTGTTATGGTTTTCATCATTACATGTAATAAACAAGTCATCAACATAGAGAACTAGTATCACCATTTTCTTACCCTGCACTCAAAAATAGAGAGTATCATCTGATTCACTATGATGAAAACCAATGGATTTCAAGTATGAATCTATTTTCTCATACCAAGCCCTGGGTGCTTATTTGATCCCATACAAATCTTTTGTCAATTTACACACTTTATTTTCAGCACCCACCTGTTCAAAACCCTGAGGTTGTTTCATATAGACTTCTTCATGTAAATCACCATTCAAAAAAGCACTTTTAACATCCAATTGATGTACTTTCCAAACATTTTTTGCTTCCAAGGAAAGTGTCATACGAATAGTGTGCCATTTAGCATTTGGTGCAAATGTTTCCTCATAGTCAATACCTTCTTGTTGCGCATATCCTTTTGCAACAAGTTGTGCCTTATGTTTATCAATGGAGCCATCTGATTTATACTTAGTCCTATAAACCCATTTACATCCGATGGGTTTAACATGTGGAGGAGGATCAACTAAATCCCATGTATTATTGTTAAGTATGGAATCATACTCACATTTCATTGCTTGTTGCCAAACATGTTCAGTAGATGCCTCCTCAAAAGTGGATGGCTCAGTGGAAGAAGTAGTAACAACCATAGCATAGTTCACCTATTTTTGAGAATTCTTGGGCCCTGTTAAACCAACTTCATCTGTTGTCAAGCCAGAAAAAGTACTTTGAGCCCATTTTGGATACTTAGACAAATTATTCAAATCAGGGAGTCCAAAATTCTCATTAGGTGCATTATTCGATGGGGGACTTAGAGAATTTTCAACAATTTCTAAGTCATCAACCTGTGAACTTGTAGATGAAGGAGAGGAAAGTGAAGGAATTTGAGTCTCATACCATAACTTTGAAGAGTTATCCCCATTATTCAAACCCTTATCTCTTTTTTCATTTTCCCTCTCTAATCTATCAAGTTGAGAATCAATCTCTGCAGTGTTCATAGTCCCAAACTCATCAAATATTACATCTCTACTCACTATGAATTTTCCTGAATCCTGTGCAAGCAAATGAAACCCCTTTTTATCTTCAGAATAACTAAGAAAGATTCATTTTTGAATTCATGGTTTCAACTTAGTTCTATGTTTAATAAGAACCAAAGCAAAACAAACACATCCAAACACTTTCAAGTGTTTAACTTTGGGTTTAAACCCATACCATGCCTCATATGGAGTTTGTCCCAAAAGTTAAACTGTGGGGAACCTATTTCTCAAATACACTAGAGTACCTATAGCTTCGCCCCAAAATTTATCATCAACCTGTTTATAGTGCAACATGGCACGTGTTGTGCCCTCTAAAGTTCTATTCATTCGTTCAGATACTCCATTTTGTTGTGGAGTATAAGCATTACTATATTGTCGATGAATTCTATGTTCTCGACAATAGTCTAAAAATTCATTTGAGGTATACTCACCTCCATTATCCGAACGAAGAGTGGCCAAATATGAACCTGTTTCTTTTTCGACTAAGTGTAACCAATCAAAAAACTTAGCGAAAACTTCAGATTTTTTTTTCATAAAGAATACCCAAGTCATCCTACAAAAGTCATCAATAAACAAGACAAAGTATCTACACCCACCAATGGATGACTTTTTCATGTCACATACATCACTATGAACTAACTGTAAACATCTGTTAGCTCTCCAAGATGACTGTTTAGGAAATTTTTCTCAATTTTGTTTGCCCAAAACACATGACTCACAAAGAATACTATCTTTTCAAAAAGTGGGCAACCCATTCACCATACCATATCTTTGAAAATCCACTAAAGAGTGGATATTCAAATGTCCATAGCGGAGATGCCACAACTGTTGTGTAGACATAGTACCTGTACCTATGTCAACAACTACTGCAAGTTCTATATTGGGAGGAAGCACCTTACAATGCAATCTAACCAAGTTTCCATCTTCATATCCTGTATACATTGTTTTATAATTATCCTTCACTGAATTGATGTAAATGAGCCCATTTTCAAACACAATCTGATAACCTGTCTTTCGAATAGTTACTAAAGAAAGTAAGTGTTTCTTCAATGTGGGAACATACCAAACATCCTCAAAGTATTTTATAGACCCATTAGGAAGAAGAATTTGAATAGAACCAAGTCCTAGTGGTGTATGCATAGACTTATCTACTAAGGCAACTGGAGAGAGAGAAGCTTCCTTATAAGACCAAAAGAAATCTCTCCTAAATTTCATGTGTTTGGTTGCTCCTGTGTCTAAAACCCATACATCTGTGAGCTCATCTCTAGCCTCATATTCAATATAATCAATGTGCCTCAAAGTAGTGAATGCAAATTCATGGGCAACATTACTAGATTCATCATAGTCATGATCGGCATACTGAGCAGAGTTAGTCTTAGTCACTTTTTGTGGCCTTTGAATTTTATCAAAAGGAATCCTACATTGTGAGCCAATGTGACCAAATTTTCCACATCTATGACATTGAATGTCTGATCTACCTCGACCTATGCCCCTATATGAATTGTGACAATGTCCTCAATCACTTGTTTCATGTGAATGTGATTGATTAGATTGTTGATTGTTTGAATGACCCCTACCTCTATTTTTATATCTACCTCCTCTATAACCTCGACCCCCTCTATAACTATTTCCTCTATTGTTTTGATGTCCAGATGAAGATGAACTAGGCTTTGACTCTAAAACATGGGCTTCTTAAATTTTTTTGGATTTCTTGGGTAGAGAGAGGTCATGTTAGATGAGCAACTCAGCCAACTTATCAAAGGTGATGCATGTGATCTTGTCAGAGACATGCAACATTTCAACAAAATTCCTATAGGACCCTGGTAGTCCTTTCAAAGCAACAGTAACTATGAGGTCATCATCCAGTTTTCCAAAACTAACCTTAGTGTACTCAGTAGTGATATTTTTCAAATTAGACATATATTCTCCCATATCCCCATCTTCATCTAATGACAAAGTAAACAACTGCATATGAATATCTATCTTCTTATGCTTAGGTTTCTTATCATACAAATCTGATAATATTTTCCATGTAGTGTAACTATGAGGAGAATTTTCAATATGAACATAAGTATCACGATTACAACAGCATTTAATGAGAGCTAAGGCCTTAGAATCACGCAAATTGAATATATCTAATTTAGCCTGCTCTATTGGCAATGTGGGATTTTCTTTCTTAACAATATCCCATAATTCATTAAACACTAGTGAAGTCTCCATCAATCATTTCCAATCTGAATAATTGGAAATTGTTAATCTATCACCATCTAAAAGCAAATTTTGAATTTTCAGCATTTTGAAATGAAAGTAAGTGTAGTAGAGAAATGTACGACAAAATGCAAAAGAAATTAAACAAATATCACACTCACTGCATAAGACACTACTTCTACAGGGTTTTGCACTTAACCTTCGCATAGAGTGTAAAAGAAAAAAAACAAGTATTTTTGATGGGTTTTGCACTTAACCACACTAAAAATCAATGATTACACCCTTATTTTGCCAAATTACAACCTTATTTCACCAATTACACCCTTATCTCACCACAACAATGCAAAAGAAATATGATTGAATTCCACCCCTTTTTCAAAAAAATTAAATAACACAATACAATAAATATGTGTTTTACAATATTTAAAAAATAGAATATTCCTTTTTCAAAAAAAGCATATTCCAAAGCAAAAATAACTTTCTCCAAAAAGAAGGGATTTGAATCCTTGACCTCCTCCTTTGCAAGCTTTTAACAAAATAAGCTTAACCAATTGCTCTAAGAGCATTTGCAAAACATTACACTCAGAAATTTATACTTATTCTAGATTTTGTGTATGAGGGAAAATTTAAAAAAATTACATATGAGTAAATAAATTCAAATATTTACCTTTTTACAGCGTCTCTTCCAATTTTCCTCCCCTGGGACCCACTAAGGCAAATATATGAAAATCAAGCTTTAGAAATATCAAAAATAAATTTATGAGTTTTATTCCAGTGCCATGTTTGGCTGGGATGCCATGGCTGCTGCTGGAGAATTATTTTTTCACCTGTTCTCTCACCTACAGGCCGTACAAATCCATATAGGCTGGATACAAAGGATTTTTACTGTGTTTTTTGCAAATTTTTTGAAGTGTATTTGCAGGGAATGAGATCAAAATAAAGCCTGGGCATTGGAAGGCCATACAACAGGCCGTACAAGTGCAAAAAAAATCCAGATTTTCAATTTGAATGCAAAAATAGGGGTTTAATACTATTTGCAGATGTTTTAGCTATTAAGAAGCCTGAGAATGAATGGAAATAACAAAGGCAGCCATGAATGGAAATTTTCAGAGGTTTTCAATAGAAAATAAGCCAGACAAATATGATTTTGGCAAAAAAAGAAAAAATAATGAATTTAATAACATTAAAATGCTAAAAATTCATTTTTATGCCAAATGAGGAGGTTTGAACACAAGACAATGGAGTATCAAATGATCAAAAAGACCAGACTGTGGTATATGGAAAATACAGGTTTAAATGTGAATAATATTTGAAAAATTAAAATAATTTAATAATTTTTCAAACATTTAAACCAATAAAAAAAATTCATTTTATATGGCATACCTTATTTCATGTCAAAAGATAACACATGAATTGATTTTTCACCTTGCTCCTTCGAATTCACCAAGCTTCCAAAATAACCTTGCTCTGATACCAGTAATAACTCTAGAACCAAAATAGGTTGAACCTTGTCTCCGCTTAGTGCGAGTGCACAAGTATTTTATTAATTTCAAAAAAAAAAAGTACATAAAGTAGCCTTTACTCCATTAACCCTTTTACAATGCAAACATGGATTTATATAGTTTTTACCAATGACCGGTAAAAACAACTAATCATATAACCAACTAAATACGGGAAAACAACCTGTAACGTAATTCTAGTTAATAAATATAAAACATTAAAACTACCTAATAATTAAACTAAGTAAGTTTATTTTATGGGGGTGTCTTTACTAAAAGATGCATGCCCCATTTACAATAATTATTTATTACCTACCAAAAATCTAACCTAACGTTAAGACTTTGGAACAAGTCCTAACAGCCAATTGTGTAGAGATATGATGCAATTCATTGTGAACCCCATTAATCTCTCTGTGCATCCCTAAAACATCAATTTGGACTGCAAAAAAATCATCATGCCTCACAAAATTATTTATGTCTACCTAAAGCTAAGAAAACACCAGATCTAAAGTTCTAGATTCCATGTCATCGGTAGGAGTATTAGGAGTTTCTTTCCCCCCTTTTCTTCCCTGAGTACCTAGACCTACCATATATAAACCCTAGGAGGGTTTTAACCCAAAAAAAAGTATACCAAGAGATGGTACCATTGTGATCACCTTACCAAAATGAATCCAACAAATACCTTTATGCACTAGGGTAAAAATTTTGACAACAAAAAAGTGTACCGATAGAATATACCATTGCAATCATCTTGCTGAGATGAATCCAATGACTGCAATTGTACAAAGTGAAAAAAAATCTAGACTTTTTTTTTAAATATTTTTTTCAAAGAAATGTTTTGAGCAATATTGTGCTAACAAAAAAAATTAATTCTTCTCGAATTGCAAGTTATGTTTTTTTTCTCCCATCGCTCCCAAAATCCATGCCTTGCCAGATCCAAAAAAAATGCCATAATAAACTTGCCCAAATCAAAGCTCTGATACCACTTGTAATGAAATTACTTAGATGTTCACACATAATGATTTTATATTGCATAGAATAAGGAAATATGAGAGATCACACAGTAATAATTGGTGGTAGAGCAGAATACTAAATAATATAGCAAAGCCACTTTGAGGAGGTAACTTCCACAACAATGCACTAATAGCAGAATATTTAACATAATAATAAAGACCAACCACTACCTCCTATATATAGTCTACCTAGCCAAGGTTATTCCATAGGCTGACCTATCGAAGAATATAGATAAATGTAACAAGTATATAAAATAAGTATGTAAGCTAAAAGTAGGCCACACATATCCCTAGACACACCAATGGTTAAGGGCATAACATTGTTAGTATCAGTCCCCAGAAATCCTCATCAGGACAAGCTAGTGTTGTAGTTTAAAAGTTACAATGAGAATCACAAGGTTGTGATAAATTAATTCATGCATGTTACTTTGATGGTTAAATAAAATGTGACTCAGAAGTATTCCATTTAGATATCTTAATAAGTATGATTTATATTTAGAATTCATAGAAAAGAATGGTTCCACATAATTGCATGCATAACTCAGAAACTTATTAATTGTTTTTTATATTTTAGTTATAAAAAAATATTGTGGAAAATGATACATTAGTTCATAAGATAGACTAACTCACAAACTCAATATATTAGAATAAACAAATAACAACTATTGATCACAATGACTAACTTATCCTTCTATCAGTATCAGACATTTATAGAGTTGGCATGACTCTTTGGCTTCTCAACTCTTCTTTTCTTTCTTACTTGGTATGAGGAAACCATTTAATCTTCCATATGTATATTTGAATTAAATTTACATTTGAAAAATACAAAATATACATATGTTGTACATATAAATTATAAAAAATTACTTGTAAAATTTTATTTGGAATCCCTTCCTAACTCTTTCCTAGACTTAAATAGTTGTCTCATCTTAAGACAAAAGCTATTGTCAAAGTGTGGTTACCTGGACATGTTTTCTATACATTGGCTAAGATGCATTGAAATTTGTCACCTCAATATTTTATAGAATCTTTATTTATAATTTCACAAGCGAATGTTGTATGTTATTTTTCACTTTTGTGAAATAATTAGCTACCCTTTCAGGTTTTGAATTACGTAACATACCAACATTATATCCTTATCAATTTTTAATAGGTTGATGCAAGTAGGAGGCTCATTTTTATTGATTTTCAACCTTCTTGGCCATGTTAAAAATTTATTCTAATAAAAATGTGTTATTCCCAAAACTTTTAAGATTTGAAGGAAGTTTTGATACCTTACCAAGATGGAGGGACATGAAGTGTGTTGGTTTTGGTGTTAGCACTAACAAATTAGACTACTAAGAACTTAAAGGCCCTACTATGGAGGTTACTAATTCAAAGTCATGTTGATACATTAGCCATATTTTTATAGTTTGTGGCTATTGATATAGTTTAATGGCCTTCTATATTCAAAGTTTCTTGAGTAGCTCAGAGGGGAGAATATAATGTCTTTTTAATGACATCCTTGATTGAACTCATAATGTCTACCAAGTCTACTTTGTAGTTTTTTCAGTCCCCTAATCCATCATGCACCATTGTGAAGTGTGTCTGTGTGTGTGTAGATGTGATAAACTATAAATTATTCCATACACATCATCTTCATCAATAACATTAATTAGTGGCCAACATAATTTGGCATTCTACTCAATGGCCTACATTATCTACCCAAGTTAATCCATATACCTTTGTGCTTAAATGCCTAAATATGAAACTCCCACACTCTCATGAAGTCCACAAAATTATATTTTATTTCAAAGTCTCCCACATAGTATCATCCATTTGATCCTTTGTCACATTTCCTACCATTATAGCAAGAATTTTTTCAAAATATTGTTAGGATGTCACTAGTCTCCTTCATGGCTTCTTTAAGTTATACTTCCCAATCTACTAACTAACATGAAATTTGTTGAGCTTACGTTACAATTTTTTTCCAATTTTCTCATATTATTTAAGGATGTCAAAAATGGAATTAGCCTTGTTTTGTATCCTTTACACTTTCACTTTAATTTCCTCGAACCATTAGATGAATTCCTAGTCATGCATAAGATTTGTAATCAAAGTTGTGAATAGTAATTGCTTAAGCATGACTTGGCTCCCTAACACTTATTGAATCAATTATAGGTAAGTGTTTTCTAATATGTTTATTGGTTTTTCCATGCATTATTTAATTTCACCATTATCCTACATGATTTGAATGGTTGTTTGTGTGATGGAGATGTGAAAAGTTTTATCTCCTTTGATTTATTTCTCTTGGAAAGATTATACAACATTTAAGGTGACTTTTTATGGAATTGTTCCTAAGGAAAGTTACATGGTTTTATATATATGCATTTAATATTCTTAGAATAAATATTATGTGGACATGAATAAGGTTGTGCATCTAATGATTTGGGCCTAAATATCCATCCACCAAGACCCTAATATGTCATCACTCCTTATGGATTGTTATTCCTTAGAGATTTCCTTGCCTAAACCATATTTCTCAGTAGTTCCTATAGGTTTCAATCTTGAGTTGGATACCTCACATGATTCAATTCAAATCCCTGGTTATGTTACACCAGTTATCCTATAACTTACCCTGAATTAGCTCAGGTTTGATCCATGGGTCCTTAAGGAGCCTATTGTTAAATTTATTGTGCTTGTGTATCTTGAACTCACTCCTCCTCAATGATTTATTTTCTCTTATTACAATTTATTATTAATATCTTCATCTTATTTATTATTTTTTTATTCATATTCTTTATCTACCTTGTCTTACTCTAGTTTAGCTGTCATAACTTCTTCACTTGTAGATTTTTCTTATGGTACCTTTTCTTCTACTACCTTTTATTCCTTAGCCTATTTTTTGGATTCATCTTGCGTGTGTAGGTAATAGATCCTCTTATATTTTACATCCTTTGTTTCTCTATTTATTTCTTAGGTATAATACTTATTATACTCTTCTTTTTAATTTTTAGCTTCTCCTTTGCCTCATTATCTACCTTGGTGTGTGCTGACACATTATCTATAATTGGTTACTCCTATATTATGCTCTCCAAATGAGGTTTGTATTGATGTGTATGTGATATATGTTGATCCAATTGTGTTAAATTATCATCAAGGAAACCTCCTATGATTATTCCTTTGGTCTATTGTGCAATGAAAACTTACAGGATGAAGGATGTGCCAGGAAGGGTCCATTATGCTAGTGCAGGGGAATGAGGCTATGGAAGCATGCTTACAAGTGGATTAGATGTATGCATAGAAGGTCAAGTGTTTAATAAATTAGAATACATAGATGGTATGCCTTGATACATACACATAATATATTTGGGTCATGCATTCAGTAGGATGAGATGTTTCTTCTTCTAATTTCTAGTCTGAAGGTGTGTCTCACTAGTTGATGCCTCTAGTTTTTATTCCTTGATCATTGCCATAAATATTTAAAATTTTTAATTTCACCCTCCCACATTAGGGTGAGGTCCTATTATACTTTGCATGTATAATTTCATTGTTAGTGGTTGAAATGGGGTAGCCTGTACATAACCTTCTTCCTCATTACTCTCTGTAGTGATTGGTCGAGCTACCTCCTAATGATTATGTTTTCTTTTCTCAAAAATTATTTCTATTGGGTTATGTTCATATCATTTGTGATATTCCACTCTTGTGTAGTGATTTCAACCATGATTTCGCTCTTATTGACAGCAAGGATTGCAACATGTACTTGTTATTTCATTATTCAATAATCATGTCCACTTTTATGGACTCTAGTATGGTTTGGAGATAAACTAAGATAACATATGGAAAAATGTTTTGAACCTATATGCACACATATTTAAATAAAAACTAATTATTCTCAACTACTCATCATATGGAACATTCCCCATGTCCTAATAAAACTTTTTTCACATCTTTTGGTACAACATTGAGTGTGTAAAATTTTGATTTCTACAACAATTGTAAAGACATGGGGGTCATTTTTTTATGTTGTCAACATTCTTGTATTATTTTTATGTGGTTTTAATGGATGCATAGGCTATGTTTTACATTTCAATGACATATTTTAGTATAAAAATATGTGCTTTTTTTACTTCTAATTGTAGTGAGTCTTGTGGTCGAAATATTGTTCACGGATTAGCACCATTATTCCATTGTAAAAAAAATTGACTATTGAAATAAGGGATAAGTATTCCATGACATATCATAGAATGTAGAGGTTATTGGTGATTAGTGCCTAGATTTATAACAAACAACTTCTAATTTTTTTTGCATGAAATATGCATTCCATATTGTTGGCCATATCAAGTTAGAAAATGAATGGTCTGACCAAAAATCATCCCAAAGTTAGCTTACCCCTCTGAGGAACCCCACTATATGATGTAGATGATAATTGAATTGGTAATAGAACTAAATTTTTTTGTATATTACCCTCTCTGCATTGGTCTATATTTGTTATGCAAAAAAAAATTATCTAATTTTAATTATTCCCTCAATCATACCATCAAGTGGGAGATATTAATGACTCCTTTTGTGACTTGTTTAGCCCCCTTTATTTTTGTCCATTATCTCTTCAATATACATTTTTCCAATAATTTTAATAAGTTATTAGTGACTTTATTGATGGGAACACTATGATTAGGCCATGTGTATCATTCATTGGTCTCTTAGAAAAAAGGTGCATTGGTGCATTGGTGGATTTTTAGGATTTTAGTGGCTTCCCCTTGATTTCAGACTTGTTGCATGTGCAACTAATGTAACATTGATATGGATGAATAATTATATTAAAATTAAAATGGATCCTTCATTGTAATAGCTAAGCAAGGCCAACATCAAGTTGGGGTTTTTTCCAAAAATTGGTAGTTTTACCATTTGTTCTACATTTGAACCTTGAAGTGGATGAGGTATGCTAGCATCCCCTTGTGATGGTGCTCCTTGTAGCTGAGGATCAATGAAACATTATACATTTTATGAATTAATGAATTCAAAGGGATCTTAGTCATTTTATTTGGCCTACCAAAAACTAAACCTTGTTCCCATCTCTTCCTTCTTGATGTTGGTTAGTTATATGACTATAGGATTTTTAGCCATTATATCTTTTTATTTGGTGATCGTATTCTTTCCTCTTGACACTATTTTCAAATAATGCACATTTGTCTCATTTTCATATAGATAATGTTATCTTGGTAAATAGAATGTATAATTCACTAGTGCAATTTCATGAGATGGATAAATTGTGGTTTATTTCCCCACATCTTTGTTTTATAGAAAATAATTATTCTATCTTCTGGATATCTATTGAGCTACTTCCTCCACTAAGTCATGTTTTCATTTTTTTTAGTCATTATTTAGTTGAAATATATCCATTTTCATATTTTTTAAAAAGAGACATTACACGATGTGACACGCTAGCATTTTATTTCCAAATACTTTCCACTTTTAGACATTAACTAATGATGATATTGCCTAGCTCTTCAGAGTCCACAGAATATTATTTTTCTCTTGTTTAGAAACTTATTTTTAGTTTTTGCCATTAGTTGTCATTTTTACTTACTTCCATGTAGTCATTATTTTCCTTATTTCAATAGTCAATTTTTTTAATAATGTAATCATTGTGATAATCCATAAACAACATTTCGACCGTAAGCCTCACTACAACTAGAAGTAATAAGGAAAGAATGAATACATCAAGAACATTTTTCCTAAATAGTCAAGAATAATACACCAAGAAGGTGTTAGTCAGGTTCAATATACAAGATGCAAAACCTGTGAGTACACCTTTGGGAGGGAAATTCAAATTAAGAAATGAACAATGTCCTGAAACACAAGAAGAAATCAATTGCATGACCAAAGTTCCATATGCTTCAATAGTTAGAATTTTAATATATGTTATGGTGTGGACTAGACCAGATATTGCTCATGTAGTGGGATTTTTTAGTAGGTTTATGAACAATCTAGGAAAAGAGCATTAAGATGTAGTCAAGTGGATTCTTGGGTACTTGAGAGGGACCACTGATAGACATTTGTGCTTTAAAGAGTCAGATGTTACCTTACAAAGATATGTTGATACAGACATGGCTAGAGATTTAGATGGCAAGAGGAGAACCATAGGTTATGTATTCACTATTGGTAACACAACAATTAGATTTCAAAATTATAGATGATAGTTGCTTTGTCAACTACAAAGGCAAAATATGTTGTAGCTATAGAAGCTAGCAAGGAGATGATATGGATGTAATGGTTCATGGAAGAGTTGAGGCATAAGCAGAAAGATTACAAGTTGTACAGTGATAACCAAAGTGTGATTCATTTAGCAAAGAACTCAATATTCCACTCAAGAACCAAACATATACAAATCAAGTATCACTTCATTCATTTAGTTTTTGAGGATGGTCAACTAAAGTTGAAAAAGATACATATGAGTCAAAATCCTATAGATATGCTAACAAAGGTAGTCATTAAAGATAAGCTAGAGATTTGTTAAGCTTCAATAGGTATTCAAGGATAAAAAGGAATATGAGAAACATGTTAGGGTCAAAGTTTAAATAAAATTCCAAGGAAGATTTGTATCGGTGGAGTTGCAATAATCAATCTCCAAGTGGGATATTGTTGGATGGTGGAGCCCAATCTTATTTTAATTCCCTGTTCCTGATAGGGGGTGTGGGGAGGCAATTCCCCCCCCCCCCCACTACGGTTTCCATGGGGGTACAAGTGGGGTGGAAAAACCCCCCCTAGTAGGGGTTTGGGGGCAGTGCCCTCAAAGCAATTTTTTTTTAAAAATGCATTATAAAATATTATAATTTTGTAGTTAATCTGGACCATTTAATATTAGGTTTTATAGCTAATTGTAAAAATTAAGTTAGTGAATTTTTTCCCTAATTTATAACCCTCCTTTGATATGAGGCCATGATAATCAGGTGATAAAATTGAGAGTGAAGAGGATATTGTATTGGATGTATTGTAGGTTTTTCCCTTCATTTGTTGGACTAAATAATAAGGTTTGCTAATTTTTGTGTGGACGTAGCCCATATTGGGTGAACCATGTTAAATATGTATCTCTATTCTATTGTGTTTTATAAATTTTAATTCTGTCTTTATTCCATTTTTATTTCTCTACATTCTATATTCCTAACAATTATTTGACTTAATTTAGTTGTACACATTTCCCAAATTCCTCTCATGAACCTGTCCAATCCTTGGAGGTAATTTTGGTACCAAGAACTTATCTATAACATATAATGTTTACTTTCCCAATTTTGTGATGTCACATTCAAATTATTATACCTTATATCTACTATAGTACTTTGCTACACTATAAAAAATTCAATTCTACTTGTATTTAATTTTGTTGTGGTAGGGTTTGAGCTGATTTCCATTTACCCAACCCAAAATAATGTTACCTTAAAAATCATAAAAAACAATGGTACCTTGTATTATATTGAATGGTATATCATAATGGACCTTTCCACTGATTTCAAAGCTTTTCAAGGTGCACTTTGAATCTATTCTCATATAATAGGACCACATGCTTTGGTTAAAAATCTTTGGATCATAAGATAAAAGCATACCAATCCTTTTAGGTACACTTTTGTATTTTTTAATTCCAATTTTTTGTTTATTTTGTCTCCTTCATATAATTAAATTTAACCAAACAATCATCTAATGATTCTATATCACCAAGTCATGTGATCATTGTCATGCACATGATAAGCACTGAAAACTCCATTGGCATGACATTTCCATCCCATAGACTAGTTGGATTAGAGTGTATCCCATCACATGGCTTTAGTTTACTCTATATGCCTATAATATCGCTCAGATGTGATATTCCCAATAATGTTTTTGCATGTGATAAATCTTTATGAGCATTTTTTTAGCACCTTATTAAAGGATTCAGTGGGTTGTTTACTTTGGGATGATAGGTAGAGATCTTATAGTACGATATCATGATTTTATTTTTTAATACCTTACTGTTACTATTCATAAATTATGTTCCCCTATCGCTAATTAAATTTTATGGCAACCAAACCTTGTTATATTATTCTCATAGAGGAACTTCAAAACATATTTTGCACCATAACTACAAATTTTAAATGCCTTAAACTATTGGGTAATTAGTTTGTCATAGTTATGATATATATATAACTAAAGAACTTAGAGAGTGGAGTGATAGGCCCTAAAACATTCATCCCCCATTAATAAAAAAAATACATAAAAAGAATTGAATTTTGTAGTCATATAAAATGTTCAAATTGGTGGCTTGAGTGTGGCTTGTGGTACCTAATCCATAAATACTTCTTGCATGCTCTCATGACCCATATAGACACCTTGTTTCTTATTTCATGTCATTCATAGCCTTTCATATGATCATTCTAGCTCAGCTAGGCTATATTTCCCAAGCCAATTCTATCCCCCCAGTTCTTTAGCCTATAGGATAGGAACATCAAACCTAGACTATAACATAGGAATCCTAGGGTGTCCCATTTTTGGTGCTCTTGTCCAATCACATTTTGATCCCAAATGACCATTTTCATCTTATTCCTATCCTTCATCATGTCATCCTAGTGTGAATACATCTAACCCATGATCAATAGTTCCATTTAAAATTCCATCGAAAGGTCATTTATAAAGGGAGGTGATAAATCTTATAAAACAAGCAAGAATATAAACAAACCACTATGGAAAATTTATCTATTCTCTACATACAGTCACTCAACACAGTTGCAAACATATTCAAACCCTCACACCAGTGCCTAGCCTTCTCAAGCACTCTCAATTTAGAATTTTTACATCCTAATGACACTACTACACAAAGCACATCAAGTGGGAGAACTACATATGGCTTGATCCCTCTTCAGAGTATTGGTATGTAGGCAGTGTGTCCACACAAGGGGTGTGGATACACGTTCAGTGCATCTTACACACACTAACCTCCCCCTCTTTCTCAATTTTTATTCAAGCATAATGAAAATCTAGGGTTTGAATATTAAATCAGCTATATAAAAAGATCCATCAATATTCAACACTTAAAATTTCACAGGCAGAATCATATAGGGATACCAAACGAAACCTAGAAAACTTAGATCTATGTGACTAGTTTAGAAAATAGCAGTAAGAGTGGATACTAGCATATACCCCAAAGTGTCATGTTTTTGGTTCTCCTATCTTTTCACTAAATGAAAGCTAGATCTAGATTCATGACACTATCATAGTCTTACACAGCTAGTTTTCACTTCTGTCTCAGCCATCTCAATCTAGTTTTAAGTTAAGTTGTATTTTTCCTTATTTATTGTTATTTTTAGAAAGGTTTAAAAGACACAATAAATTATAAAAATAAGTACTATAATTACTACAATATTATTTACTGATTTATTATTCTATACCCTTAACTAAATTAGGAATAAGACTCTAATATTCCCAAAATTGTTAAATCATTTGGTGAACCCAACTTACTTTGTTTGTGCAAAAAAACCCTAGAAACCCTAGGGAAAATTTCCTTCTAATTTTTCATAAATATTTAAATCAAAATTATACATTTAAAGTTTTAAATTTACCATAGTAATTTTTTAAAAAATTATTTATTCCAAACCCTAGTTGAATCTACTAGGTCCTTTTGCACACAAAAACACTAGAGACCCTAGGAAAATTTATTGCTAATTTTAGAAATATTTTTCTAATTTTTATTTCATATTTAAATCAAAAATTCACATTTAATTTTTAAATTTACCATAATAATTTTAAAATTTTTTTCTTCCAAACCCTAGTTGAACTTACTAGATCCCTTTGTATTTGAGGTATCACCTTACAGATTTTTACATAAAATTACAAATAGATCTTACTCATTTCAAAACATTTCTTGCAAATAATAAGGAATTCATACTAGGTCCTATCATGTATATGAATGATGAAGTTTACCATATGTTAATGCAAAGCTTCATTCTTTGTTATTCATGCTTACTTTTTATATTATGGGATGATATTATCACATTCATTAATAAACATGTTAAGATACCTCTAGCCTCACCTCCCTTGGATCCTATATCCCATGCTGAGTCATGTTACATGGTCCATTTTACTCTTCCCCAAGTTACTACCCATTGCCAAATAGCCCATTTGACACCCTTTGTCCCTCCACCACCTTGACCTATTGATTATATATTCTCTCCTCCTGTAGCTACTATTAGTCCTATATGGCTAGTAGTTAATGTGATTAGAGTTGTCACTCAATGTGCCACCATGCCTCCCCTACCTAGTCAAGAACCCCATAACCCTCTTATACCTTCATGTCCTAGGCTCAACCCACCTACACAGATAGATCTGTATAGGGTATATGGTATTATTTATCAGTTGAGAAACACACCAACTAATATTTCCATGTTATAATTGCTTTAGAAAGCAAATGTGCTTAAGGACATTCTTTATCAAGCACTCACTCAGACTTCCTTGGCTATCAATTCAAAGATTTATTATTTTGCATCAATGGTCAACACATTAAAAACTATAGAAGATGTTATTTCTTTTGATAGTGAGGACATGCCATCTCAGACAGTTATTGATCAAAATTTACCACTATTCATATAAGCTCAAGTCAAAACCAATATAGTTAAGAGAGTTCTAGTTAATAGTGGTTTTATACTTAATAAATGTAATATTACATTCTTATAGACCATGGGCATAGATATGGAATCTATACAAAAGTCATATAAGAATATTATAGGGCATGATGATATACCATGATAGACATTAGGCACCATTGCTTTGGATATCATGGTAGTGCCCAAAACCGTCTCTACACAGCTTTAGGTCATGTTAGGTCCTCTTCATTATAATATTTTACTTAGACTGTTGGGATCTAGGAAGCACAATTGATTACCATGTACAAGCAACTAAATGTGAAATTTAACCAGAAGTAACAAGTAACTAGAATTTAGAAATAACACAGAATATGAGAGACAATACCCAATTATATTAATACTATTCCAGAAGGAAATACAACAAAGAAGATGCCACGGTCTTCTTCCTTACACACCTCTAGCGCTCCCACACCTCTAGGGCATAAACAAGAAATCTCTTCAAGAGCTCACTCTCTCAATTACGGTCACAACACTCAACTCAAACATAGAGTTGGTGTTCACCTCCAACTAGTTAGTATCACTACTGCCAGTACCACTAGTCAGTATCACTACTGCCAGTACATAAGTACTCCATGACCGAGTACACACCATACTCCAAGTAGATCTCCCATGAGCTTGCTACACCGGTTGTGTTTTTGATCTCCCTGATGTTGTTTCCACCTGCAAATCAACTTGGTTTTGCAACACCTACAAATCTAGATCTCACACACACAAATACCTGTAACTCAAATGATCTTACTTATGGAAGGATCTACCTTGCCTTCCTCTATTGCTCTTTGAAGTGTTGCTATCACCTTTGATCTTGCTGCCCCACAGATCTCCTTTGACCTCGCACACACACATGAATAACCCTTCTGATTCTCCAAACCAGCACCCCTATGGATCTCTACCAAAACTTGCACAACCTGCAGCTCTACCTTATCATACACACTTGGCACTGTGGCACTAGGAGGAACACACCTTGCTCTCTTCACTCTGAAGGAGCTAACTTTGCTCTCTTACTCTCTAGCACACTTTACAATACAGCCCATGAGTCTATTATATAGATCTCATGCAAACAATAATTAGACATCCAATTACAATAATTAGATCCACAGCTCAAGACTAAAATTGGCCTTCTACATCCAAACAACTGGTTCATTAACTAACTGTCCGTGAAACTGACATTTTTCAAACCACACAGGCGACCAACGTTAGTCCCTATCTACCTGGAGGTGACTGACATCAGCTGACTCCTGACCGATGTCAGTTGCTCTGACACTATATATGATCAACATCGATTGATCAGACTGATGTCAGTTTCTCTGCCACTCAGCAACCTCCTTCCCTATTTGAATCAATGAAGCTTTTACCTCCACAACCTAACAATCTCCCACTTGGAGATAAATATTTGCACTGTACCTATACTTATACACCATCTAATTTATTTCATGGCTTGTATCCCTCTTCAAGATCAATCATGAAGACCAACCACCACACACCCTGTGGTGTACCTCCTATCATCCAAGTAACCTGTCATATCCGCATCTACAAACCCATGTAGAAAAGAACTTGACCCTGCATAACATGTGCACCTACTGTTGGTCCCTCTTAGATACCTGAGAATCCACTAAACTGCCCTCCAGTACTTATTTCTTGGATTGGCTCCAAACTTGATGACAGCTCCCACTGCATGGGCAAACCTAGGTCTAGTATGCATGTACTTAACCTCATCATGTGAATCAAGACGTTGTTCATAGAACTGTCCAACCCTCAGCATGTTGACCAATTTCACACAATCATCTAGAGATAAAATCAACCTGTGACCTTCCATGTCTCTAGAACACACTTATGCCAAAGAATTTCGTTGCTCCAAATTCCTCATGACATACCACTGAACTAACTTTACCTTTAGCTCAGCAACCCTGCATGTGTGACCCTGCAACAAGAAAACACACAACATACAATAACATGAAGATGTTGTAATCATCACCCAACCTGGTAAAGAAACACAATGGTTACAATGACATTGACTAAAGCCATGCTTTGTCATCCACCTGTCAAACCTCCATTGTCCTGCAGCTACCTCAAGACCATATGACCTAGCCTTCCATCTCACGTATCCATTCACTCTATTATTTAACTAAGGAATCCATTCATCTTTCAATGCTTTCATACCGGCTGGCAACCCTACCAAATCTCTCGTTTGGTTATACATCTTATTCATGCCATGCTCCCACTGTTTCCTGGATCCTTCCTGCTCTACAATGAGCAATGAGTATAAAGAAGAGGAACAATGAATTTGAGGCTTACTTACCCTTTTAGTCCTCCATATGGGCATTTGAGACTCCTTGATAGCTTGTTGTTCACCTAAAATCTGTTCCAATGACTGACCTCGGTCACCACACAGTCTACATCTGACTGACATTGGTTCCATGTGACTATCCTGACTGCCGACGTCAGTGTCTACCTATTGCCGACGTTGGTTCCCTAATCAACGTTGGTCTTACCCTACCTGACACCACCAAATCTGGTCTGCACATGATCAACATCGGTACCTATCTGTTCGATGCCAATTCTTCTTGATCGATGTCGGTACCTGTGTTCTCCTGTGAGTGATGACTTTTTACCCGCAAGCTCTCTTTGGATCAAAACCCTGTCCAAACTACCCTGCTCAGAGTTACTCAGCCTTCTCCACTAATCTCTGTCTGTCATCTCCTCCATGAACACCAAGGCTTTCTAGTTCTTAAGTCTGTCAAAGACATCTGACTTCCTCTTAAGAACATGCATCTCCTTCTTGCTCATGTGACCAAGCCTACAAATCCACGTCTTCACAACAGAAGAAGAATCAGTAATATAAGTAGATAGATAAAGGATACCTACTTTCTTACCACCTACTAATTCAAGTGCATCTACTGTGAGAGTTTTTGTGCATCTTTTATCACCCAACTTCCCTGAAGCAATTAGCCACATCTTTAGAATTGGGACCTGCATGACATCTTTCAACACCCATGTGTTGGTCGTCTGTAATTTCATTCGCACTTCCCCTTTGCCAAAACTTTGACAAGGCTCACCAGCCCCTAAATAAATCTTTCCAAAGTCTCCAAGGACCTTAACATGGAAAAATACTCTATTTCGGGCTACATGGAAAGAGGCAACAGAATCTATAAAACAAGATTCTACTTTATCCAAGGAACATCCCAGAGCATCATGTGCAACAACACTTGTAACATCTGTTTCTTCAGTTCCTTCATGTTGATCTTCTACCAACCAGCAATCTTTCTTTACCTGCTCTTTCTTTCCATAACACCGTAATTGACCATTCTTGCTTCTCAATTCCTCCATTCTTAGCTTACTTTCTTCTGCCATTGCTATACTCCCACTCAATCAAAAACACCTGAGAGTGACCTATAATCAAACACAAACCTTCTCCCTATAACCTTAGCTCTGATACCACTTTATTGGGATCTAGGAAGCACAATTGATTACCATGTACAAGCAACTAAATGCAGAATTTAACCAAAAGTAACAAGTAACTAGAATTTAGAAATAACACAGAATATGAGAGACAATACCCAATTGTATTAATACTCTTCTAGAAGGAAATACAACAAAGAAGATGCCACAGTATTCTTCCTTACACACCTCTAGGGCTCCCACACCTCTAGGGCATAAATAGTAAATCTCTTCAAGAGCTCACTCTCTCAATTACGGTCCCAACACTTAACTGAAACATAGAGTTGGTGTTCACCTCCAACCAGTCAGTATCACTACTGCCAGTACCACTAGTCAGTATCACTACTGCCAGTACACAAGTACTCCATGACAGAGTACACACCATACTCCAAGTAGATCTCCCATGAGCTTGCTACATTGGTTTTGTTGTTGATCTCCCTGATGTTGCTGCCACCTACAAATCAACTTGGTTTTGCAACACCTGTAAACCTAGATCTCGCACACACAAATACCTGCAACTCAAATGATCTTACTTATGGAAGGATCTAACTTGCCTTCCTCTATTGCTCTTTGAAGTGTTGCTATCACCTTTGATCTTGCTACCCCACAGATCTCCTTTGACCTCACACACACACATGAAGAACCCTTCTGATTCTCCAAACCAGCACCCCTGTGGATCTTTACCAAAACTTGCACAACTTGCAGCTCTACCTGATCATACACACTTGGCACTGTGGCACTAGGAGGAACACACCTTGCTCTCTTCACTCTGAAGGAGCTAACTTTGCTCTCTTACTCTCTAGCACACTTTACAATACAGCCCATGAGTCTATTATATAAATCTCATACAAACAATAATTAGACATCCAATTACAATAATTAGATCTGTAGCTCAAGACTAAAATTGGCCTTCTACATGCAAACAACCAGTTCGTTAACTAACTATCCATGAAACCAATAGTTCTAGAACTGCACAGGCGACTGACGTCGGTCCCTATCTACCTGGAGGTGACCGACATCAGCCGACTCCTGATCGATGTCAGTTGCTTTGACACTGTATATGATCGATGTCGATTGATCAGACCGACGTCAATTTCTCTGCCACTCAGCAACCTCCTTCCCTGTTTGCATCAGTGAAGCTTTTAGCTCCACAACCTAACATAGACAACCTTGGATACATGATATGGGGGTAGTTCCTTCCACTCCTCATTGATGTGTTAAGTTTCTCCATAAAGGATACCTATACACATGCCTAGCAGATAACTAGCCATTCAAATATTATAGAATTAGAGAGTCATCTTTGACTATTTTAGTAGATGGGACACCTCATATCATAGTTCAAGCACCACCTCATCACATTTCACTTAACTAAATACATACATATGAGGTAGGAGAGACTATCACATCTTACATTCCTTCACTTATAGTTGTTTCCTCAGCTCCAGATACTCAACCAGTCATAACAGCTTTAGCCATTCTAACTACTCCATCAATCATAATTATTACACCTATTATAATAACACAATCATCAATAGTAGTTCTAGCAGTACCAATTAATTCTCCAAATATAGCTCCTCTAATAGTTACAGTTACTCTATTAGTTATAGATATTCTTGTAGTAGCACCATCTTCTACTACTACAATTGATGAGATTCTCATATCAAAGTTACCCCTTGTAGTAAATTTTGAGTTACCATATATACATGATGTTGATATAGATTCTGAAGTCACTTCAGATGATGATATGACACCCACACTCATAAATGACTATTTATGTGGATTTATCTTTACACCAGTTGGCCTAGGAGAGTATTGAGATGACTCTAGAGCTCTCATTACACATGCTACATCACTCATATCATCTTTTACTACATCACTCTTAACATCTCGTACTACACTCTCAAGATATACTCCACATTTGTGGCCATAAAAAGATCACTTGGCACATACAGTTCACATGGTTACCTCTATGGATATAGAACCAGTCATTCATATTTAGGTAGTAACACATAACATCAACCACATATTATGCTATAGATGTTACTTAATCATGGATTAATCACACTACCTATAGTATGATAGATTTATTAGTAGGTTGTCATGACATGATGGTCACCCATTTTGTCTCTTTTATAGAATCATAGAAAATGATACAAACTCATGTATAAATCTACAATAGAGATTGGATAAACTATAGGTCCATGGTATTATTTAGATCACATCACCACCAGCACTAGCTCCAACAATTCCACCCAAAACATCTACTATTAGAGCTAAACATCTTAGATGAGATTCAACATCTTTACCACTAGAGAAATCTTTAGTTCATCTTTGATAAGATGACACCATTATAAGTGATAGATCTCCAACTACACAAAAAACATAGATCTTACTGACACCTAAGGAGATAGCCACCATGTATACAACATATGTGACATATGATGATACTTATGATGATGATCTTGAGGCATTTGATGATGGTTGTGATCCCTTCCTCCATCTTCATCCCCATCAAGCTCCATCCTTCAGCCCTTTACCCCCTCCAGCCTAGTCTTTTATGTCATTTATGTACATATTGCTTTATTCATATGCTTGTACATAGTTTCCTTTTAGCTTATTTTACATAATTTTCCAAAAATTGCTTGTACATAGCTTCTTTTCAAATTTTTGTACATAGTCTCCTTATGATTTATTATACATAGCTTATTTCAAAAATATCAAAAATAATATCACATGTCAAAAGATAAAAATTAAAAAAAAATCCAAAAACATTCACATATTTCAAAAACATAAAAATATTTCAATTATATGCATTGTCCATGATTTACATTTCTACTACTATGCTAGACTTACATTTATTGTTCTATGTTATTATTTGTTGATTTATCTACATTACCATGCTTCACTTGATCTTACCTACATTACCATGTATAGCTAGATGTGATTGCACTTCCCAACTCCTGTTGTGTCTTCTTGTGTGTGCCTTAGGACATATTATAATGTCCTTTATTTTTACTCTTTTATGTGTTTATGGCCCTCATGCCAACCTTACTTGTTTTCAATTATATGTGTATGTGGTATTTGAGCATGCCTTGTATGCTTACTTATTAGTTTAAGTGACATGTGCCCATGTCCCTTGTTTTCTTGGCCCCTTGGCCACTCTATTGTATTCTTATTACTTCTTGCTTCTTGCCTTGTGTGTTTGTTGCTTGTTTGCTTCTCAATCATTTGCAATGCCATGATCCACATCATGCATTATCTCACTTTCTTAGATGTTATGATGGACATCATGCTCCATCATTTCTTGACAACTAACAACTAACCAGAATTTTTAGTTTCAGTTCAATACTACACATGTTATTACATTGTTACATTTATCTAGGCATACCCTTGTTGATCTAATAATATTTAATACAAACTATGTTATATCTTGAGACATCTTTTCAATTATCATTGCTATATCATGTATTTAATAGCATAACACACTTGCAAGGCTCTTTCTTTTAAGGGTATTCATTGTAGGGTCTTCATTCTTACCCTTTGAAGAGGGGGAAATAATCAAGGGTTTTGCCATAGAGATCAGAGCCCTTTACCAGTCAAAAATCAATTTTTAGAACACTCAAAATAGTAACCAAAACCCAAACTAGGTAAAATAGACCAAGAAAATAGTGATGATTAGAGAATAGTGATCAGAATCAGTAAAGGACAATAGTGTTAGACCTAGACAATAGCATCAAATAGTAAGGTGTCCTATTCTTAGCACTCCTATCCAAATAGTAAAAAACCCAAATTTTCTAGAAACAGGCAGAAAGGTAAGTTCAGTTATAGCTTTGTTAGTAATATTATAGTTTAAAATTAGCAGTTTTAGTAATTTTTTTCTCAAAAAATCTAGATATAGGTGCCATCATGCATGATATGATGTCTCTCACTTCTAGTTTTAGATAGGGCAATTGGTATAACTTCCAAATCAAAATCCATATTGTAGACATCAATAATTGTGGGCAATGTGCATGACACATTAGCTTTCTTCTCTTTATAAGTTTAGTACATTACCTAGGCATTCTCAATATTTGTGTGCCTTATTCCATTTATAGGTGATTGGTATCATTTCGGAGTGGCTTTCATACAAGCCTAACCTCTACATTTTATAGTGGCTTCCACATAAGCCTAGTTTCTAGTTTCAGAGTGGCTTTTATATAAACCTATTCTCCACCTTTCAAAGTGGCCAAGATTGGCCTAGTTTTTAATATACATTCAACTATCCATACCACATTTTTTTATTATAGAGCATTCATAGGCTTCAAGATCCATCCCATATGACACACATTCATATCAGTATCAATACATAGTTTCACTTAGTGGGAAATGATAGAGCCAAAGGACTAGCTAGCCTTTGTATTCTTGATCCACCTACTCAGAGGGATTGGATACACAGTATAAACATTGATTAACACATGCATGATCACATAGATTCACTTAGTGGGTGATGATGGAGCCAAAGGGCTAGCCTTTGTGTTCTTGACCCACTCTCAAAGAATTGAGCATTCAACTCTATTTATGATATTACTTTCAGTACAACACATATCCAGCATCACTCAACACCACTTAGCATCATAATAGATTTTATATTTGTTTGCATACCTGATGAGGTGTATTCATTGCTTTCTCTTCCTCTCTCTTTCTTACCTAGCTTTTGTAAAAAAAAAAAAATTAGACATAACGTGTCTAGCAAGAATTGATCTACTCTTTGTTTTCTCTTAAAGATTTAAAATTTATAATTTACTCTCTCTACACATACTCAGCATCACATAGATTTATGGGATTCACCCTTATAAGTAAGTTCAGGTACACTTTCTAATTTTACTTTATCCTAGTATTTTGCTTTGATGCATCACTAGAATAAAGGGAGGGAAAATGTAGTCATATAAAATGTCAAAATTGGTAGCTTGAGTGTGGTTTATGGAACCCAATCTATAGGACCCTCTTTCATACTCTCATGACTCTTCTAAACACCTTTTTCCTTTTTCCCAATCATTTTTAGACTTCTAGA
>JARHVA010005401.1:282500-595000 GCA_037957365.1 Torreya grandis
TAGTTGTTAGGAATACAGAACATAGAGAAATATTAATGAATTAAAGATAAAAATAAAATGTAGAAAACATAACACAATAGAGAAACAAATTTAACGTGGTTCACCCAATATGGGCTATGTCCACATAGAAATAGCTAACCCTTCTTATTATTCAATCCAACAAAATAAAGGGATAAAACCTACAATACATCTATTGTAATCTCTTATTCACTCACATATAGTATGACATCATGATTATAATGCCCTTATATCAAAGGAGGGTTACATATTAGGTCAAAAATACATAAACATAATTTCTATCATTAAATCTATGACCTAATAGTGAATGGTCTATATTTACTATGAAATTATAATATTTTACAATGCATTTTTAACAAAATTTCACTTCAAGGGAACTGTCCCCCCACACCCCTATCAAGAATTGGGAATTATAATAAGATCAAGCTCCACCATCCAATAATATCCCACTTGGAGATTGACTATTACAACTCCACCACTACAACTCTTCCTTGGACTTTTCTTTAAACTTTGACCCTAGTATGTTTCTCATCTTCCTTATTATCCATGAAGAGCTATTGAAGTAGAACAACTCTCCAGCTTCTCCTTTGTGACTACCTTTGTTACCTTATCTATAGAATTTTGACTTGTATGGATCTTTTCCAACTTTAGTTGACCATCTTCCAAAACTAAATGAATGAAGAGATACCTGAGTTGTATATGTTCGGTTCTTGAGTGGAATGTTGAGTTCTTTTCTAAATGAATCACACTTTGGCTATCACTGTCAAACTTATAATATTCCAACTTATGCCTCAACTCTTCCATGAACCATTACATCCATATCATTTCCTTGCTAGCTTTTTGTATCTACAGCATACTCTACCTTTATAGTTGATAAAGCTATTATCTTCTACAATTTTGAAATCCAACTAATTGTTGTATCACCAACAGTGAAAACATAACCTATGTGATCATCCTAACATCTAAATATCTAGCCATGTCTACATCAATATATCCTTGTAAGGTAACATCTAACCCTTTATAACATAATCATCTATTAATGGTCCCTCTCAAGTACCTAAGAATCCACTTGACTACATCCCAGTGCTCCTTTCCTAGATTATTCATAAACTTGCTGACAACTCCCACTACATGAGTAATATCTGGTCTTCTACACATCATAACATACATTAAAATTCCAACTGCTAAAGCATATGGAATTTTAGACATGTAATAGATTTATTCCTAAGTTTTAAGACATTATTCCTTAATTTAAAGTTCCCTCTTAAAGGTATACGTACAAGTTTTGCATCTTGCATATTGAACCTAACTAACACCTTCTTGATGTACTCTTCTTGAGACAATGTCAATTTTCTATTTTTCCTATCTCTTGTTATTCTCATACCAAAGATTTGCTTTACAATGCCCAAATCCTTCATTACAAAAGAGTTTTCTAATTTTCATTTGAGATAATTTATATTATACGTGTTAGACACTGTAACAAGCATGTCATCTACATACAATAACAAGATAATGTAACTACCATTATCTAATTTCTTAAAATAGACACAATGGTCAAAATGACATCTACTATAACCTTTTTCAGTCATAAACATGTCAAATTTAAAATACCACTTCCTTGGATCTTGCTTTAGACCATAAAAACTCTTCTTCAACTTGCACACCATTTTATCCTTACCTTTTACTTCATATCCCTATAGTTGCTCCTTATCTATTTCCTCTTCCAAATCACCATGAATGAAAGTAGTAGTCAAATCTAACTATTCAAGGTGCAAATTTTTTACTGCTACCAAACTTAAAATAGTTCTTACGGAAGTCATTTTTACAACTAAAAAATATATTTTGTGCAAACCCTTTTATAACAAGTCTAGCCTTGTACCTCTTTTTGCCTCCATCTTCTTCCTTCAACCTATAAACTCATTTATTTTCAATGCTCTTTTACCTATAGGAAACTAAACCAAATCCCATATTTGGTTATGTACCAAGGATTCCTTCTCCTCTTTCATGCTTGCTCCCACTTCTTTCTGGTTTCTACCTGCATTTCTTCTTCATAACTTTCTGGCTCACCACCATCAAATAATAATAAAGTGAAGGAGAGTATCATTTAGGAAGACTACTTACTCTAGTAGATCCTCTAACTACACTTTTAGGAGTTTGAGGTACTTATTGTTGTTTTTGTATTAATTGCACATTATAATTTTTTGGCACTTTTAAAATTTCATTTCCTATGATTTCATCAAGTACTGCATATTCCGTATTTGGCGTTTCTTGTTTCCTTCCCTGAAACTGATCCCTATACATGATCTTCTCATTAAAGATCACATCTTTATTCTTAATGATTTTATGATTTTCAAAATCCCATAAATGGTAACCAAAATCATTAACTTCATATCCAATAAAAGTACATTTATTGGTTTTTACTTCAATCTTGGATCTATTTTCTTTATTAATATGGATAAATGTTTCACAACCAAAAGTCTTTAAAAATGAATAATCTACCTTTTTACCTATCCATGCTTCTTCTAGAATGTCACCATCTAAAGGACTCGAAGGCCCTTTATTTTTTAAGTAAATAGCAATATCCAAAATATCTACCCAAAATTATAAGGACAACCCTACATGTAATTTCATGTTCCTTACATGCTCCATGATTGTCATGTTTATCTTTTCTAACACACCATTTTGTTGTGGTGTTCTTGGAAATCTCTTCTCTTTATGAATCTGATGGGATGAATAGTAAATGTCAAATTCCTTGTAATAGTCACCTCTATTATCTGATCTGACACACTTGAACTTATTTTTTGGCTCATTTCAAACCAAAGCTTTCCATTTCTTAAAAGTATCAAAAACATTAAATTTTTTTCATATGTAATAAACCCAAGTATTTCTATTTACATCATCAATATAAGTAACATAATAATTAGAACCACCAAGGGATGATACATGAGCCAGTCCCCATACATCTATATACACATGCTCTAAATTTTCATCTTTATTTGTCTTCCCAACTCTAATAAATTTGACTCTCTTATGTTTTTCATACACACAATGCTCATAGAATTCCAAATCCACCTTCTTCAAATCTGGCAACAAATTTTTTGAGTGGAGAACTTGTATCCCCTTCTCACTCATGTGCCCATGTCTGTGGTGCCATAATTTTGTATCTACTTTTGTAGAATATAAAGCAAGATAAGAGTCAACATTACCATTAGATAAATATAATGTATCTACCTTCTCTCTTTTTGATATTACTAGTGATCCTTTAGTGACCTTCCATGATTTTTTTGCAAATTTAACTATGTAGCCCTCACTTCCTAACTGCCCTACTAAAATTAGATTTATTCTCAACTCAGGAACATGCCTCACCTATTTCAACAGCCATTTTTTTTCCATTCTATAATTTTATCTATATCTTACCCTTTCCTACAATTTTATAGGGTTCACCGTCACCTAAATAAACCTGTCCAAAATCACTTTGAACTTAGTCTTGAAAACATTTCTTATGGGGTGTAGCATGAAATGAATCCTATGAATCTAACACCCAATAATCATTAATTTTATCTAAAAAAAGGATTAAATCACTTTGTAACACATCACTTGCTACATTTTCTTCCTAATTTTCATCCTATTGTCCATCTCCTTGTTTTCATTTTCAAAACCAATAATATTTCTTCAAGTGTCCTTTCTTCCCACAAATTCAACACATCAATGTTCCTCTAGATTTAGATCTACCCTTCTTAGACTTATTTCATAGGCCCTTTCCTTTTTCTTTTTGTCTTCCCTTGTTCTCCATAGTCAAAGTATTTCTTGATGTCTCACATGTGCTTTTTCATAGCATTTACTTATTAAGAATAACACCAATAACATCATCAAATTTTAAAGTGTTTGAACCAGAGATAGAATTACTCACAGCCATGACCAATTCATTCCATCTTTTTGGAAATGAGCACAAAATAAAAAGATTGCTAACCTCATCATCAAAATTTACTCCTCTAGAGCTTAACTGATTTGTGACCATGTTAAATTCATTTAAATGATCATCAATAGACCCATTTTCTAACATTTCTACATTAAATAAACACTTAATAAGATATATCTTGTAGGAGGTTGAGGGATTTTCATACACTCTATCCAATTCCTTTATCACATCTACTATTATCTTTTCTTTTGAAATATTGAAGGCCACCGATGCTGCCAAGCACAACTGTATTGTTCTTAGTGCCTTTTGATCAAGAACCTCCTAATATTTATCCTTCATACTCACCAACTTCTTTATTATTCCACCTAATGGTAGGAAAAGATAATTTTTATATAGATAATCCTCCATTTGTGTCTTCCATAGCTGGTAGTTTTGGTCATTGAACATTTTGAATTTAAACTTTCCTTCTTCTGCCATTGCTCCCACTCACCAGGAACCCTCTTTTCGTACAAGTTTATCTACCAAATAAACCTTCAGCTCTAATACTAGTTTCTAAGAATATAGAACATAAAGTAATATTAATGAATTAAAGACAAAAATAAAATGTAAAAAACATAACATAATAGAGACAGATTTAATGTGGTTCACCCAATATGGGCTACGTCTACACAAAAATAGCCAATTCTTCTTATTATTCAATCTAACAAAATAAGGAGATAAAACCTGTAATATATCCACTATAATCTCCTTTTCCCTCACATACAGTATGCTTCCATGATTACAATGCCTTCATATCAAAAGAGGGTTATATATTAGGAAAAAAATGCATAGACATAATTTCTACCATTATATCTGTGACCTAATAGTGAATAGACCAGATTTACTATGAAATTACAATATTTTACAATACATTTTTAACAAAATTTTGTTTCTAGGGTGCTTCCCCCCAAAACCACCCTATCAAGAACCAATAATTATAATAACATCAAGCTTCACCATCCAATAGTAGCTTATGTTTTGAGTAGGCAGGTGATACTACTAACTACTATGGTGAGTAGAGTAGTTAGATTTGAAGTTGTTAATGAATTATATGATATTGATCTAGAATTTGGAAAGATAGTTGAACAATGCATGAATCATTTAATAGGAGATACAATTTTTATTTATGATTAAAACCTTATACATGATGGTTATATCTTCAAAGGAAAACAATTATGTATTCCATGCGGGTCTCTAAGAGATAATATTATAAGAGAATTGCATAGTGGTGGTTTGGCTAGACATTTTGGTAATACTAAGATAATAGCTTTGGTAAAGGAGAAGTAATTTTTGTCAAAGATGAATAAATATGTGGTAATATATGTTTCAAGATGTAGGATATTCCAGGTGTCTAAAGGCCATGCATAAAATATAGGGTTTTACATTCCATTGCCAAATCCTAGAGGATCATGGGTAGAATTAAGTATGGATTTTATGTTGGGGTTGTCAAACACACAAAGAGGTAATGATTTTTTGGACTTTGGGTGCCTTTATGGGTGTGCTCGCATCAATAATGTTATCCTCAATAAAATCCTATATATTATGTTTCAAGATGATGCATTATTTTTTTGTATGTCCTAGTGCCTTGTGATATTCACATAATGCATTGGAATCATATTTCTTCAGAAGAGGCCATGTATTATTAAAATCTTTGATGGGAAGGAGATATATGACATTGCATTCCATGAGCTATATAAAACATGTGCTAGTGATTTTGTAAGGTTGGTGAAAAATATGTGTGGATGAGTTATAAAACTAGGCAAGGAGATGGATTTAAAACCATATTAACTGTGGAATTTGAATCACTCTTGTTTTCAATGGCCCTTAACTTGCGTGAAGGTTTACTATAACTCTTAGTAGTTTATTCTGATCCACTTGTATATTTTATTTTTCCATAGAGAGAATCTTGACTTCTCTTTCTTTCACTATGTGGCATAAGTCTGTGAAGGTTGGAAACTTCTTAATCAAGATATCTTCATGTAATGACTATATTAGGATCTATTTTAAGATGTCTTGAAGCTCTCTATTTACCATGGGGATAGTCAACTTGGCCAATATAGTATTATATCATAAGGCATTCTTTAATAGGCTCATTTGATTTTTGTTTTAGTTTTACTACTTGAGCATATGAGATCTTATCACTAATGTTTATTGAGAAGTGTGATAAAAATATATCTACAAATGGATTGAATGTGGTGGTAGACTAATTCAGTATATTATAGAGCTACTAAAATGAATAATCCTTTATACTACGTGGAAACAACTTTATAAGGAATCAATCATTTGACACATATTCCAAACATGCAACATGAAAATTTTTGTTTGTAGATAGGGTTTATAAGATGGTTCATTATATTGCATGTAAAAAAACCAATAATGTCATTAGATTTACAAAACTATTTTTTAAGGATGTTGTGAGATTGCATGGTGTTCTAAAAACCATTACATTAGATAGGGACATAAAATTTCAAAGTTATTTTTGGAGGACTCTATGGAAGAAGCTAGAAACTAAGCTACATTTTAGTAGTTCATACCATCCAGAAATAGATGGATAGGTAAAATTAATGAATAGGAGCTTGGGAAATTTGTTGAGATGCATAATTAGAGAGAAACCCAAGCAATGGAACTTGACTTACCACAAGCTAAGTTTGCATATAATAGTTCAGTGAAAAATGAAAAATAAAATCACCATTTCATATTTTTATGGTATATATCCTATGGTTATTTTATATTAATGCAGTTACTAATTGCAGAATTGATTAGTGATGATGCAAAAGTGTTTGCAGAGCACATAACATAGTTGTAAGAAGTATGAAGGAAGCTCCAAGAAAATAATGAAAAGTATAAAGCAATATTAGATGTAACAAGAAGGTCAAAGGTATTTTAAGAAGGATATTTTGTGATGGTGTATTTGAGAAAATAAATATTTCTAAAATAACATACAACAATTTGAATTACAATAAAATTGGTCCATGCCAAATTGTGAATAAAATCAATGATAATGCTTATGAGGTGAGTTTATCATAGAATTTTGATATCTCTCCAATATTTAATGTTTAAAATTAATATGATTTTTATTGATAATTTGGTGAAGGTGAAGAAGATGAATATTTGGATTGGAAGCAACAGGTACCAAGGAAGAAGAAAGAAAAGATAGTATAGGTTCTAGATAAGAAAATAGTGAACACAACGTAAGGAAGTTATAATAGGTATTTGCTACATTGGGAAGGACTACAATAGGAATAAAACACTTGGTTTTTAGAATGGGAGCTTTAAAATAATGACAAGAGTAAATGATAGGGTTTTAATCAAGGCAACTCATAAGAGTAGAGTTATTTTCAACTAGTGGAGAATGATGCAGAGATCAAACTTTCAAAAGCCATAACTTTTGATTCATAACTCTATTTGAGCTCTCATTCATGTCAAAACAAAGGTCTAAAAAATTTTAATTCTTCCATAACCTACTCTTTCTATTTATGAATGTTTTCAAAAAAAATTGGAGGCCATAAGTGACCGTCTAAGGGTCAATAATTGCATTTTAATAAAACAAAATTAAGATTTTTCCATTTTTAGAAATAGAGTATTTTTGAAGCCAGATATGAAATTGAGTTGAAATTCATCCATTAGGTCAATTGTAGTGTTTATAGGACATGTGAATATTTTTAATCCCATTTTATCTTGCATGTAAAATTTACTAAAAATAGTGGTTGTAAAATTTGATAGAAGAATATTACTAAAAATAGCAATTTCTAAAGATGGTATGGGTTAGTTAGCTTTAGGTAGCTTTTGATTTATTTATATTTTTTAACTATACATGTTAACTCAAATTTGAGTTGAGATTTATTTAAATATTCTTATGTAATATTTTATTCATTCATTGAGAATCAACAAGTAAGGTTACTTTCATGCAATTTGTGAGTTTATGCCTATTGATATTTTTGCTTAGCTAGTATGAGTATTCATCATCTGGTTGAAGAGCAAGTTTGAATCTTAGAGGTAATATATTTGTGGATTGGTGTTTTTATATGTTTAGAGAATATTTTATAATTTCATAACATGTGTAAGAGATGGTGAGAGGATAAGTACGAGGAGGAATTACTTATATGAATAGGACTATGCAAGAACTATAAAGGTAAGTGGAATAATTAACTAAAATTGTCACAAATCAAAGACAAAGGTGATCAAAAGATGAAATAGAGACATAAACATATCATGAAGATAAATTTCAGTAGAATAAGAATGAGAAAAACTATCATCAATGGAAGAGAGGATGGTTAGGTATTTAAAGGGAAAGAATGAAGGAATTAAGTTGACATCCCAGATTATGGAGGTAGTTTAAAACCATAGGAGTTGATAGAATAGATGAATAGCATGGTGAAGTTTTTTCAAATGGAAAACTCTAAGAGAGGATAACAAAGTAAAATTTCCTTTCACAAAATTGAAGGGTTATGCAATTATTTGATAGGATCACTTGCAAAAAGAGAGATAAATAAAGGGTTAAAAGAAGATCGACATGTGGAAAAAGATCAAGAAGAAGTTGAGAAAGAAATTTATTCATGTGGATTATGCATGAACCCTATACGAAAGATTCTAAAATTTAAATCAAAAGGATCATAGTATACAAGAGTATACAAATGAGTTTTACAAGCTTTCCATACGCGTGGAGCATGAAGAAATAGAAGAACAAATAGATATAAGGTATGTAAATGGTTTAAATAATTCTACTCAATATGAATTAAGTATGAATAAAATACTTTTCATGGATGAGGATTATCAATTTTAAAGGCAACAGAAAAACAAAATAGACAGACTTTAAAATATCAATTGTGCCAAAAAGAGGACAATCACATCCAATAAGGGGAAGAGTTGGGTTTAATTCCACTAGAGAAGGATCTCCTCATGGTGCATAAAAGTAAGTAGGTAATAGATATGGGTTTTAATACCAATAAATATGAAGAATATTTTATAGAGGATGAGGCAATGGTGGTGTTAGAGGGTGGTTTCTAAATTAATGCAAGTATTATTTTTATTACAAATGTGGAGAAGAAGGACATAGAGAGTTTGAGTGTCCCCATTATCATTAATAAGAAAGGAGTCAAGAGGACCACCCAAGAGTTAATTTAGTTGATCCTGAGACAAAAGAGAAAAATACAAAAGTTGTAGCAGTAGATATTGGAGAAAATTTCATGATAAAGATAAAAATGATTGCTCCAATGAAAGAATAGGTGAAGTAAAGAAAGTGGTGATGCATGGCTATAAATAAACATTTTTTGATCAAGATGCACTTCGAGAGGTAAGATATGTAAAGTAATTATAGATGAAGGTAGTAGTGAAAATATGGTTTCAAAATAAATGGTAAAAAAATCAGGTTTGCAACATGAAAAACATCCTTATTCTTATTGAATTACATGGTAAGAAAGGGAATGAAGTTACAACAAATAAAAGGTGTTTAATAAAGTTCTATATAGAAAATCATACAACAATGAAACACGGTGTGATGTTATAAAAATGGATGCATGTCATGTGTTATTGGGAAGGGCATGGTAATTTATTAGAAAATTAATTCATGATGGAGAAAAGAACACATAATTTTTGGAAAGGTGTTACAAAGGTAGTTTTATTACCTCTTAAGGAAGAAAGGCAAGCAGAAATCATGATGTCCACAAAATAATTTATAAAATACATGAAGATGACATGTTATTGATATGCATTAATAGAAAATAAAGAAGACATGAAAATGGTGGAACATACCAGTAGAAGTAGCACAATTATTGAAAGAATATGCATATGTTATATCTAATGAGTTTCCAGATGATTTACCACCAAAGATAGGCATTCATCATCATATTGATTTAATTCTAGGATCAGCTCTATCAAATAAAACAACTTATAGGATGAGTCCAACATAACATAAAAAATTGAATAAACAAGTTATTGAATTGGTGAGAAAGGGTGTAGTAATGGAGAGTATGAGTCCATATGCAAAACCATCATTTCTAACTCCAAAGAAATATGGAGAGTGGAATATGTGTGTGGATAGTAGAACATTCAATAAAATTACCATCAAATATATATTTTCTATACCTTGTTTAAATGATATGATGGATGTTCTTTCAAGAAAAAAATACTTTACTAATATTGATTTGAGTGTTTACTATTAGATTTAGATTCATTAAAGAGATGAATGAAAAATAAGTATGGACTATATGAGTGGATAGCAATGCCATTCAGATTATCTAATGCACTCAACACATTTATGAAAGTGATGAACACAGTGCTATAGATTACATTGGTAAGTTTGTGGTAGTTTATTTTGATGATATTTTGATATTTAGTAAGAATAAATAATATCACTTAAGGCATTTGAGAATGATATTAGAGTTGTTAAGAAAGGATAAGCTCTATGCAAATTTGAAGAAGTGTGGGTTTATGCAGAACATTTGGTATTTGTGGGGTTTGTAGTTTTAGCAGATTGTGTAGGAATGGATGAATAAAAATTAAAGGAAATTTTTGAGTGGCCTATTCCAAAGAGCATCAAAGAGGTTAGAATTTTCATTGGTTTAGAATTTTTTATAGAAATTTCATTAATAATTTTTGTAGCATTGTTTCACCTATAACATATTGCATGAGAGGAAAAGAGTTTGTGTGGACAAGGTTAGCAATAGAAAGATTTGAATTGTTGAAGAATAATATTACAAAAAAACTTATTTTTAACATTACCAAAATTTATCAAAGTGTTTTAGTTTTATTTTGATGATTCACATGAGGGAATTCGTGTTGTGTTGAGTCAATAATAAAGGCCAATAGCATATTTTAGTGAGAAATCAAATGAGGTAAGAAATAATTATTCTACATATGATGTTGAATTTTATGCAATTGTATAAGCATTGAGACATTGGAGGCATTACCTTATGCCTAAGGAGTAAATCCTATTTAAATATTATGAGGGTTTGAAATATGTACACAATCAAAAGAAGTCAAATAGTAGGCATGCAAAGTGGGTGTCTTTCTTACAGGGATATATTTTTTATTTTGAAGTGTAAATCATGAAAATAAAACCAAGTAATTGATGCGTTGAGGAGGTGAGTGGCACTAACAACTAATATGGTGAGTGAAGTAGTTGGATTTGAAGTTAAGAAATATATGATATCGATCCATATTTTGGTAAGATAATTGAGTAAATGGAGGAATCCTTTAACATGTGAGACAATTTATATTTATGATGAGTACCTTATATAAGATGGTTATCTCTTCAAAGGAAAACAATTATGTATTCCAGTTGTGTCTCTAAGAGATAATATTATAAGATAATTGCATAGTGGTGGTTTGGCTAGACATTTTGGTAAGACTAAGATAGTAGATTTGGTGGAGGAGAAGTATTTTTTGCCAAAGATGAAGAGATATATGGAAAGATATGTTTCAAGATGTAGGATATGCCATATGGATAAAGGCCATGCACAAAATACAGGGTTGTACATGTCATTATCAATTCATAGAAGGCCACGGATAAATTTTAGTATGGATTTTATGTTGGGGTTTCCAAATAAAATCAGAGGTAACGATTCAAAAAAAATGATAGTTTTCAATATGGTTCATTTTATTGCATGTATAAAACTAATAATGTCACTAGAGTTGTAAAACTATTGGTTAATGATGTTGTTAGATTGCATGGTGTTCCCAAAACCATTACATCAGATAGGGAAACAAAAAAATTAAGTCATTTTTTTAGGAATCTATGGAAGAAGTCAGTAAATAAGCTACAATTTAGTAGTGCATACCATACACAAATAGATGGACAGATAGATGTAGTGAATAGGAGCTTGGGAAATTTGTTGAGATACATATTTGGATGGAATCCCAAGCAAGGGGACTTAGATTTACCACAAGTTGGGTTTGAATATAATATTTTAGTGAACATATCAACATGGAAATCATCATTTTAAATTGTTTATGATATATATCCTATGGGTATTTTAGATTCGGTGTAGTTACCAATTATAGAACAAGTTAGTGATGATGTAGAAACATTTACAGAGTACATACAATAGCTATAACAAGTAAGAAGGAAGCTACAAGAAAATAATGAAAAGTATAAAGTAGCAACAGATATAAAAATAAATTCAAAGGTATTTTAATAAGGAGATTTTATGATGGTGTATATGAGGAAATAAATATTTCTCAAAGTAACATACAACAAGCTGAAGTACAAGAAAATTGGTCTATGCGGGATTGTGAAGAAAATAAATGATAATGCTTATGAAGTGAGTTTATCATAAAATTGTGATCTCTCTCTAGTATTTAATGTTTTATATTTATATGATTTTCATGGATAATATGGTGAACGTAAACAAGTTGAAGAAAAGTATTTGAAGTAATAGGTACGAAAGAAGAAAAATGAAAAGATAGTACATGTTCTAGATAAGAAAATAGTGAACACAAGGCAAGCAAGTTATAATAGGTATTTGGTATAGTGGGAAGGCTACAATAAGAATAAAATACTTGGATTTAATAATAGGAGCTGAAAAATATTGACAAGAATAAATGGTAGGGTTTCAATCAGGGTAACTCATACGGGCTAAGTTGTTTTCAACCAAAGGAGAATGATGTAGAGACCAAAGTTTTAGAGACCATAAATTTTGATCTGTAACTCTATTTTAGCTCTTGTTCATGCCAAAACAAAAGTCTTAAATTTTTTAATTTATCTATAACCTACTCTATCTGGTTAGGGATATTCTCATAACTTTTTAGAGGCCATACATGACCATCAAAGGGTATGAAACTATATTTTAATATATTTTTTGGGCTTTTTCTATTTTTAGAAATGGATTATTTTTTAAACTAGACATGAACTTGAGTTGAAATTTGTCCATTAGGATAATTTTCATGTTTAGATGATATGTGGATATTTTTAGGGCCATCTGAGCTTGCATGCAAAACTTACTAAAAATAGTGGTTGGAAAAATTGATATAAGAAAGTTTTACTAAAAATAGTAGTTTCTAAAAATAGTATGGTTCAGTTAGCTTTAGTTATTTTTTGATTTATTAAGATTTTTTAATTATGCATGTCAACTCTAATTTTGAGTTGAGATTTATTTAAAGACTCTCATGTTATATTTTATTCATTAAATGAGAATCATCAAAGAAGGTTGCTTTCATGTAATTTTTGAGTTTATGCCTATTGATATTTTGAGTTGAGTGGATATTTTTGTGATGGAGATGTGAAATGTGTTTTCTCCTTAAATTTTATTCTCTAAGTAAAATCATACAACATCTAAGGTGACTTATTATGGCACTATTTCTATATAAATTTACATGGTTTTATCTAGAGGTGTTGATTATTCCTGGAAAAACTATGATGTGGGCATGCAGATGGTTGTGCATTTGGTGATTTGGGCCTAAATATCCATCCACTAAGATATTGATGTATCACCACTATATTTAGAAGGTTATTCCTTAGATAATGCCTTGCCTAAACCATAATTATTGGTATTTCTTATAGGTTTCACTCTTGAGTTGGATAGCATGGGTGTTTCATGTCAAATCCTTGGTCTTGTTGCACCATTTCTCCTATATCTTAGCATGAAGTATCTTGGGTTTTACCCATGGGTCCTTACACAGCCTAAGGATAAAATTATTATGCTTATGTATCTTGAATTCAATTCTCCTCTTTATGACTTATTTTCTCTTATTCCTCTTTATTCTTATTATCTTCCTTTTCTTTATTATTTTTTTTCCTATTCTTTAACTACCTTGTCCTGCTCTACTTTAGCTCTCACAACTTCCTCACTTATAGATTTTCCCTATGGTACTTTTTCTTCTGCTATATTTTCTTCCTTAGCCTATTTTTGAGATTCATATTGTTTATGTAGGTCATTTATCCTATTAGATTTGACATCATTTGTTGATTTATTTTTTCCTTGCTTATGTTACTTAGTAGACTCTTATTTTTAATTTTTACTTTCTCCTCCACCTCCTTATCTATCTTGGTGTGTGTTGATGCATTATCTATGACTGGTTACTCATACATTATGATCTCTAATTGAGGTTTCTCTTGATGTGCATGTGTTATACATTGATACACTTGTGTTAAATTCTCATCTAGGAATTCACTTGTGATTATTCTTTTGGTCTATCACACAATGATAACTTGTAGGATGAAGGATGTGTCAAGAAGGGTCCACTATGCTAGTGTAGGGTAATAAGGCTATGAAGGCATGATTACAAGAGGAGTGGATGTATGCATGGAATATGGAGTTATTTATAAAGTGTAAAACATAGACTTTATGTCTTGCTACCTACACACAATATTTTTGGGTCATGCATTTAATGGGATGAGATATTTCTTCTTCTACTCTTTATTCTAGAGGTGTATCTCACTAGTTGATGCCTCTAGTTTTGTTTATGTGGCCATTACCATTGATATTTGAAAAAATTACTATCACCATCCCATATTAAGGTGATGTCATGTTATTATTGGTGTGTATAGTTTCCTTGTTAGTGGTTGAAATGGGATGGCCTACACATCACCTTCTTCCTCATTACTCTTTGTAGTGATTGGTCAAGCTACCTCCTTTTGATTAAGTTTCTCAAAAATAGTTATGGTAAGATCATTTGTGATATTCCATGCTTGTATTGGTGCTTGTGACCATGATGCCTCTCATATTGAGAACAAGACTTATACCCTGTAATTTCTCTTTTATTATTCGATAATCATGTCCACCTTTATGGACTCTATCATGGGTTGGAGATCAACTAAGATAAAATATGGGACAATGTTTTGAACTTATATACACACATATTTTTATAAAAAATACTCCTTCTCAACCTAAAAATCATATGGAACATTCCCCACATCCTCAATCAAAACATTTTTCACATCCTTTGGTACAACATTGAGTGTCAAAATTTATTTCTTCAAAAATTGTAAGGACACGATCATTTTTTTATGTTGTTGACATTCTTGTCTTCTTTTAATGTGGTTGGTATAATCCATAGGCTATGTTTTTCAGTTTTTTGGCATCTTTTGGGGTCTAAAAATATGTGTTTTTGTTGCTTCTAGTTGTAGTGAAGTTTACGTTAGAATTTTGTTCATGGATTAGTACCATGATTCCATCTTAAAATTTTGTGAATATTGAAATAGGGGATAAGTATTCCATGACATCTCATAGAATTTAAAAGTTTTTAGTGATTAGTGGCTAGATTTTAACATTTAAATTCCATATTTTTCACATGCAATATGCATTCCATATTCTTAGCCATATCAAGTTAGCAAAAGCATGTTGTAACTAAAAAACATCCCCAAATTTATCTTACCCATATTAGGACCTCCACTACATGAAGTATATGATAAGTGAATTGGTACTATAACAACTATGATTTTTTGTAGAGTACCTTCTCTACATTTATTTAGATTTGTGATGCCAAAAAATCTATCTAATTTTAATTATTCCCTCAATTGTACTATCTAGTGGGAGATATTAAGGACTCTTTTATGTGACTTGATTAACCCCACTTGTTTTTTTCATTATCTCTTCATTATACATTTTTCCAACACTTGTACTAGGGCATTAATGAGTTGATTGATGCGAACACCATGATTAAACCATGTGTATTGTTCATTGGACTCTTATAAAATAGGTGCATTAGTGGATTTTTAGGGTTTTAGTGGTTTCCCCTTGCTTTTAGCCCTGTTGCATGCATAATAGATGCAAAATTTATATGGATGATTACTTAAAATTAAATTCAAATGGAGCCCTATTGATACCTTTAAATGCAGCACAGGGTTCCTTGGTGTTCAAAGAACACTTCTCATTTTATAATTCGATGAATTTAGAGCATGAGTAGCAGGTGCTGGAAAATTTGTCACCTATGGTAAAATAGTGGAAGAGATATGTATTGGTGTCCCAAAAATCTATAATGATGATGGTTTGGATCCATCATGGTCCATTCTTTGTGAATTGCATAGAATCAATATTATTACTTAGTGAATTTTGATCCAAATTTTAACTACAAACTAATCTAAGTGGATATTTATAATGAAGTTTAAACTAAAGTGATTTTATGTAAAAAAAGAGCAAAGAGAGGGTAAGGCATAAAAGAGAGAGATTGATTACCAATTTTAGTCTTAAATATCATGACAAAGCATCAATTAAAACTGAGTATGCATTTAAACCAATATACAAATAAACTAGCCTTAGCTCAAATTCCACTATATATCAAGAAAACTTCAAAGGCTAATGTAAAGAGTCACAAGTAAGAACTAGGACTACTTTAAAGATTTACTACTATAATCAAATATAAATTACACATATGAATACAGAGTCAAATGAAATAAATCAAAACCTAATAACCTTCAACTAATATAGCATATGCATAGATTAGAAACCCTATGATTAGAAAATGCAACCCATAATTTCAATAAACTATTCAAATTCAAGACATAAAACTAGTAATTGAGAGAAAAGATATATTAGTAATTGACATATCAAATGTGGACAATCTTTGCATAGTTCCTTGATTATATTAATTGCTTCAAGTGTACAATATTTGTTCAAAATTATCTCCCTTTTACAAATGGTAATCTATTCTTTTATATAAATATTAGGCAATATACCAGTCAATTATAATATGTGTGTGTACAAAAGATAAGGATAATTGTCCTTCCTAAGATGGTTCTAGAATACACTTATTTCCTATAATTGAATTAACCCAAGGGCAATATGCTAACATATTATCATATGCCTTTACAATGGAATATTCTATTTCACAAGTTAAAAAAATATACAAAATAGAATATTGCCTAATTTGATGGTGGGACCTCTGCTTGTTATTGTAAGATGCTCATGGCTTTAGTATGTTGCTCATCCACTAGCTTTAGATGCACAACAAGCTTTAGGATATGCTCCTCCTCTTGATCTACCAAGTCCTTGAGTTCTCTATCATTTTTGGTCATGGATTCTTTAATGCTCCTAACTTCATTTATCCTTTCTCCAGCATTGAATATCATGTCTAAGATCCTACTATTATCATCCCTAGAGTGGTGTTGGCTCTTTCCTTTGATTTCTTAGGTTACCAAAGTGGCCCTATGTTTGAATTCCTCATCACTTATGATTCCAAGGGAAGTAGGTTGTGTAGGATATATAAGCATAGTCCCAAGAAGCTATTCAATCCTCGCAATTATCTCCTTATCATCTTCTAGGAGTCTTTCCACATTATTGTGCTAGGCACTCAAACTTTGAACTTTGTAAACCATAATTCCTAGAATTGTGCTCAATTGTCCTAACTAATGGTTTTGAAGCCTAGGATCTATTTCCTTGCTTGGATGTTGATAAGTTTAGCTATTTTGTCCTCTGAGGCTTACCATTGGGTGACTAGGCATTTAGCTAATGCACTCTACCATTATAATGCACTCTACCTTAACTTTATTATTTTGATTGCCTCAAAAATGTCATAAAATGACTCATCAAGCATTTTGGTCATTCCATTAGGTACTAATAGAATTGCATGTGTCTCTAGGTTTTCTTTTTCTCTTTCCAAATTATAGATCCTCTATTTCATTCCTTTGACCCTTGCTTTTGTTTGTGTTGATTGGGCTTCAATTAAGCTTTCAATCTATTCTTCATGAATGGCAGCTTCACCTAGTTATTGTCCTCCCACTAGGGTTAATCCGATAAAAGGTTCCACCTTTTGGAAGGTGAATTCCTCTGCTCCCACCATGGTTGTCTTGGTGGTAACCCTCTCCAATCCATTTGTCTCTAGATTAAATTGCATGGCTATGGATGACTCTGTAAATTTTAGAGGCTCTTAGACCTCTACACTAGTGTTACTTAATGCTCCAGGAGCATCCATCTTCTTGCTTTTAGATCTTAGAGAGACCAAAATCCTTCTCTCTTCCTATTCTTTCACCATATCCCTAATCCATGGCTTCATTTCATCATGCACTTCCACATTTTTCATGGCCCATGAATGGGAAAGAGTAGGGATCTTTTGAAATTTTCCATAAGTGAACCAGCCAGGGATGACTGGTTCATGAATTAGGAATTCATCACTGAAGAGATTGACTTCACTGGTGGGGTGAGTGAAGGTCAATATTGGTCTCTTCTTTGGTCCAGTAGGAACTAATGCTAGCTCTACCTTCCTATTCTTTTGGGATGATACAAGGACAAGCTCTTTTTCTTTCTCTCCTCCAGGCTCCCCTACTTGGATTTGAGTTTCTTCAAATAGTTTTTCTTCCCTTTCAGTATCATATGCCTCTATAAGTTCCTTAAGGTCACCCTCAAGTGTCTCTTATAGCTCTAAGATTATAATATGTATGTATTAAACTGGGGAAGGTAGCCTTTATGGGAGTGTTAAACATGAGAGCCCCTCTCTAAGTCTCTCTTCTAATTTTACCTCTCCCACTTTCTCCTTTCCACAGCCTTGTTCATCCTGGCCTTACATAATTTGCCCCTAAGGCTATGGTTGTTCTACTTGGGGTTGTTCTTGGGTTGTCCCAGATGGTTCAAAAAATAAGTGGTATTGTAAAGGATGCATTTTCCATGCCTCTTCAAATATATTATCATCCTTGGTTAATCTATGTTCAAATTTGATGTTCTATCCTTTGGATCTTGGCCAACACCTCCTCATAATTCTTGGCCTTAATATAAATGATGTCATAAACATCAAGCTAATGCATGTACTCAAGCTTGAGAATCTTCTTTTCCTTCAAATTACTACTCACTATGTTCTTAGGATCCCATATCTTTAGTTCATCAAGTTAAAACCCAAATGAATCCCTGTGTTTGGCTATGGTATCAACCTATTTCCAATATTGAAGTATAGTTATTCCAATCGTTAGAGGGAAGGGGTGGAGAAGACCCTTCCTCTCATCTTTGCAAATCCCATCAATGCCATTGATGATTTGAGAGGCAATTTATTGTTTAACAATCTTACTTAGAACATATACTGGTAATCTGTAAGGCTGGGACATAATCCCCTCAATCCTGATGACTATGTAATCAGGGTAGTATCAGATGTCACCCATCATTTCAACATACTTCTTGATTAGTGTGTAGATCCTAGGAATGAGAACACCTATGATAGCCTCTACTATGGTTGGGTAGACACAGTCACAAATAAACTACATATGGTTCTTATATTTAAAGATATACAATTTAGAGTAATGGTGGGAAATGGTGGTTTTTCCCTCAGGAGACCAATTTATAATACTAGGGAAGTTGATTGAGGCAATAATGGCATCTAGTGGGTATGACATCATGTAAAACTACTTAGATGTCTTCTTTTTGATGGCAATGAATTACTTGGCCAAGAAGACACTGATCAAATCTCCAATTGGAGGGGTGAGCTTCTGTTCCACCATGAAATATACATAGGTGACCTAGATTTTATTCACATAGGTGGTTGAGGGGGATCCAAAGGCTCGATTTAATAAGGTCATTATAACTTTGATGCCTTCATTGAATTAGACTATTGGGATTTTACCCTCAAAATCCTTGAAGATATGGGATCCTTGGTCCAGCCAAGGCCTAAGGACAGAGTCTATGTCATGGTTGTTGGTTCATTCCTTAATTTTAGATAGGTCCACATGGGGAAGAGGGAGATTATGATACTTTTCAAAGGCTATAAGAAAGATATGAGTTATTTTCTTTTAAGTCCCTTCCTGAATGATCCACTCATTATTTACCCTACAGTAAATAAAGATGGGAGTAAGGATGTCTATACAATATAGTACCTTGAGTTTTACAGTAGTGTGGTGGAGTATAGAAATATGGATAGCAACTAAGCCATAATGCCTTCTGTTCACCATAGCAATCCTCTACTCCTCTTTTATAATGGCCTTCAATTCCTCCACCATGAAAAAGAGTTCAGACCAATTCCTAATACCCAAGACATTCAGGGTTGCAAGGTCTTATTTGGTATCCTTGAAGAATTGTCCTTCATTAGCTATCAACAAGTAGAGTTCGGTCTCTTCCTTCAATTGTTATCTATGAGTTGCCATGGTTTCCTCTTTTGAAAACTATTTACACCAGATTGTAAATGATCTATGTGAAAGATCATTTTCACTCAAAAACATAATCACATTCTCTTTGGATCAAATTATAACCAATTGAGTCTGCTTGGGTCACTTTTATGAAAGGTTTAGGGTTTTGGACCTTTAATGGTAGGATACACAAACTCTTACTTATATGTGCCTTGGATTTGATTTAGACCTTTACATTTTTGATCCCACAAGATCTTTTATTTTATCCTTTTCTACTTGCATGTTGCCTATGTGGCATTGGTCTAGACCTTCCATGGCATTTTTCATAAATCCCTTTGAGCACTAGCCATTGGCATTTAAAAATGCCCTCTTTATTTTGCTATATTGGATTAAAATCTTGGATTAGTGTGAGCCATTGATTATAATTTAGACCCTTATACTTTGCTCCTTCCTGTTTCAAGCCCTATGGTTGTGACACTTGGCATCTTTACATGTCTTCCTCATGAATTGTATCTTATGTCAATGCTTTGTTGAATTAGCATTGGCCATGCAGTGAGCTCGTGGGCCTTTGAAAAGTCAAGAGTGCCTTCACATCAATGGATCATCCTCCAACGATAAAGCGTGAATTGTCAGATCTATAGAGATGCTCAAACTTTAAATTAGTACATTATTAAAATGGGACTTAGGAATAAATTCTTTAGGCTAAGATTTATTAAGCATGAGGCAAACCTTAGGCTAAGGGATTTTAGGTCTAAGTTTTTTGAATTATAAAAGGGGACTATGGTTAAATGTTTCAAGCCAATATTTACATTCTGTTCAAATAAACACAATGTATGCATTGGTCTAAACTATTTATGTCAATGTTTATAAAATATACCCAAAGGGACTAAAAATGGTATATTAGTCTAATAACGAATATGATTTTATTGTATTGACAAAACACATTAAAACCTTTAGCTAGAAATAACTTGGTCTAAGTCCTACGTAATAAAGATATCATTTTAAAATAAGACTTAGTATAAGTCTATAATATAAGGTTCATGATATTTAAACAAAATGCCATGGGGACCCTAAAGTATAGATTTAGACTAAGTTTTCTTTTGCATATATTTAGACCACAAAACCATTTCCATATTTTGTAGGTCGAATATTTTTGATGTTTGAGCATATTTAAGCATTTTCTTTAGCTTATAAAGCAATTTTTAAGCCTTCCAGTAAGATTTTGGAACATATTTTGATCCTATCTATCATAATTCATTAGCTTAAATTTGATAGTCTTATGGATGTCAAATACATTCTCACAGATGTCAAATGATGATCGTGAGAACGTAAATTTTAAGCTAGTAAAGCTTTCAATTTGATGGGCTTAAATTTGGCAGTCTTAAGGACATCAAATGCATCCTCGTGGATATCAAATGATGGTCATGTGAACATCAATTTTAATCTACTCAAATTATTATGACCCAATGTGAGAACACCACTTGGCACCCTCACGAGGCTTCCTATGATCTTGGACTTGGTTCGCTTTGTTGGATTAAAATCCATGATGAAGTGATAGTTGTAAGATCATGATCCAAGAGCTTGCTCATGAATGGTTGCTTTGGTTGGGTGGGCCCCTTTGCCTTTGATTATCGAATGTAAGGGTGTCACATGTTGATCCTTCAGACTTTATGTATCTCTTTAACTTTTCAACTGTGCCTCACTCTGTCTAATCAAGTCTTTGTGAGAAAGAGAGAACCATTGATCGTGATATGAGGGCTTGAATATGATTATTTCAAGGGGTTACATGAAATATTTTTTTCATTTTCCCTCATGTCATCCAATCAAAGGGTCTTAAGGAAACATGAATAGTTAGATCATATGAGATGCACACTATTTAATTTAAAGTTCAAACTTTTCTCACTCCATTGGATCAAATTTAGTGATGAAGTAAGGGTCATTGGATCTTACAAGATGTAAAGAAGTTAAGTTAGGACTACGGCGATAGAAGACTTAGGCTAAGGTGTTAAGACTAAGGTCTTGATTATATTAATAAATATGTCAAGGCCTTAAGATTAAAACCTTAGGCTAAGATATGAATCAAAGGACTGAGCTAATATAAAATGAGACTTAGGGAACCGAATCTTAAGCTAAGGTGTTAAGACTAAGGCCATGATTGTATTAATAAATACAATGGGGCCTTAGGGTTAAAACCTTAGGTTATGTTAGGAAATAGTAAAAGGGGCCACTAAAATGAATATTAGTTAGGCATATAAGGAAATTTAAAGGGGAAAATAATAATGGGGACCAAGTATTCTAGGCTAAGTCTTAGTCGTGTTTAAAAATATGACTAATCTTAAAATATGAACTTTATACTTAGGTCCAAAATGAATTTTCAAAAGGTTCCCGCCAGTGTTCAAATTTGAAATGAGGGTTTTGCAAAGGTTTTGGAACATGAATTTATCGAGAACAAACCTCAAGGAACCTACAACTTGAAAGCAATAAAGACCATTTATTATCATGGTTAGTCAAAATTAAAGCAAAACATAACCAAGTGAGCTTGCTTTTGATAAAGTGGATGATCTTCAAATTCTACAAATAACCTTTTCATGCCATATTTTCATGTTCAATTTATAGGGTTTCTCAAGGGTCCCAATTTTCAAAGAATGGGGGTATGTTGGTCCCAAAAATGGTGACTCATGGGGGAAACATAGAAATATGTTAGAACTTAGAGACTCTAATTTAGACAAATAACTAGGTCATCTACTCTACCTGATCAATATCATCATCTAGATCAAGTCATGGTTGAAACAAACCTTACACTTGCAGAATAAGGGTCAAATACCAAGACATAGCCATATTGTGTGTGTTATTTGATTTCACTTACTATTTTCCATGGGGTTCAAGAAATAACTTCCAAGTTTCTTATCCTTGATCACTAACATTTGACTTATAGCATGCTAAGATGTTCATTAAGAACCATGTTTTTAGCTTAAGGAAGGCTTGGGCATTACTTTGCTACCAGCCAAGCATCCATAGACCTAATAGAGATTCCTTTTCCTCCACTCTAAGCCTTGTTCCACTACCAGCCAAGCATCCATAACCCTGGTGGATATTACCAGCATCACCTATGCTTGAAAGCTTTTGATTTTACATTGCATCTTTCTTTTCTATATTTTATTTAGATCTATATGTTTTTAGAAATGTTGGGGAAAAAAGTATCCAAGTTTTAGGATTTGGTCTGATGTTTGATTTTTTGGAAAATCACCTATGGCTACAACACTTATCCTAGGCAAGGATGTTGATTAAGTACTAGTTTGGGTATATCATGATAAGTTGAGTTTTCACCCTGCAAGTGTAAGTCTTCCTAAAAGTAGTTTGAGGTCGAGACAATGGTCAAGTTCTCATGAAATGATTAACTTCCTCTTTTGGTCTTTACCAGTTTCTAAAAATTACAACATTATGCTTACATTTCAGGACCTTGGTCATTATATATATGGGGTACACACCTCCATCTTTGAATTTTGGGGGTTTTCAAGAAAACTTCATACTTTGAGCTCATGATTATCCAAAAGGACTTATTAGAATCAAAGAACAAAACAATAGGAAAGAAACACACAATAGGAAATAAGAAAGCAAAAAAGTAAAAGAAACGAAAGAACTGAAAGGAAAATAACTAGCCTACCTACACTAAATCTAACCATGTTATAATTTACTCCATAAAGACCTTAGGAGGAGTAGTAGAGAAGTAGTGCTTGAGATATTGCCCATTGGCAGGAAATGTGAACTCTAATCCTTATAGATATTTGAGATTAAAGGTGTTGTTTCCTAATCTTTTAGCAATCTGGCATGGGCCAATCCACAATGGTGTGAATTTTCCATGTTTTCCCTTAGACTTAGATGCTTTGTCCCAAACTAGACTAGGTCTCCTTATATGAACACCTTAATATTTGATCTTTTTTCAAACCACCTTTTGATTATGGTCTGATGTCTGCTAAATTTAGAAAAGGCTTTCTCCCTTGGATCTTTCATCTAAATGATGTCTAGAAATCTAGAGTTTACTAACTCCTGGCCCTCTTCCATATATTCTTGCATAAATTTGTATGTGGGAAACTTGAGGATGAAAATAAATATAGGTTCTTGTCCATACACCAATATAAATGGTGAGGCTCTTAGAGCTTGTTTAATCCTTATCCTATCTACCCATAGTGTAAATTTAAGGAGCTTATGCTAGGTCCTGGGCTTGTCTATAGCAGACTTCTTGATTACCTTCATTAGGTTTTTATTTGTGGATTCAAAGACTCCATTCCCTTAGGGATAATGGTTGGATTCAAACTTAAGAGTAATTCCATTATCATAAACCCATTCAGTCATCTCTATAGATATGAACATAGATCCATCATCACACACTAGAGATACTGGAGTTCCAAACTTAGTACAGATGTTTTCCTCCAAGAAGTTGATTACCTCCTCAGTCTTATATTATTTAGTGTCTATAGCTTCAATCTACCTTGTATAATAGTCTATGGTAGTCAGGACATATTTATGACATTTAGATGAGTTAGGTTTGATCACCCCAACAAAGTCTAAACCCCATTGTGAAAATGGTTTATCAACCATGATTGGTTATAGAGGCATTGTTGCCTTTGGCTCCTTGGTGCTAAAAATTTGACATGAGTGACATTCTCTCACATATTTTTAAGCATCCTTAAAAATAGTTGGACAATAATAGCCAACTCTGAGAATTTTGTGGGTTGTGGTCTTCCTATATGGATGTCCACTGCCTAGCTATTCATGAAAGGTGCTCATGATTTGGGTGGATTCTTCTTGTGAGACACATCTCAAGTAAACCCCTTCAAAATTTATTCTATACAAGACCCCATATTTGATCAAGGAATGGGTTTCTTTCAATCTTAGGGCCCTCTTGTGCTCCCTAGATAATCTTGCAAGACAAGTAAAATTAATTATAAAATGTATTATTGAATCATACCACTCACTAGTTTGAAAGTTTTTTTGATCCACTTACACAATAATTAGCCTATGTTTAGCATTAGCAATAATCTGGATCAAACCTTGGCACCTTACCAATTTTATTATTTTCATCTCCAGGACATACTCTTGCAAAACTAACATCCACTTAACTATACATTCTCCTAGCTCATTCTATCTTAACATAAACTTTGTGGTAGGGTTAGGTAAGATAGCATGCACCTTATTTCTAACGATGTAATGCCTAAATTTTTTTACTGCCTTTACTAATGCATATACCTGCTTATCGATCAATGATTAATTTACCGCAACATTTTTAAAATTAGTGCTCATAAAATCTATTGAGTGATCACACCCTTAAATATTTTGAGTCAATACTATAGCTGTAGTGTGTTTAGAATTTAAGGAATAGAGGTAGAAGTCTCATGAGAAGTCAGGACTTATCAGGACTAGAGCTTGACTGATGGATTCCTTGATATCATTGAATGCCTTTCTGGATTCTTAACTCCATGTGAATTTGGAATCCTTCTTTAGCATGTCATTTAGTGGCTTAAAAATCTTTGCAAATCTAGAAATAAACTTTCTTACAAAATTTATCTTACCAAAGAATGACTTTAGCTCTTTCTTAGTGTTTGGAGGTTCTATTCTAGATATGGCCTCCACTCTTTTAGGATCTATAGAGATCCCATCTTTGGTTATAATATATCCCAATAGTTTACCTTTAGTAACACAAAAGATACTCTTCATAGGGTTTAAGGAGATTCCATACCTTCTACATCTTTCAAACACTTATTGCAAATGCATGAAGTGATCTTCCCTATATTTTTAAAAAAATGGTTAGACCATCCATATAAATAATGATGTATTTACCTATCAGGCCTTGAAAGGCATGGTCCATAGCTCTTTAAAAAGTATCTCTTGTATTGATTAGAACAAATAACATCCTCTTATAATCAAAAGTTCCACACTTGGTGGTGAATGTTGTTTTCATTATGTCTTCTCTATTAGCCAACCCCTGATTGTAACCTGAAAATCCATCAAGAAAAGACATCATAGTTGAACATAAAACAATTTGGATTACTTGGTCTAAAGAGGGAAGGGGATAGTTGTCCTTTTTTTATTCTTTATTTAAGTTCTTGAAGTCAATACAAAGTCTAATCTCACCATTCTTCTTCTTGACTGGTACTAAGCCACCTAGGTAGAATGCCTGATGGGGAAGACTATCTTAGCATCTAGTAATCTTTTGACCTCTTTAAAGATCATGGGTTCTAGGATAGGGTTTATAGGCCTTTGATTTTTCTTGAATGGTTTGCAACTTTATTTAAGGGGTATATTATGGGTAATGACTCTTGGATCAAAGATCTTTAAGTCATCAAAGGACCATGATATGACATCCCTGTATTGGGTAAGGAGATCTTTAGCCTTCTTGTTCTCATTATTTATACAAGTTTTTCTAACATTTACTAATTAGGTTTGATTTTGGAGGCCAAGATCAATAGAATTATAATCCTTCACACTTACCTTGGGAACCTTAAAAACTTCAGCTAGTTTGTCTTGATCAAACAATCTCTCTAAAGCAATCGTCCCCTTAGGGATCTTGTTGTCATTAAGCTAAATGACTTTACCATCAAATTTTTCCTCCTTAGATGTATTTTCATCAATCTCATCAATAATATGAGCATCAAATGCTCCATAATTGGTCATGAAATCTAATATCTATTGATAATCATTAAAAACTTGAAAGTGGTTAACATTATTAGGTACTAAAGGATAAGGGATCAACTCAATACTGAAATTGGGGGAATCTTGGTTGGGCATGAAATTAGCTGTAGCAGATGCTAACTCATCAATAGCTTGGTTTTCCTCCCTTGGGATGGAGGTAATTTTAAAATCATCAAAGGACTCAATGAAATCCCATACTCTAAACTTATACCTTTTAATATATGAGAGCTTGTATTGGTATTTGCTTCTTACTTGGTTGACCACTAGTTCTAAATCCCCATAAACTAGTAGTTCTTTGACCTTATTCTTTATAAAAAATTACAAGCCTAAGATAAGGGCCTCATACTCAATAATAGTGTTGGTACAAGGAAATTAGAGCCTATAAGAAGCATGATACCTTTTATTAGTAGGGTCAATTAAAAAAACACTAACACCTGATCCAGTATTACACCTAGCACCATCAAAATGCAATTGCCACAATCCTAGAATAACATGAGCATTCTTGGGATCACATACTTTATCAGTCTCTAGGGTGAAAACCCCTAAGTTTGAGTCAATTATGTTGACCCTCTCGTTCATAGCATTATACTCAGTTACCATGTGTTTCATCCTTGGTTGTCTTTCAACCTTAATTTAATTAAGGACTCCCTTCAAAGGTAGCCACAAATGTGAGAAATCTATGAACATGTAACCATTCAAAGCCTTGGTCCATTCCCTACTCAATAAGATTCCATAAACATTAGGTATATCAACAACTTGAATATCAATGAATTGTTACACCCTAGGCTCAGAATTTAGTTGTATGTGAACATTTAAAATCTCCCCAATTATTTTAACTCTAGACTTGTCTAACTAAGTTACCACTCTATCAGACTTAATACGAGTTAGGCCAACTTATTTGCATATACCTGTAGGCATGATGTTGGTAGATGCACCTGATCTAATGAGTAATTATGTAAGTTCATACCAAACATCCTGACAGTGATCAAAAAAGGAGACTCAACCTTGGCTTTGTGTACAGTTACATTGGCATGATCAGCCTTGGGTGGATTATTGAATTTTTGTGATAAAGATTCCAACAAGAGGTTGTTTTAATCTATAATTTGCATTAGTTCATGTAAAGTGATATTAGCCTTTATCTTCTTCATGTCCTCAACTATGTTATATCCAATTTTATTAGAAGAACTAGGAATATTAACATTAGGTTTAGAAGTACTCCCTTTAGGTGGCTCTAGATTGTTGCTTGAAGAGGTGTTTGGAGGAGTTCCAAAATTGTTGGAAGGCATTGAGGTAGTCAAAGCCTGCCTTTGCTCCTTATTCCTAAATGGAGAGGTCGTCTTTAAGAACTATTTAAAGGCTTGGATCTCTTTAGGAATATTTTTAGGTTCATTTTCCTCTTTAAAGGGGAAATCAAAAGTATCAACCATGAATGCTTGATTAGATGACTTAGATCCAAAAGCAATTACATCACTTTCCTTATTAGAGACCACTTAAAATTTATCCAACTCCTCTTGGAAAGCCTCAAAGGATTTTCAAAACTCAATACAATCAATATCTCCATGCTTGGTTGTGCAATGTACCCTATAATAATCATGTAATGCAATATCAGTGAGATTAATGTCCATGGTATTCTTTTTATAAGATGGTTCATTATTCCTATTATTATGAAAACTATCATTCTAAAATATATTATTTGGCCTATTGTACCATTGAAATGAGAAATTCCTACCTGAGCTTTCAGTAGTCTTTCCAACCTATTTTTGTAACTGAAGGAAATTAGTGCTCAAATTTTAGACCATCTTTAAGATAGACTCATTATCATTTTTAGGGGTTTCAAAATTATGTACCTAGTTATTTTTAGCACCCACAATTGGCACTAAATCTATTTTATCATTTGTACTAAAGCCATTAGTAGGATGATTTAAGAACCCTAAAATCTTATTAGGATCAGTATGACTTAATGGCAATTAACTAAGGTTTGGGAGTTGGTTTAATGCTTGGATATTTTGGTTGTTATTGGGGAATAGCTTCATCATAGGCATATGTGGGATAATGTTTGGCATGGAGTATGCCATTTTTCCTTGGGACTGCACATGATCATTGATGGTGACTACCTTAGAATAGGACCTAGCTAATGAAGTTATAGTTGGCATGGATCTCTTTAAGAATATAGAGGTCATGAGATCTACTGCATCCTTGTAGATTTCTAAAGCTAAGACATCATTAGGCTTATAGGGTTCTATGGTCCTGCTATACATTTTCTAAAATATAGCATTAAAGGACCTAATAGGTTCACTTTCATCTCTTCTAATAATGATGAAGTAATGGTAAATAACACAAGGACTGACAATCTTACCAAATTAATCTATAAAAACATTAGATGAAACCATCCTAGCTTGTGATGTAATTATTAGTCAATTTCAAGAACCATTCATAAGTAGCATCTTTAAAGGTGAAGGAGAATAACCTATAATCTACATCTTCATGCAAAACATTTAGCAACCTTAAGGTAGCATTAAAATATTTTGTGTTCTTTAGCAGTTGTAATACCAATTAGACTAAATGTAAGTAAATACTTCTTAGGGTTACATGGGAGGTCATGTACCACACCTGGTACATTAATTAAATATTATCCCAACCAAGCTATATCTGGATGAATATTGAAGGCACGGGAACCTTGAAGAGGTGAAGTGGGTAAATATTTGGATCTCATGTGTCTACCTTTGTCATGCCTAGCCTTTTTGTTAACCTCAAGCGTAAGCAAAGGTTCCCTAGTTTTTAGTGTGATCTTGTTCTAATCCTGGGCAATTCTAGCTTGAAATTTGAAGATCCTACCTAAAATATGATGTATCAAGTTAAATTTTATAAATAACAAGAGTTAGACCTACACATTGAGCCTATTTTGCAAAGGTTGTATGAAAAACTGCAAAGAATGTTGATCTTTGACAAAGTTAGCTCAAATATGTGTTTAATTACATGAATATGATCTATATTTATAAATCTAAGCCTAAAAGAACTCAGATTTATGAAATATATGCCAACCTTTGATCAAAATGAGTCGTCCTAACCTTAGATACTATGCACATTCAAAGCTTAATCTAAATTTATCGTAAACAAGCATCAATATCTCAAAGAACTTCAATCCTTGTCTCTAAGGAAGCACAAATATGTGTGACAAACAATAAATATCAATGATATTTATACTTCTAAGCCAATAATTCACTCAAAAACACAAATATACACTGATCTTAGATCAAAACATGCTAATATCAATAAAGATTTAAAGAATTCATGAAGATCTGCCCTCCTTCTAGCACCAGTAAGAAACAACCTTGTTGATATGTCTAAATGCATCATAGGGTTCCTTAGTGTTAAAATAACACTTCTCATTTTAGAATTTGATGAATTCAAAGCATGAGTAGTAAGTTGTGGCAACTTGATGTCACCTATGGTAAAATAGCGGCAGAGATATGTATTGGTGTCCCACAAATTTATAATGAGTGATGATTGGGAGCCACCATGCTCTATTATTTATGAATTGTAGATAATCTATATTATTACTTAGTGAATTTTGATCCATATTTAAACTACAAACTAATCTAAGTGGATATAAATAATAAATTTTAAACTAAAGTGATCTGGTGTAAAAAAGAGCAATGAGAGGGTAAGGCAGAAAAGAGAGAGAGAGATTATCAATTTTAATCTTAAATATCATTACAAAGCATCAATTGTAACTGATTATGCATTAAAACCAATATACAATGTAAAATATCCTTAGCTCAAATTCCACTATATATCAAGCAAACTTCAAAGGATAATTTAAAGAGTCACAAGTAAGAACTAGATCTACTTTAAGGATTTACTACTATAATCAAATAACATTTGCACATTTGAATACAGAGCTAAATGAAATGAATCAAAACCTAAGATCCTCCAACTAATCTAGCATATGCATAGATTAGAAACCCTGTGATTAGAAAATGTAACTTAGAATTTAAAGAAACTATTCAAATTCAAGACATAAAACTAGTAATTGAGAGAAAAGCTATATTAGCAATTGGCATATCAAATGTGGACAATCTTTGTAGAATTCCTTGATTATATTAATTACTTCAAGTGTAAAAAATTTTCTCAAAATTCTCTCCCTTTTACAAATGGTAATCTATGCCTTTATATAAATATTAGGTAGTATACCAGTCAGTTACAATATACTGGTGTACAAAAGACAAGGATAGTTATCCTTCCTAAGATGGTTCTACAATACACTTGTTTCCTATAATTGAATTCACCCAGGGGAAATATGCTAACAGACTAGCATATGCCTTTATAATGGAATATTATATTTCAAAACTTACAAAGTTCATTTATCCTTTCTCCATCATTGAATATCATGTCTAAGATCCTACTGTTATCACCCCAGATTGGCCTTGGCTCTTTCATTTGATTTCTTGGGCTACCAAAGTAGTCTTATGTTTGAATTCCTCATCACTTATGATTCCAAGGGTAGTAGGTTGTACAGGATCTATAAGCATGGTCCCAAGAAGTTGTTTAATCCTTTCAATTAGCTCCTTATCCTCTTGTAGGAGTCTTTCCACATTATTGTGCCATGCACTCAAACTTTGAACCTTGTCAACCACAATTCCTAGAATTGTGCTCAAGTGTCCTAAACTAATGGTTTTGAAGCCTGAGATCTATTTCCTTATTTGGGTGTTGATAACTTTAGTAATTTTATCCTCTGAGGCTTGCCATTGGCTGACTAGACCTTTGGCAAATGCACTTTATTATGCTAATGCACTCTGCCTCAACTTCATTATTTTGAGTGCCTCAAACATGTCATAAAATGACTCATCAAGCATTTGTTCATTACCTCAGGTACTGATAGAATTACCTATGTCTCCAGGTTTTATTTTTCTCTTTCAAAATTATAGATCCTCTGTTTCATTCCTCTAACCACTACTTTCATTCCACTAACCCCTACTTTTTCTTGTGATAATTGGGATTTGTTTAAGATTTTAACATCTTCTTCATGAATGGTAGCTTCACCCAACTATTGTCCTCCCACTAGGGTTAATCCTACAAAAGGCTCCACCTTTTGGAAGGTGAATTCCTCTACTCCCACCATGGTTATCTTGGTGGTAACCATCTCCAATATAGCTATCATTGGATTAAATTTCTTGGTTGGGGATGAATCTATAAATTTTAGAGGCTTTGAGACCTTTACATCAGTGATACTTAATGCTCCAAGAGCATCCATCTTCTTGCTTTCAGATCCTAGAGAGACCATAATCCTTCTCTCTTCCCATTATTTCACCATATACCTAATCCATGGCTTCATTTAATCATGAACTTCCACATTTGTCATGGCCCATGAATGGGAAAGAGTAGGGATCTTTTGTAAATTTCCATAAATAAACCAGTCAAGGATGACTGGTTCATGAATTGGGAATTCATCACTGAAGAGATTGACTTCACTGGTGGGGTGAGTGAAGGTCAATCTTGGTCTCTTCTTTGGTCCAATGGGAACTAATGATATCTCTGCCTTCCTCTTCTCTTAGGATGCCACAAGGACAAGCTTTTTTATTTTCTCTCCTCCAAGCTCCCCTTCTTGGATTTAAGTCTCTTCAAATAGTTCCTCTTTCATATTAATATCATACGCATTTATCATTTCCTTAATGGAACCCTCAAGTGGATCTTCTAGCTCTAAGTCTATCATATCTATGTATTAAACTAAGAAAAATAGCCTTTATGGGAGTGTTGAACCTGAGGGCCCCTCTCTAGGTCTCTCTTCTGATTTCACCTCTCCCACTTTCTCCTTTCCTTGGCCTTGTTCATCCTAGCCTTGCATAATTTTCTCTTAAGGTTAGGATTGTTCTACTTGGGGTTATTCTTGGGCTATCCCAGATGGTCTAGGAAATAAGTGGTATTGTAAAGGATGTATTTTTCATGCCTCTCTAGATGTTTATCATCCTTGGTCAATCTATGTTTAAGTTTGATGTTGTGTCTTTGGATCCTGGCCAACACCTCCTCATAATTCTTGGCATTTATATAAATAGTGTCATGAACATCGAGATGATGCATGTACTCATGCTTTGGAAACTTCTTCTCCTTCAAATGGCTACTCCCTATGTTCTTAGGATCCCACATATTGAGTTCATTAAGATGAAACCCCAATGAATCCATGTGTTTGGCCATGGTATCAACCTATTTTTAGTCCTGAAGTATTGTTCCTCCAATGGTTAGAGGGAAGGGGTAGACAAGACCCTTCCTCTTATCTTTGTAAATCCCATCAATGCCATTGATGAGTTTCGAGTCAATTTCTTACTCAGTAAGCTTACTTGGAACATATATTGGAAATATGTAAGGCTAGGACATAATACCCTCAATCCTAATGATTGTGCAGTCAGTGTAGTACCAGATCTCACCCATCATTTTAACATACTTATTGATTAGTGGGTGGATCTTAGGCATAAGAACACCTATGATAGCCTCCACTATGGTTAGGTAGACATAATCATAAATAAATTACATATGGTTCCTATATTTAAAGATATGTAATTTGGAATAATGGTAGGAAATGGTGGTTTTTCCCTTAGGAGACCAATTTATAATACCAGGGAAGTTAATTGAGGCAAGAATGGCATATAATAGGTATGAAATCATGTAAAACTACTTATATGTCTTCCTTTTGAAGGCAATGAATTTCTTGGTCAAGAAGACATTGATCAAATCTCCAATTAGAGGGGTGAGCTTCTATTCAACCATGAAATGTACATAGGGGACCCAAATTTTATTCACATAGGTGGTTGAGGGGGATCTAAAGGCTCAATTTAACAAGGTTATTATAACTCTAATTCCCTCCCTAAATTGCACTATTGAGATTTTACCCCCAAAGTCCCTAAAGATATGGGGTCCTTGGTGAAAGAAGGACCTAAAGATAGAGTCAAAGTCATGGTTGTTGGTCCATTCCTTAATTTTATATAGGTCCACATAGGGAAGAGGTATATTTAATACTTTTCAAAGGCTACAGGAGAGATATAATCTATATTCTTAGAATTCCCTTCTCAAATGATACACTCGTTATCTACCCTACAGTCAAAAAAGATGGGAGCAAGGATGTCTATACAATGTAGTACCTTAGTTTTTGCATTAGCATGGTGGAATTTGGTCATTTGGACAACAACAAAGTCATAATGCCTTCTACTCACCATAGTAATCCTCTACTCTTCCTTTTTAATGGGATTCAATTCCTCTACCATGAAGAATACTTCAGACCAATTCTTAACACCTAAGACATTCGAGGCTACAAGGTCTAATTTGGTGTCCTTAAAGATTCATCCTTCATTATCTATTGATAAGTAGAGTTCAGTCTCTTCCTTCAATTTTTTTTTGTGAGATGCCATGGTTTCCTCTTTTATAAATTGTTCACACCATATTACAAATGATCTATGTGAAATCTCTTTTGCACTCAAAAACATAATCATGTTGTCTTTGAATCAAATTATAACCAATTGAGTTTGCTTGGGTCATTTTTATGTAGGGTTTAGGGTTTTGGAGCTTTAATGGTAGGATACATTAGACTCTAGCTTATACATGCCTTAGATTTGATTTGGACCTTTACATTTATACCTTTACATTTTAGAGCCCACAAGATCTTTTATTTTATCCTTTTTTGATTTTGTGGCACCTATGTGGCATTGGTCTAGACCTTTCATGGAATTTTTCATAAATGCCTTTGAGCACTAACCATTGGCATTTAAAAATGCCCTCTTTATTTTTCTCTATTGAATAAAAATCTTGGATTAACGTGAGCCATGGATTATAATCTAGGCCATTGCCTATGATTGGCTTCTTCTTATTCCAAGCCCTGTGGTTGTGACACTTGGCATCTTTACATGTCTTCCATGTGCTTCACATCCTATGTCAATGCTTTGTTGAATGAACATTGGCCATGCAGTGAGCTCGTAGGCCCTTAAAAAGTCAAGATCACCTTCATGTCATTGGATCATCTTCCAATGACAAAGCATGAATTTTGAAATCTATAGAGATGCCCAAAATTTAAGTTGGTACATTATTAAAATGGGACTTAGGATAAAATTCTTTAGTCTAAGGTTTATTACATATTTATTAATCATGAAGCAAACCTTAGGCTAAGGGATTTTAGGTCTAAGTTTTCTAAATTATAAAAGGGGACTATGGCTAAATGTTTCAAACCTATGTTTACATTGTGTTCAAATAAACACAATGTATGCATTGGTCTAAAATATTTATGCCAAGGTTTATAAAATATGCCCAAAGGGCCTAAAAATGGTATACTAGTCTAATAACGAATATGATTTTATTGTATTGACAAAACACATTAAAACCTTTAGCTATAAATAACTTGGTATAAGTCCTACATAACAAATATCTCCTTTTAAAATAAGACTTAGTATAAGTCTAAAGTTTAAGGTTCATGATATTTAAACAAAATGCCATGGGGACCCTAATGTATAGATTTAGACTAAGTTTTCTTTTACATATATTAAGACCATAAGACCATTTCCATATTTTGCAAGTCAAAGATTTCCAATGTTTGATCATATTTTGAGTATTTCCCTTAGCTTTTAAAGTAATTTCCAAGCCTTTCAACAATATTTTGGAGCGTATTTTGATCCTATGTAGAATAATTCATTAGCTTAAATTTGATACTCTCACAGACATCAAATATGTTCTCATGGATGTCAAATAATGGTTGTGAAAACATCAATTTTAAGCTATTAAAGATTTTAATTTGATGGGCTTAAATTTGGTGGTTGTACAGACGTCAAATACATCCTCACAAACATCAAATGATGATCATGCAAACATCAATTTTAATCTCATCAAATTCTTGTGACCCAATGCAAAAATGCCACTTGGCACCTTCATAGGGCTTCCCAGGATCTTGGACTTGGTTCGCTCTGTCAGATTAAAATCTATGATGAAGTTATATCTATAAAATCATGATCAAAGAGCTTGCTTATGATTAGTTTCTTTGGTTGGGTGGGCTCCTTTGCTTTTGATTATCGAATGTAAGGGTGTTGCATGTCAATCCTTCCTAAATTTTAAATTGTGCCTCACTACATCTGATCAAGTATTTATGAGTAAGAAAAAACCTTTGATTATGATATGAGGGCTTGAATATGATTAGATCGAATGCCATAATGAAGCAAAGGTCATTAGATCTTGTAAGATGCAAGGAAGTTAAGTTAGGACCATGGTGTTAAAAGACTTAGGCTAAGGTGTTAAGACTAAGGTCCTAATTATATTAATAAATACATTAGGGCCATAAGATTAAAACCTAGGCCAGGATATGAATCAAAAGACTAAGCTAACATAAAATTAGACTTGAGGAACCAGAACTTAAGCTAAGGTGTTAATACTAAGGTCCCATTTGTATTAATAAATACAATGGGGCCTTAGGGTTAAAACCTTAGGTTAAGTTAGGAAATAGTAAAAGGGGCTTTGGAAAATGAATATTAGTTAGGCACATAAGGAACTTTAAAGGGGGAAATAACAATGGAGACCAAGTATTTTAGGCTAAGTCTTAGTCATGTTAAAAATATGACTAAGTTTAAAATATGAACTTTATACTTAGGTCCAAAATGGATTTTTAAAAGGTTCCCACCAATTGGTTCTCGCAAGTATTCAAATTTGAACTGAGGGTTTTGCAAATGTTTTGAAACATGAATTTCTCAAGAACAAAGGTCAAGAAACCTATAACTTGAAATAAATATAGACCATTTATTAGCACGGTTAGTCAAAATTAAAGCAAAAAATAACCAAGTAAGCTTGCTTTTGATAAAGTGGATGATCTTCAAATTATACAAATAACCTTATCATGCCATATTTTCATGTTCAATTTCTAGGGTTTCTCAAGGTTCCTAATTTTCAAAGAATGGGGGTATGTTGGTCCCAACAAGCCCTTGTTATAATAGTTGAGCAAGCCTAACATCAACTTGTGGTTTTACCCAAAAATTGGTAGTCTTACCACTTGTTTTACATTTGAACCTTGAAGTGGATGAGGTATGACAACAACCCCTCTTGATGGTGTTCCTTGTATTTGAGGATTAGTGAACCATTATACATTTTCTTCATCAATGAATTTAAATTATCTTAGTCATTTTATTTGGCTTATAAATAATCAAACCTTGTTTCCATCTCTTCCTTCTTAGCATTGGTCAATTATATGACTATTGTATTTCTAGCCATTATATCTTCTTATTTGGTGATTATATTCTTTCCCCTAGACAATATTTTCAAATAATGCACACTTTTTCTCATTTTCCATGTAGATAATTTTATCTTGGCGAATGGAATGTAAAATTCACTTGTGCAATTTTGTGAGATGGATAAAATTTGGTTTATTTTCCCACATATTTGTTTTGTATAAAATAATTATTTTGGAGATCCATTGAGCTAATGGAGAATTTCTAGTCCAAAAGGCATTACTCAATAGGCAAATCATCCCCACGCTATTGCCAAGGTCATCTTTTCTTTATCATCTAATATGATGGTAATATGATGGTAGCCATTGAACCTATATGTGAAATAATAAAATGTAAGACTTGTGACGAATTCTAGTACTTCATCGATAAATGGGAGAGGGAGATACATGCATCATTTACTGTGTAATATTCCCCACACACTCTAATCTCCCTTATTTTATAATGTTGTAATACCATGGGGCTTACCCAATTTGATATATATATATACAAGATAAATGATCCATTCTTCCATCATCTAATTGATATCTTATTTTACCTTCATATTCATATTATGATTCAATTTTTAAGATCAATTTTTGATTAGTCATACACATTTTATAAACTCAATATGTATCTCCTCCAATGAAGTGTTTACACAGTTAACTTCATTAAACTTAGTGGGAAAGAGATTTATAATATCATAAGAGGTTATGTCCTTTGGAACCTACTACAACATATAGTAGTATCCAATTGGTGCCATATTAGGTATTGCTTCTATACTAATGATCTCCATCCTTTTTTATGTTTCCTCTTTATTAAAAAAATTGCCTTAAACATTCATGGAGTTTGCCACCTCTCTCTAGCCTAATTACTCTATGATGTTTAGAATTTTTAAACTTTTCTTCTTCTACCTTGATTATATTATTATTCTTAGGAAACTTCACACTCATTTTTGGCTCAAATGTTCCCTTTAAGTCTATGTCTTCCTTGTTCTCTCTATGCAATGATATACTCACACTGATCAATATTTCATTACAAAACTTAAAGATAAACCCATTTTATTTCTAGGTGTACTGGCATTTTTCCACATTCTCATAGATGCTCATATCAACATCAACTTGGTACTTTTGTTTAGTTGCAAAATTCATATTGTAGACGATATTTTGTGACAAGGTATCACACTTTGAAAATAGGGTAATTTTGTGTTAGATTGACACCATGTCCCCACTAACCTCTTTTTTCCCAATGTCACATTGAAGATGGAAGTCTATGGTTTTTCTATTTCACAGGGAGTGATAGTCCATTAACTAGATATGAATGCATCAGAGCACAGGTAAATTCAAACATAGAATCATCTAAGTGGTTGTATCCTATTTTATCTGATATTATGTATAGGAAACTAGCACCAAACCCAGAGAGTACCATTGATGTAACTGTCTCAAGCTGACATGATTGTTAAGATAGCTAAAGGCACTAGATCTAGAATCTGATAATTGTTCTAGAACTATCTTCCCACCTATTTTCATCATATTCTAGATCCATATTTGTATTAGCATCAAATCCAACTAAGTGCCTTGTTTTATGTCATTTCTACATCTAGCATAGTTGTACTCTCCATTCATAGCTTATCTCAGTTTAATAAATTTACTATATGGTATATATGAGTTTAGCATTTAATTGGCCTATTGTAGATTTAATATTCACCCTTATGCCCTATCATTTTTATATTTTTAACCTATCTACCCAAGTAGGATCCACATATAAATTAGTTTTAAACATTCAGTGAACCCGATCTTTGAACATCAAATCGTAAGTCACTTCAAGTTTTTAAATTTTTTTTATTGTTGTAATTTGTTACAAATTTTAAACTTTTCATTTGTGAAGCAATGGAAAATTTTAGTGCAAAAACCTAATTCTAAATAAAATATCAAGAAGCATTGATTATTCATCTTAATAATAACAAGGGCTTAATAAATGCATTTTTATATGTTATAAGAGATGAAATAAGTAAACAAAATAAAACCAAGGCCACCTCACCTAGTAATAGTGAATCCTTATAAGGAACTATAACTCATCCTGCACTCATCAATCCACCTATATCTAGTGGGGGCACGGATTATGTGTTTAAACCTTTATTCCCTAAAATTACTATTTATATGTCTATTATGGACTTACCCATTGTTTCAACATAATTACTAGTTTCAATGCCTATCACTACTCAAAATGTGTTTTCATCCCCTTCAATGAATACTCATATTTAAAATCTAAATCCCACTGGGTCTATAGTTCGAACACTTATTTAAGTCATAAATACCTTGGAGGTCAAGGTTACAAACATTGAAAAAAATGCTTTAAAATACCCTCATGATATAGATTCACAAGATGTGTTGCATAACCCTCTTGCACTTGAGATATCTTTACACCCTTTGATAAATTGTTTTGTTGCACTTAATTTCACATTTTATGATGTCAAGGGTGATCCTGAACAACATCTTTGAACCTTTTATGTGGCATGCCTTGATTATGCCTCTAATGATAAAATTTTGACCAAATTATTTCCAAGGAGCCTTAAGGACCATGCTTTGAGGTGGTTTTATGACTTATCTCTCTAATCCATCAAAGCATTCAAACCTCTTGTAGATCAGTTTTTGGCACACTTTTTTATTAACATTACTGAAAAGGTTGCCTATGCTCAAATTGTAAAGATAAAACAAGGAAACAATGAACCTATCAATGAATATGTCTTGAGATATAAAATAATGCTAGCCAAATTGGCCAATCCTATGGTTGATAAAGAGTTGAAAGACATACTCAAGAAAAGTTTTCTCGCTCTTTTACATGAGTCTATTATTTTCAAGAAGTTTTGATTTTTTGATGACTTATTTCATGTTGTATGGAACCGTGAAATGAAGCTTATATATTTTAATAAGCTCAAGTATGTAGCAAACACACCAACTGCATCTACATCTAGTACAAAATTTACAATTAATCCAGGTTAAAAATTAAAACCTCTTGAGCCTAAAAATGAAACAACCACCACAGTTAATACAATTTCACAACAGCTCAATCGACTTATTTTATCTAATGCAGCAAGGAGATAATTTTCGCATTTACCTGAGCCTCTTACTTCATTACTCTCATGGTTGTTAGAGTGTCATCTTATATCTCTCCCTCCTCCTATAGATGTTGATATAAATATACCTCTACCCAACGGATATGATGCAAATTCTTATTGTGACTATCACCAAGGCCCTGGGCATTCTAGGAACATATGTTTTACTTTGAAGTATAATATCTAGGACATCATTGATGATCCTCCAAGGGACTCAGATTCACAACCTGGTGATCACCATAAGTATAATATATTTAATAATCCTTTACAAGAACAATCTAAGGAACTAGAAGTCCAAATGGTAAATAATGCACATCTTCCTCCATCATATTATGTACACCCACTAAATGGGGTTATTGGTACTTACACGGGACATATTCCTCTTATAATTCAGAAACCTACCATTTCCTTCGACAACAATGAAATTAAGGATGATGACTCTAATCTTAATTATCTATTCATTCAATCATACCTTGATAAACACCCCATATATAGTGTTATGATTTATGATGGTGCAATCAAAAATGTTTCCACATTGACATTACTTATGCATTTGGGTTACACTCATCATGATTTTGACCCCTCTACTAGATTAGTTAGAGCATTTGATAAGACCTCCCAGAAGGTTCTTGGTCAGATTGATGTACCTTTATAGGTCGATCTCACACATTTGATTACTACTTTATTATTTATACCTTCTACATGTTTCTTTGACATGTTGTTGAGATGACTTTGGCAATATATTATTCAAGTAGTACCATCTACAGTGTATGGGTGTGTTAAGTACATTCATGCCAATCAAGTAAATATAGTTTATGGTGTTCCATATAAGCATCCTCTTAAACAAGATAAATTCATACCTAGGAAGTTAATTCTCAAGCCTGTTAAGTTTAATCCACCACAAAAGGGTAAGCAACAGGTAATCCTGTTTACTAGGTAACCAGTGCTTGAGACACCTTTACATCACAAATGAATAATGGGTTCCATAGAATCCTCATCTTCTGTGCACCATATTCAGATGTCCAAATCACCTAAATATGTTCCTATTATTTTTATTCCAAAGAAACCGTGGATTACATAGAGATGTGTTCCATGAACACCTATTCCTTCTATTAGTATTTCATGGCCTTAGAGTCTTATTATACATATGTCAAGCACCACAGATACTAAAATGGTAGATATTTCACCTATACATGATCCTTGGTAGTACCATGAGTTTTTTACACTAGGTTCTGACTAGGGAGATACCTATAATCATCCTTTAGATGAGATCATAGGATGATCTTGTCTCTTCAAAAATACCAAAAAAAAAAAAAACATTCAAAAATCCAAAAATATTTTTCAGCACCTACGTGTTTTATTGGCTCCTTGACATCTATGTGTTAGTTCCATGTCGAGGGCTAGCATATCATTTAATCTTACTTATAAGCATATAAAGATACATGATTTTATACACTTATAAGTGTTGGGCTTTGCCTCTACTCACATCACCAGGACATTGGGGACATCTATCTTCTATGATCTTGATACTTTTAGGTTATATCATTCTATGGTCACATCACATTATCACGATTGGACTCTTATGTACTTACACATGCCTTATCCATGCTTATATGTTACACATGGTACTTGATATTTTATTCACGTGACTATTTTTGCTAACACATTTGATTCATGAGTTGCAATGATGTGTTTATGCTAGCTGATTATGTTTTTCCTTTATGTACTTTATTAAGTGTTTTGCCTTGCTATTGTCTTATTTGTTCAAGAATTTGAATATGTTCTATTTGGTTTGTGACCCTTGTGCCTATGTTTACCTTCTTAGACATTTGAATATGTCATTAATTATTGTATGGACATTTGAATATGTTATTCCTTGCTTTGTGGACATTTTACTAAGTTATGTCCATTCAATTTTGTGGCATTTGAACATGTCCCTTATTTTTGGTCTCTTTAGAGCATTACCTTTTGATTTAATTTTGAGTTCTCATGTGTGTGTGATTGTTTTTTTTTTGAGCCGGTATTGTTACTATCTACATGTTTCCATGATCTTAGTCATGCATCTTAGGCCTTCATGTGATCACATTGGTTTTATGCACTTCAATAATATATTTAACTAGACATATTTCCTTCTATATGTTACATGGTTATATTCATATATTTTATAGTTATCTTACCATTTTTTGGTGAGGTAAATCTTAATTCCTCTTTTCCCCTCACCTCAAAGGAGGAGCATATTAGTGGGGGCATGCTTGGGAAACATGTTTTCCACACTTGGCATAGTTTTTAGATTCAATGGGAGCATGCTTTGGAAGCATGTTCTCCACACTTATTCAATATTTGGTACTTATATTAGTTTTAAAATTCAGTGAGGGCATGTCATATGGGCATGGCTTCCACACATTAATAATTTTTAGATTCATTGGGAGCATGCTTTGGAAGCATGTTCTCCACACTCATTAACTATTTGGTACTTATATCAGTTTATAGATTCAGTGGGGGCATGTCATAAGTACATGGATTCCACACATTCACAATTTATAGATGTGGTGGGGACATGCTTTGGAAGCACATTCTCCACACCTATTCAATATTCAGCATATCTAGTTTACATTGGGGGCATGTTTTGGAAACATATCCTCCACATTGGTACTTATAATAATTTCATATTTATCCATATATAGTGGGGAAATGCTTTTAAATCATGTCCTCCACACTTACATAGCTATCCAAATTGGATAAAGCATATAATTATATGATTTAGGTTCATTATTGTGGTAACATTCTATACATTAGTACCATTGTTATACATAATTTCAAAATGAGACATCTCTAAGGTGCATATGCTATGCAAAATGTGCCTAATATTATAATATCCAAATCAATTTAAAATTTCAAAACCATTACACATATGGATACCCCATATAATTTTATGGATTTTATTGAATCAATCTATTGCAGTAGTTGGTTCACCTTTTGGTATGGTTAAGGTGATCAAATCACTCAATCTTTCCAAGCTTTCAAGTTGGATCTGATTGTATCATCTAGCCTCTCTAAGTTATAAGTATTATTGGGTTATATGGTGGAGCTAATATCAAATACCAGGTGACAACCCACTTTTTACTCCAAGGTTGGGGGCATGTGCCTCTCTCTCTCTCTCTCTCTCTCTCTCTCTCTCTCTCTCTCTCTCTCTCTCTCTCTCTCTCTCTCTCTCTCTCTCTCTCTCTCTCTCTCTCTCTCTCTCTCTCTCTCTCTCTCTCTCTCTCTCTCTCTCGATATATGCACTTTAAATATTTATTTATATTTATCCTAAACTCAATTTCATATCCTTACAATGATACATATTTTTCAAATCAACTTGACAATAGGTAAGGTGATTACATCGACACACAGGGGTACTCCTAAACCTTACTCTTTCAATTTCAATCTATTTCAAGTAATTTTATCCCAAATTATATGCATTGGTTTTACATAGTAACATGTTCTTGGTTATACGTCAATCACCAACAAAGCACTCAAATTCAACTCAAGAAAATATGAGGTGTACATACACACCCAAGTACTTATTATTTTCATTTAAACTAGTAATTTCATTATTAGATTAAGTTGGGGCAAATGTAGATGATGTTGTGACAACCCAAGTTGTAGTTAATTTTTTTCTATTAAATAAGTAACATTCATTTCATAAAATAAAACAATACAATAAATCAAAACCATAAATAAGAATAATAGTGTTTCTAACTCAAATATTGTATACCATATGAACCTTATACAACTCCATAGAAAGCAATTACAATAGGATATAGCTACGATTGGTCTGACAATACAACATTTGTAATCAAATATGCACGTATATAATACAATTACATTCCTTTAGGGATACAACCTAAAACAATAACTGATACCAAGCTCTCTAGAGCTTGAGTTAAACCAACTCATGTATCGTTGATAATCTCAAGTGTTATCTCTAGGTAGTACTTTATCACTTTACCATACCAACCACGGATCAATGATCCCCCACACAATCCACTATCATGAAATGCTCCCCTTTATGGATATGTAAATAGAATGATACAAGAATTTAGTGAGGTGTGTTAGTACCCCATGTGCTATAAAATTTCTAAAAACATGTAGTGTACCATAAATAAATCCATTCTAACATGATATTGCACAGCATGAAAATCAAACATATGAAAGATAATTCATATAATATTACTTTGATCAAAATTTGCATACGATCATTTTAGATTAACCAATTTCATAACACACCACTTGATCATATTATCTATTAGTGGTACTACCTAGGATAGTGGAATCCATCTCACTACTTATTAGTATCATCAATATATATTATAGTATATAACTCAAAGACTCACTATAGATTTCCTTTTTTTTAGAAAAAATGCCACATCGCATCATAAGCTAAACAAGGAGAAAGAAAGATATACACATAATCATCTATGCATGAATGGGTCTTAACTTAAAATTAATTCCAAAATGGAAACAAGACCATTATTTATACCCTTTGGGTAAAACACATAATAAACTATAGACTATTGCTACTACAATAAGATCCAAGTAACTACACCTCAAGATAACTCATAATATCTTAGTATAGTGTTTTTAGACATGACTATTAATTTTACATAACAAATCATACAAGTGTTCATAGATACATGGAGGCATACGCTCACATTCAAGAAAGCATAACTATAAAAAACAAGTCATACAATGCATATAGTTTTATCTTACATTTGCTTGCACTATAAATATTGTATGCATGTAATTGTTATATCCTTATAACTATTATTAAACATACTTATCAAAGTAACAACCAACACGCATGTAAATATGTAATTGTGGGTCTAAATATCACCAATATAACACTAGAATTATTAAACCAACAAATCAGGATTATACCAGCTGGGTATACCCTAGATTAAATTATGAATTAATAATCAAACGTAAGTACAAGCTCAAGTCATGCATGATGATGTAGTATTTAATTCTAATAATATCAAATCATTGCATATAAAATCCTCTCAAAAAATACAATGCACATAAGTTTTCATCATTTCATGGTGCTATAGAATTTGACCCAGCTGACATATTTTCATAACACTATTGTACTACAGGTAAAATATTTATTTCCACTAGCAAACATAATGCATCACTAATAGTCATAATATCCTTGATTAAATGGTAATTCAAGTTTACACCTCGTATGGACTAAAGGGTAGTATTCAATATGGTTGAAGTTATTTCTTCATTCTAACCCATTACCAATATAATATTATAGTATCTAATACCCTATCAAGTTATTTAAACATAAGAATACCCAAGCCCATGTAGGTGTATTTCTATCTTAATAATATAGTTGTTCAAAATTACTTTATCAAATACTTATTTACTAATAGATAACTTGTTTCAGTGACTTTATGCTTATATTTCAAAAAGAGAGGAAGAAGAAACTAAATACGGGTATGGTTGAAAAACCTATTTGATTGTGCATGCATTGAATTAAATGATTATGAAGAAATCCTCTTTGGCTTGGGAGGATGACCTACAAATAAGACAACACCAAAGCAAATGATTGGTTAGATAGATAGCTGAGTGGATTGCCTAGCATTAACTAGATCTCAGAAGCAAGAGCTTCTGTGGGGGTTATCAATCCACATGTTTCAAACAATTAAGTTTATAAAATAGAATAGAAAGTATTCACATCAATAATTGAAAGGTAATTACATTGAACATAAGAAATTCTTGATAAATAAATATACTAGGAATGATTAATATAGTGATAAGCAAGTCAATACTAATGCTAAATGGCTCGGGTCTGCTTCAAAAAATTAGGCAGGGGCATGGAAAATTAGATTTGGCTAAGGGTAGGTAGGTGGAAATAACTTACTAGACTTTCTTACCATATTGACCATTAGTGGTTGATCTGACCATCGATGGTCAAGCTGACCATCGGTGGTTGGGAAGACCATCAACAGTTGAGACAAACTTTAACAATTACTATGTGTAGATCTGAGTTAATAAATGGCTAATTGATAGGATCAAAAATTTGGATATTGAGAGTTATGTTAGTGTTGGGCTAAGTGCAAAAGGTGAATAAAGCAATTGGATACTATAAAATAAATGCTTATCTTACGGAAGGTTAATCAGGTAGATGTTTGAGGTGGTTTGACTCATTGGTGGAGTCTGACATGATTTTGGTAGAGTAATGATACTTGGCACTTTGGAAGAGTTGTGGTGGCAAGTTAACTCTCTGACATGATAGTTAGATTGATAGGTTACTGATGATGATTGACTTACAAAATAAAGGGACTCTGGATGGATAAGCTCTTGATAATAATTGCAGATGGATTTCACCTCCCTGGTCCTATCTTCTTATAGGCAAGGATAAATAGTTACAACAAGATGTTAATTAGGCCTTCTAATTATAACTCACACATGTAATGGCTCACACATAGATTTAGACAAGCTATTTTTAGAAAATTAAGGTAGGGTGACTTACATGTTGGTGGTTAAAAAGGTGCATCTTGACCATCGATGGTCAAGGTGACCATTGATGGTCATCTTGACCATCGATGGTTGAGGGTGAAGGTAAAAAATAGGTAAAAGGATAGGTTAAGTCAATTAGGAAAACTAACTTTAGTTAGGAGTTAAAGGGTTAAATTGGTCCCAAAGGGGTCCTAAGGAATTTCAACATTCAAAATTTCAATGTACAAATTTTTGATGTCTATATTTTTCCCTTTTTTTATGTGAATTTGAATCAATAAGATGCAAAACAAAAATGGATTACTAGTCGAAGGTCTAATTATCTTGAGTATGGGATGAGGTGTTCCCCTTCAAACCAGGAGTTAATGTGGTAAAACATAATTAGGTGTGGGTTTGATAAGGTAGATAAAGGTGATGATGAATGTGAACATCATGAAGGTGGGTGATAGGTTGGGAACTTGAGGTGAAAACATGTACATGAAGTATGAAAAAAAGGTGTGATAGTTGAGATCATGCATAGACTAGTTTACCATAGTTGGGTAAATTAGGGTCGGTGCTAGAAGGACAAGTAACAAGTGGACCATGTTATCGCATTTAGGCATGGTAGTTGAGTATACTCATAAATTAAAGTCTCCTAAGTGGCATATGTGTTTCAATGGGAATCCAAAGTAGGAAGTGATCCTGGTGAAAACATAAACTAGTCAAGTGTCATAGGTATCCAAGGTATGAAGTACTCATAAAAAAATTAAAATGGGTCAGGTAAGTGTGAGGTAGTGCAAGCTCAAAAGGTAGTCAACATGGAAATGTTTTTGTTGTGCTCAAAGGACCAGGCAAAAGTCATCATAAAATACATGTTATTTAGGCTGAAGTAGACCAATGATAAGGTGACGAGGTGGTCAGGTTAGGTGGATAAGGTAGTCTCTAGGGTGAGTTTTGTGATTTGATTCTACTTAAAATGGTTGCTCAAAGTAAGAGAAAAAAAGTGAGCTACCTGACCATTAATGGTTAGGGTGCTCCAGGATGACCATTGATGGTCACCCTAACCATCGATGGTCAGGGTGAAAACCCTAAAATTATGGAAATTAAAAGTGAAATAGTGAAAGTCATTTTGTTCATTTTTACTATTGAGTTTATATCTTTGGTATTTGGTGATTTGTGTGAAAGACGTGTTGATGGTAACTATTATGGTGGATTTGACTGTTAGTTGAGGTGGAGAGTGGATTAAGTGAACCAGTGAGGATGAAAGGAGTATTTAGGGGTGGATGAGGATGGGTAGGTCTATGGTTGACTCTGTGGGGGTGATCACAAAATGAGGTAGGGGTGTCCTTAATTTAAGAGGCTAGTTGGATTTGGTAATTGCATTGGGGTTGGAGGGTAGTTTTAAATATCCATTCCCTAGTTAGGGTCTTGGAGGATTTCAGTAAATTTACATATGAATAGGAAAATGAGATAGGTGGGTAGGTGTAATAGGGTGGTTAGATACATGAGGGTTATAAGATAGAAGGTTTTGGTTGCATTTTGGGTGGTTTTAGGGTAGGGTAGGTTTTGGGTTTTCCACTTATGGAATACCATAATAACCATTGGTGGTTAGGCTCAATCATTGATAGTTGACATCCCTATAAAAATAGGTGTCTGACTGTCGATGGTCACCATGATCATCAATATTCACTAAGTAAAAAGATAGTGTTTGGAAAGTGTTTGAAATGTTACGGCCAATTAGATGTTGTTGGCTAGGTATAGGTTAGCTTTGTAGTTTTAGAGGGTAAATTTGGTGGGTATTAGGTAGATGGGTAAGATGGATAGACAAATAGGTCAATTATTTCATGGGTAAGGTAGGGTAGGGTAGGCATTGGTAGGTAATGATGGTGTAGGTGACTAAGCTATGTATTTGAATGAATTGTTGTAGGCTAGGGAGAAAATATAGATGTGTGACCAAGTATCACTCATCTTCATAGATATCTATCAAGAGACAACCCCAATCGACTGGCCTCACATAGAGGAGTTTAGGTTGGGAATGATAAGGCACTATCATCATGTGCCTCAAGATGAATCCATGATCATAGCGCTCATTGAGAGATGAGATCTAGCTATGAACACCTTATTGTTGATCGATGAGATGATGATCTTGCTTGAAGATGTACATAAGATCACACCGTTGCTTTTTTAGGGTGATCTAATCTATCACATAGATCAGGAGGAGAAGGAAAATCACATTGAGTTATTATACAAAGATGATAGTGATCAGTTCAAATGGCATGCTAGGGGATTCAACTATAGCATGGTATACTAGAGGGCTCCAGGAAAGAGTAGACTCATGATGATGCTTATGATGGTCATTTCATGTTTTATTCTTCCTAACTCAAGTAACAAGAGGTTCTCATATTTGTTACTGGGGGTGTTGGTTGAGCTACTAATAGAATGGACTGTATTTAGTTGGGTACCTAATCTCTTGGTATAGATATATAGGGAGCTATGGGGGTTCAAGGCCCATAGGAGGTATGGTATTAGTGTCAGCCTAATTCTTCATTATTGGGCCTATGAGAACATCCAAGTGCTGAGTCTAATGGAGGTGGCATGGGAAAGATACACATAGATTGAGCTTCTAATTGGGTTCATGTGGTGAAGAGGTGACTTTATTGCTTCAGGTGTAGGGTGAAGAACCCATGGAATTAATTGGTTTAGAGGTATATTGGGTGCACTAGTGATCAGTGACATTATCTAGAGGCCCTATATCGAGTTTCTAGTATGGCCTGGCTATAGGAGGTAGACCTTATCCTTACAGAGCTACAGGTGTATTCTTGATTAGAGGGATGGAGAGGTAGAGCTCATCCCATTTGATAGGGTGAGGAGGTAGTTTGGCCTTGTATAGGGTATTTTAGGTGTATTTCCTAGGTACAGGTGTGAAGATTTAGAGGTCTTATTGCTAGATCCACATCTCATGATGACATTACTAGATCACGAGAAGCTACCATCTAGGTCATAGATAGATGATGTTGTCTTTACAAATGGGTACAAGGCATGATACCAGGCATTATATGTGGTAGAAGGTATTGGTGATGGTGATGGTGATGGTGGTAGGGGGGCTATAGATGTGGACCCAACTAGGAGTGGGGGATAGAGGGCACAGGTGTAGGGGCTAACCTTGATAGATAGGTAAGAGTGGCACTAGCCACTACATATGTCATAATACTATAGGGTCAAGTGGTTGATTTATAGGGTCAGGTTGTGACTTTTACAAGTGATAGGGACTAGGTGAGGGCTTCCCTAGTGTCAGGATCTAGAGCAAACACAGCTCTGATACCACTTGTTAGGAACTACCGAGCACAATTGATTACCTTGTATAAGCAACTAAACACGGAATTGAACCAGAAGTAAAGTGTAACTAGAATTTAGAAATAGCACAGAATATGAGAGACAATACAATCTTGTATTAATACTCTTCCAGAATACAATGAAGAAATCACACTCTTCCCACACCTCTTGGGTGTACAGTATTTCTCTCAAGAGTTCTCTCTCTTAATTACAAACACAACTCAAACACAGAGTTGTACCCTCCACCAGTCAGTAACAATCAACTCAATGGTTATTTTGCCTATCTATCAGTCCACCTATGACAATCAACTCAATGGTTGATTTGCCTACCTTTACATACCACCAAGTACTCAAAGTACTCCAAGTAGATATTCTTTGATCTTGCATACCTGCAAATCAACTGATCTTACTTACCATGTAGATCTTCCCTGATCTTGCTACCTACAAATCAACTAATCTTACACTTGAGGATCTAATCCTTCTTAGTCCTTGATTACAATACATGCCCCATGGGTATCTTAAATAGATCCCATACAAACAATAATTAGACTTCCTAATTACAATAATTAGAAATGCAGACTCAATACTAAAATTAGTCTTTTACATGCAAACTAACTATCTGTCTAAAACTAGACCAGTTTTAGAAGCGCATGCAAATGCACGCACACACAGGTTGCCGACGTCAGTTCTTATATGATCGATGTCGGCCGACTCCTAACCAATGTCGGTTATTGAGAACACTGAAGATGATCAATGTTAGTTGATCAGACTGACGTCGGTTACTATAACACTCAGCAACCTCCTCCATTTGCATACCTGTGAAGCTTTTAGCTCCACAACCTAACACCGAGCCTTAGTTACATAGGAGAGGGACTCCCTAGGGTAGAGAGGAAGAGGGACAATGGCACTAATAGGACCATTGAGCACCATCCCCATGTCATGATACCTAACTATAGTAGAGGAGCTATGGTATTATGAGGCTATAGTTTTGAAGTGGTGCCCTGATGAGCCTTGTTAGGGTGAGTACATAGTAAGCTTGGCAAGCGGTGCTAGTGTGGTGACTCCAAGGTAGTGGGCAACATATGTAGGTAGATAGATAGATATTATAGGTGGACAAGCACTAGGACCTAGTGGTATGCCAAGAGATAGTGGTGCCCTAGGGGTATAGGCATGACATAGTTCATACATTTTATATATTATTGTATATCATTTTGATTCTAGCCTACAAGTTAATCGAGTGAGATGTATATTTTCAGAGAGACATATGTATACATTTATGATGTTTTTGGACTCATGAGATATATGTGTGGTCTTTGTTTATTGATTATGCTCATATTTTACGTTGATGTTTAATACTTATGATGTGATGTTTATATTTCGTAAAGCTTATACTTAAGATATGGATGTTAGACACTGATGTAAACTTAGCTAGCTAGGTATGAGATGGTTTTTATTTGTGGTTATGTTGACTCCTAATGAGTATATTCTTTATTATTTAGATTTAGACATGCAGTGAAAAATGGTTGATTACTTTATTGCTCATTGATGTTATGATGTGATCATTTTTGTTATGGTTTATGATTATGGTTATGTTTATGATTTTCACTTATGACACACATGGATATGTTTTGTTGTTAATTTATTTTAAAATAAAACACATGAGGTAAGTTAATTAACAACACTAGATGGGAAGACAAAGAATATAATCAAGAGACAAATGTCATAATGAAAATATCAACTGGTCGCAATAAGATAGAAAGAGGGCATAATGCTTCTCCTTTGATAAGGACTAGAACAAAACCAAAGTTGGATTGGCTTAATGAACATAAGCCCTTCGAATGCTTCGCATTAGTGTTTGTTAGTTGGGTAAAAAGGTGTCTTGACCACATAATGTTAAGTAAGCTCAAAATCCCTTGTTTGTAGTGTATAAAGAGAAGATTGATGGAAATGGAACCCTCTTGTGAGACTAGCATGCCTCTTCTATAGGTGCCCAAGGAGTCAGTATAAACAAGTCTATGTCATACTGTAGACTGATCGATGCAGGAAGTCTACTTGTGAAAACCGATTGTAGTTTCCACTTTATTATGTTGTGTAAGAGCTAATTATGGCTTTCAAAATTAGTTTACTTTTGTTGTGATTTTGAAAATGGTTTTCTTTACTTTGTTTCTATGTATGAGAAGTTGATCAATGCAGGAAGCTTCCAATAAATTATTATGCTTTTGACAAATGCTTTACTCAGCCATCCTTTAAGGGAGTGGTCTAAGAGTATTTGCTTTGTTCAAGGTATTGTGATAGTTTTCCTTCAAGGGAGTAGACTACCTTAGATTTGTGTAATTTTAGTATGCTTACGTAGCTATCTTTCAAGGGAGCAATCTGTGAATGCTAGGAATGACCCATGATTGTTATTGGTCTTGAGTTCACTTTTTTCTTGTTTGATTCTTGCTTGACATAGACTTGCTTATATAGGCTTAAGGGTTCACTTTTATGAAGGTAGAACTAAAAGTACAAAAAGGTTGCTTAGGTGTAAAGAGGGTTAGGTGACAATGATCATGGGAATCTATCTAGATAAAAGGGTGGAAAGTACTATGAGATTCATGCCATGGGTAGAGCCATGGTACCCATTATTCAATATTAGGCTATGACTATGATGGATAATCACATGATTTAGTTTTAGTTAGTTGCCCCTAAAATAGGGAGATGAATTTGGTTGAAAGCAAGGGATTAGCTTAAGTTAGAACATAAAGTGTACTTGATCCTTCTTTAACAAAAGAATGGATGTAGATGCAAAGCATTGAGGGGATCAAGTTCTAGGTTACCTTCTAGAAAAAACAATTGGTAAACTCCTGATCCATACTCATGGGTTATGATATAGGGTCCAAGCCAATTGAAAGTAAACCTACCCCACTTGTTTTTATCTATATGGGTTACATGTTAATTTTCATTTAAAATGAGCTCTCTGATGTGGAATTCTCATACTTTAAGGTATTTTTTATCGGCATGCTTGACATGCTCTTGATAGACATGAATATGGTTAAGGGCTTTTAAACAACGCTCATCAAGTAGCTTAAGCTAAGGTAAATGATGTTGACAATAATGATCCTCAAAAATGAGATCTTGCAAAGATATGAAAAGAGAGGGTATTTGGACTTCAAGAGGCAAGATTGACTCCAATCCAAACACAAGAGAAAAAGGTGTAGCACCCATAAGAGTTATAATGCTAGTAAAATATGCCCATAAGCTGAAGGGGATGTGCAAATGCTAATCTTGACTAGATGCATTGACCATTTTAGTTAGCATATTGTTAATGGTTTTGTTAGAGGCCTCAGCTTGTCCATTCACTTGAGGGTGATAGGGCAAGGTGAAACTTAACTTAATGCTAAAAGTATCACATAGAACCTATACTTTCTTTTTCTAAAAATATTTACCATTTTCAATGATAATCTTGTGAGGAACAAGAAATAGCAGATGATATGATGGTTGATAAAATTAACAATCTTCTCTACCTTGGTCGAGACTAAAGGAATAGCCTTTACCCATTTGGTAAAATATTCAATCATAGTAATGGTAGAATGGTGTCTCTACAAATAATGGGGTTTAATTTTACCAATATTGTCTAGACCCCACTGTGAGAAGGGCCAAAAATAGGTGGAAATGCAAAGACTGGCTAGGTGCATGATGCAAATTAGTATGTTGTTGGCATTTGACACACTTTTTCACATAATCACAAAAGTTTTGGTTAAGGTTAGGGAAGTAATAGCCTAAAAAAATAATGTGTTTAGCTATAGTGAGGCTACTAAAGTGTCCCCCATAGATTCCATCATGTGTTTCCTTGACAGCATAAGAGGTTTCATGACTACATAGGCAACAAAAGAGGAGACCATCAAAGCCATGTTTATATAGAATTCCCCCAATAATGGTATAACATGAGGTGCTCTGGATATATGCTCTTTGAGCATTCCTAGAGAGGCCAGAAGGAATGATGGCAAGGTTGAAGTAGTTGAAGGTCTGTGGATACTAAAGGTCAAGTTAGGTCTCTTCCACATTAAAAATGGTAGGAGAATCTAGTTTGACATAAGAAGGTTGGGTGAGTCTATGGATAACAAAAAATAGGTTAGATTTAGAGGGTGTAGATAGGATCTAAGAGGTGGGGGAAGCCATGATATTGGAAAACTTATTGGTAGATCATGGGGTCGATTGGATATGGTAGTGTTTAAATGATGCTAAGATTTTATAAACTAGTTGTTTATACTATTGCAAAACATCATTCTTACACTGGTAAGACCCATTGATTTGATTAACCACAAGGTAGTTTGAAGGCCTATGACTAGGGATTCATACTCAGCCATATTGTTGGTACATTCAAAATCAAGCTTGAATGACAAAGGAAGAGGCTCACTATCAAAGGGAATAAGGATGATACCAACTCCCCCACCACATTGACATTTTGATCTGTCAAAGAACATGGTGACTTGATAGGTGATGTTTTGCTCAGAGAGGGTCACGATGGACTCATCAAGGAAACCAAGGGGAGGAGGTTGGTTGTCTATTAATGGTGCTTTAACCAATTGGTTGACAATGACTCATCCCTTAATTGACTTTTACTAAAGGAACTCAAGGTCAAACTCTACTAAGAGCATGAACTACTTGGCCATATGTTGGCTTTGATATGGCTTGAAGTGCATATATTTGAGTGGGTCGGTATTGGTTTTGACATAGGTTTTGTGGTTAAGGAGGTCATGGTGAAGTTTGGTAGCCACAAAGACTAAAGATAAAAAAATATTCTCAATATGGGTATACCAAGTCTCATACTCTACAAGCATGTGGCTAATGTAGTAGATGGCTTCCTCTCTATGTTGTTCATCCTAATAAGCAAGCATTTCCCCTAGGGAGTGATCAGTGGTAGATATATAAAGGTAGAAAGGTTGGTCATCTTTGGGAGGGGTAAGGACAAGTAGAAACAAAAGGTATTTTTTAAGTAAATCAAAGGCCTTTTAATAGTTTTATTTCACTTAAAAGAGGCATCCTTCTTTATAAAGTGGTGAAAGGGTTGGCATTAGTCCAAAAGTTAGGAGATAAAGTGATGAATGAATTGGAGCTTACCCTGTAAACTATAGAGTTGCTTAAGGTTGACTGGAGGAAGCATGTCAAGGATGGATTTGATCTTAGTAGGATCAACTTTGATTTCATGAAGGGAGATAATAAAACCAACTTTGATTTCATGAAGGGAGATAATAAAACCAAGAAGATTTCTTGAAAAGACCCCAAAAATGCATTTCTTGGGGTTTGAGTGGACATGGTAATGGATAATCCACTCAAATATGATCTTGAGAATAGCCAAATGATTCTTTCAAAGTTTGGATTTTTTGAGAAGGTCATCTACATAGTCCTTTACAATCTTATGGATAAGTTCATAGAATATATAGGTCATAGCATGTTGGTAGGTCATACCAACATTCTTTAGTCCAAAAGGCAAGACTCTATAACATAAGGCTCCCAAAACGGTGGTAAAAGTGATGGTTTACTAATCTTTGAGGACAATTAGGATCTGATTATAACTTGAGAATCCATCTATGAGAGATAACATCTCATGGCTGACTATAAGATCAACTAGCTAGTCAATGATTGGTAGAGGAAAGTCATATTTGAGGCAAGCAATTTTGAAGTCATGAAAGTCCACATAAATATGTAGTCTCCCTATAGATTTTATTATAGGCATGACATTCAAGACCCAATGGGGATAATCAATGGGTTGAATGAAATTGATAGAGAGAAGATATTAAAGCTCTTCTTTAACGAGAAGGGATACATGAGGGTACATGCATCAAAGTTTTTGCTTGATAGTCTTGGCATCACTATGGGTGACTATGTTGTGGCTAGAGATGGCAGGGTCAATTCCAGGCATATCTCTATAAGACCAAGTGAATGTTATGCTACAGTCTTAGAGGAAAGAGGGGAAATCCTAAAGTTCTTCACCATCAAGTGATTGGCTGATTTTAACAATACGAGGGTTCTCTAGAGTACCCAAGTTGATATCCATGGTGGATTTTTTCAACATGGTCAAAGTTCAGGGAGGAAGGTATTTATGGATGGAATAATCTAGTGCATCAAAGTAGGTGAGAATGGAATCATCATCCTAGCATTGAACAATGTTAATGGTAGGGGAATCATCTCCTATTATCTTAGGATGGGTTAAAGGGATGGTTATGATTTCCCCTTCCTTTTGATAAGTTAGGGTTCTGAGGCTAATCATGTTAATGACAAAAAAATTTAGGTGACATGATGTCATCATCCTCACATGCAGGTGGAGAAGAGGTCGGTGAAGAAGGGGTATCTTCCTCAATAATGGTGGTGGTAGGTGGTTAGTAGGTAGAATGAAACCAAGGCCATGCTTCTCATGAGGCTTTCTAGTTTCATTATAAATCAAATCATGTGGGCCATGCTCATATCATGTAAGAAAAAATCCTTTCCAAGCACACCTATGGAGGTATGTCTTGGCAAAGCTTAGTTTATCTAGGTAGGAAAAACTAGCAATAAAAGGTTGAGTTGAAAGAGAAGTGGTAGAAAATTTAAGTAATGTGTTGAGTCCCCCATATATGAAATGGGTTTGATAACATGAATGTCTAAAGGGAACAATGGTTTTGACATTAAGGTCATACCCAAGTTGGTGGTCAATTTTCCCATACACTTGGGGAGTAGGGAAGGTGTCAAGGGTAAGGAGGTGATATTCTCCTAGTGAAAGGTAGTGGAATGTTAATTCCAAAGGGTCTAAGGTAGGGATCTAATCAGAGGGGATGGATGATCTAGTCAATGCCTCATTGTTAAAGGGAGGAGTGACTTCCTCTTCCATGGTGGAGGTCTTATCTTTGGTTAAGGAGGGTGTGTGTAAAAGGACATCATTGGGTCGGTAGGTCATGTTGCATATCGAGAAGGGACTTAGGTCAGCTTGGATGGTGATGACTTAGCCTTTGTGCTCTAATTTAATGCAATAATGTAGGGTAGATTAGACACAATCCATAGAGTAGATCTAAGGTCATCTCAGCAAAACATTATATTAGAATTCACCTTCCACTACATAGAAGAGTTTGAAGAGCATGCGAGGTCGTGCACAGATATGAAGGAAAACCATTCACAGGGTAGTGGTCATGATATCATTAAAGGATCAAAAAATAAATGAGGTTTCAGACATGACATTATCTAAAAGGTTAAGTTGGTTATAGGCATGGGAGGAGATCATATTAATACTAGTTCCCCCATCAATCATGACCTATTTAATGAGGGTTTGGTTGATGTAAGTAGTAATAAAGAGAGGGGGATTTGGGTCATCTAGGTGGATATGAGGTATTTCTATGTTCTTAAAGGTGACAAGGTTAAAAATTTGGAAAGCACCGACAAAGGCTACTAAAGGTTGAGGGTCTTTAGATTGGACCTCTATCGATTGCAATGCCTCTATCATTGCTTGGTGATAATGAGGTGAATTAGTAATCAAATCATATAGGCTCATCTTCATCAAGGCCTAGTGGATTTATTTGAGCACCAATCTCCTGATGGACTCATAGGATTTGGATTGGGAGGCACCTAAGATAGATACCTTAGGTTTGGGTGAAGATGAAGGTGCTTGGGTAGGGTTTGGTTGGGAGGTAGAAGATGGGTATGTCCATGGGATAGACACATTAGTCTTCCCCTTATCCTTCTACTGAGTGTGTGATCATGTGACCATATGAATGGTATGGATAGAGGGAGTAATTAGGGTAGGAGAGTGAACGAGCTCTTTGTCACTCTATGGCAAGAGTATAGGAGTAGGTAGGCATTGGGTAGAGGGTGTTGTTATTAGTTGGATTGGAATAGGTCTCATGGGAGGTTTATCTATTAATAGATCATCCTCATCATAGATCTGATGTATAATGGTTTGGAGAGCTTTGCAGTTCTCCATGTCATGGCCTGGTGTCCTATGATAGGAGCACATGTGGAGGTCATTATACCAGATGGGTTTTGAATCAAGAGGGTTGAATGGCCTAATAAGGGGTAGGGTCAAACAAGAATCTTAAAATTAACCTTTAGAAAATGGTAGAGTAGGAATCAGCTAAAGGTGGAGAGGGTTTAGGGGTTTTGGTCTTGGTTGGTAACACAGAAGTCCTTTAGGGAGTGGGTTTGGTGATAAAAGGTTTGGGTAAGGTAGCATTTTTGGTTGGTGGTTTTGGTTTTGGTAAGGTGGAGGTTGAGAAAGCAGAGGTGGGAGGTTTTAGGATAGGTAGTTTGGTCATTGATGGTTTGGAAAAAGTAAGTGTGTCTAAAAGCAAGTGTGCTGGTGTAACCAATAATGGTGGTTGGGTATTAGTTGGAACAACCAGTTTCCTACTCAGAGTCAAGGGATGAGGCCCCAAGATAGAGGGAAAGGTGGAGGGAAGAAGGAGTTTTGGATTTTGGCCTTTTGGTGTCTCCACTCCCTTGGTTTATTTGGGTTGGCGTTTGGTGGCTAGATTTGGTGAGGTAAGCTCTACTTTCATAGATGGGTTATTAAGACTATGTGTAGGGAAGGTGCCAAGGTTCTTGGTTGGTTTGGTTAGTTTGGTTAGAGAAGGTGATTTGGTTGCTCAGGATTGAGGTACTTTGGGTGGCTTAGGAATTGTTGGGTTGGTATAAGTTGATATTGGTTTAGTTGATAGGGTAGGAGTTCAAATAGTAGAAGTGGTGGGTTGGTCCACAAAAGGTATGGTTGTAGGTTATTTCTTGGTGATATAAGGTAGCCCTAATTGTTTCTATAAGGTGGCTTGATCCATGTCAGGGTTGGAGATAAATTCCAATTTTTGCACTAATCTAGAGAATGGTTTGTAGGCTAGTTTTATTCCCTAGATAGTGGACCTAAAAGATAATTCCATAGGTTGAGATAGAGGGGTGATAACCTCATCCTTTTCCTAAATCAAAAGATGCAATGTTTGAGTGGGTGACTCTTTTATGTGAGGTTCAAGAATGGGGGCTTCCTCTTCAGGAAGGATCTCTGAAGGGTCAATAGGTTGTTTAGTGGTTAAAGGAGAAGTTAAAATGGGTGTGTGCTCTGGTATGTAGGTCAGAGGAGGGATTGATGGCTCCACTACCTCAATTAGTGAAGGAGGATAAGGGGATACATCCTCAGTTTGGGTCTCCAAAAGAGGATAAGGTAACTCCACTACCTCAATAAGTATAAAGAGTGAGGAATAGATAGGTTGGGTGGTAGGTTCTTCAATAATGAGCATGCCCAAAACCATGTTAATAGTATGGGCATCATGAAAATACTCAACTATGTCATTCTCATTCTTGGTAGGTGCATGATTGGGGAAATCTTGCCTAAAAATGTCAAGGGTCTGGTTCTAAGGTATATTGGGGTTATCCAACACAAGCTCCCCCTTGTTAATGAGGGATTGGACAATGCTTTTGAAGGTGTTCCACCTAATAACATCATGCCCTATCACTCAGTGGAAGGCACATAGATCATTTTCATTGTACCAACTAGGTGTAGGATGAGAAGAATCAAATTTTTGAGGTGGTTTAATAGGAGGAAATTATATGATATTAGCTTTCAATATCTTCTCCAGGATCGAAGCATAAGACTCTCAAAGTGGATAACATTACTTCTAGGTATTCTAGTTTTGGTTTCTCATATTTTACTTTGAGAAACTAGAGGAATTTAGTTGGTTGGTAGATGTTAGGGAAGTTGCTTTAAGGACAATCATGTTTTTAGTGCCCTTGTTTTTTGTCTTGGTATTAGTTTAGTTGCTTGGTTTAGAGGAAGAAGCCTCATTGGTTTTGTAGGTGGAGTTCTTATTTTTTAGTTTTAGATTTCCTTTGTCAATGGCTCAATTCTCTAATTTATGCACCATGGTAAAATATTCATCAAATTTTTGGAAGCTTTGGACACATAATGTAGAGGAGATATGCTTGGCATATGACCAACCAAAGAGCTCTATGAGTTTGGGTTGAGGTAGGGAAAAATAAAGTTGATTGATTAGACTCCTCTAACCAACTACAAAGTCAATAATATATTCATCATCAAACTACCAAATAGATTAGAGGTCAATGATGGAATCTTTCTTGAAGATATTTATCAAAAAGTGATCCAAAAAAGTTTGAGCTAGTTGGGTGAAGGAGAAGATGGAATGATTGGTTAAGGCACTATACAAATCCAAAGTTGATCCTGATAAAGACATAGGAAAAGTGCAGAGAAGGAGGGCATCATCATAGGTAATAAAATAACATGAATGCTTAAATTCCCTAAGGTACTATTGGGGATCCTCCTTACTCTAAAACTTGGAGAACTTGGGAAGTTCCCATTGAGGAGGATATGGCATGATAGGCATAGATGGGTGGATGGGTTCATTATAGATCTGGTCATATGATAGAATGTTGTGAGCTCCAAAATGGATGACTCTAAGGTAGTCATCTTATCCATGAGCATCTTCATGAGGTCTATTTGGGGTGGTACACCTGAAGGGTTGTAAGGTGCATACTATTACCATGATTAGATGACATATTGATAGCTGGTAGAAGGTTGGGGAGCCATCACATATTGATATGTGAAGACCAGTGGTTGGGTATAAGATATGTAAGGGTAGGTGGATATGGGTGGTTGGGTATTAGGTAGAAGTATATGCCCTTGTGGGTTAGGGATGTAACCTAAGTTTGGTGCAATAGACACCTATCGGGTAGGATTGGTTGTTAGGTTGGTGACCAAAGGAAGGGTAGTGACCTTTACGATAATTAGTGGTAAGGTAGAAGGTATAAGTAACATGAGATTTTGAAGAGAGGCATTAATCAACTGGAGGTTGGCAATTCTAGTGGTAGCTACTCCCACAAAGAGGGGATTATAGGTGGCTAATGATTGAGTTGATCCTAAGGTGGAGGAGTTGTTGGTGGGGGTGGAAGGTATAAGGGTGTTCATAGGTTGGGTTGGTTGGTTTTATATAATAATATCAAAGGGATTGTTGGTAGAGGAGGAAGCTTGGGTAGTTAATGGTTGGGTGGTGACCGTGGTAATAGAAGTGTCTCCCATGAGATGGGAAGGCATGCTATAAGGTGGGTCTATAGGTGGATCTAAAGTAGGGATACGATGAGGCATAGTGTTAAGGTAATGTTGGAGGGCCACATGATTGTTATTTAGGAAGGTGGCAAATTATGCATCTCCTTAGGGAACTTCCTGAGGGAAGGGAGAACTTCCAAAAGGGTGAGGAGATTTTGTTGATTCAGAGATGTAGTCTATGGATAAGGAGGTGGAAGAGGTCAATTGGTTTGGTGATGGGTTTTTCTCTACTATATTTTTTCATTGTTGGTGAGTTAGAGCCATCCAAAGTAAGGGAGAGAGAATGGACAAACAATCTCACCACTAAAATAGAAAAAAGACAAGAAATGATCAAGAAAAACAATCACACTCTAAAAAGCATGTTAAGTCCTAAAGGTTATTTTTAGTCTCTCTTTTGGCTTATACCTTAAGTTATAGGAATGTGTGAAGAAGTTACCTTGTAGATCAGGTGTTATAGAAGCAATCTATGGTTGGTTTCAGGTTATTTAGGTGATCAAAAGGATATGTATTGAGAATCAATACATGGCTTGGTATTGGGGCCTACCCCCTCACTTCACACACCACAATGATAAGGGTGTCGGGTGCTTAGCCAATATATATTGATTTCCAAAGTTTATACTCAACCAGAGAGTTGAGTTGGTTCTCCCCTTGGTAATGACCTCGAAGTAGGATTATCAGGAAAGGGTAAGGCTACCACTAGGTGATGAAATCCTACTCGAGCCTTGTCTAAAATTTATTTTATGTTTAATTGATGAAAGTGGTTTGGTGTAGTGTGTGCAACAACAGTGATACTATGATAGGATTACTTTTCTTTAAGTTAAACTATGTGAGCTAAACTTGCAAACAATCAATGTATGCACTTAATTTTAAACCCAAAAGCAATTTCAATTTCATTAATGAGCATAGATAGAGAGAAGAGCATACATATGCAAAGAAAAGAAACTCGAAGCACAGAATCAAGGTCCCATCAAGCATGCCAAAATATTTAAATGAATTTTTGCTTATATTTTGAAAAGGGAAGAAGAAAAAACTAAATATGAGTATGGTTGAAAAACTTGTTTGATTATATATGCATTGAATCAGATGATTATGAAGAACTCCTCTTTAGTTTGGGAGGATGACCTACATATAAGATAACACTAAAGCAAATGATTGGTTAGATAGATAATTGAGTGGATTGCCTAGCATTAGCTAGATCTCAAAATTAAGAGCTTCCTTGGGGGTTGTCAATCTAAACATTTTAAATAATTAAGTTTATATATAAAATAGAAAGTACTTACATCAATAATCAAAAGGTATTGAAATTGAACACAATAAATTCTTTCTAAAGAAATAGACTAAGAATGACTAATATGGCAATAAGTAAGTCAATATTATGCTAAATATCTTGGGTCTATTTTAGAAAATCGAGCAATGGTCTATAAATAGGCAAGGGCATAGAAAATTGGATTTGGTTGAGGCTAGGTAGGTGGAAATAACTTGCTGGAATTTCCTACCATAGTGGTCATTGGTAGTTGATGTGACCATCATAGTTAAGGTGGCCATTAGTGATCAAGCTGACTATTGGTGGTTGGGCAGACCATCGATGGTTGAGATAGCCATCAATAGTTAATGTGTGTATATTTGGGTTAGTAAATGACTGATTGATGGGATCAAAAATTTAGATTCTGAGAGGTAGGTTAGTGTTGGGATGAGTATAAAAGGTGAATAAAGTAATTGAATACTAGAAAATAAATATTTATCTTGCATAAGGCTGATTAGGTGGATGCTTGAGGTAGTTTGACTCATTGGTGGAGTTTGACATGATTTCAGTAGAGTAACGGTACTTGGCACTTTGGTATAGTTGCAACAGTAAGTTAGCTCTCTAAATTGATGGCTAGATCACTAGGTTGTTGATGACAATTGACCTACAAAATAAAGGGACTCAGGATGAGCAAGATATCGATAATAATTACAGATGGATTTTACCTCTTTAATCCTCTCTTCTTATAGGTAAGGTTAGAGAGTTGCAACAAGATGTTAACTAGGCCTTCTAATTATAAATCATATATGCAATGGCTCACACACAGATTTAGATGAGATATTTTTAGAAAATCAAGGTAGGATGACTTGTATGTTAGTAGTTAAGGAGGTGCACCCTGACTGTCGATGGTCAAGGTGACTATCGACAGTCATCTTGATCATTGACAGTTGAGGGTGAAGGTAAAAAATAGGTAAAAGGGTAGGTTAAGTTAGTTGGGCAAGGGGGTCCTAAAGAATTTTGACATTCAGAGTCATGGTGTGCAAATTTTTGGTGTCTACACAACTATTCTAGATCTTTATATAGATTCCATGATATTCATGATCATTATTATTTTATGCAACTTGCTCAACCTACATTACAGAAAATCTGAGGCAAAAATTATAATTCCACCTACATTCGGTCTTGCATCAAGGAAGAGAAACTATGCATTTCATGATAAATAAATAGCATTTTAATTTAACTACTCATGTATGCAATAAAGACTGCGTGTTTGTAATATTTAGACTCATCACATAACTCAACATTTAGTTACATGTTGAATAAAAACACCTAGATTTTTGTAATTGTCATTCGGCATTTTAAACCAAATAACTCGGCTATATTTTAGTATGATCATTCAATGATTTATTTAATTATATAAGGGTATCAGGGATAGTATTTGATTAAAATGTAGTCTCAAATAAATAATGACAAATCATAATTTATAAGACTGATATTTTGAATTATGTAGCATTCTTTTCTTTATGGAAACTCTCAATGATGTAATAATATGAGTGCTAGCAGGTTGTCCATTTATGGAATGCCATACTATAATCTTCCGAGGAGTAAACAATGGTATTTTAGGATAACTATTATAAATATAATAACAAATGATGATGATCTTTCTGAGTTTATAATTAAGGTATTGAGATCCGATGCAAGTTGATCAATGAATTGTAGACTTAAATAATTAAACTCAAGCTGACATATTAGGTGCTACATACCTTTGGCTTGATGATTCAATAGAAATGATTTGTCTAAAACAAGGGATGCAACCCCATAAAGAAAGAAACTCAGTCTACACCAAGTATAAATCAGGCCAATGAATAAAAGATATGTTATCTCATATGAAATTTAAAAATTTAGGCTAAATAAATTCAATTACAAAGTCAAAAGAAAATAAAAATATAAAATAATAAGCATTCAAAATTATAAATCCAGCACTTTATTAAACAAAACATCTTAGCTTTGAATATATTAGCAACTCAGTGATAATTAAAGTCTCAGTTAATTTACTTATATAATTTCAATGCTTTAACTCATGAAACAATTTTAATGTCTCACATTTTAATAAATCAAGACACAACAATCAGTGACTCAGCCAAATATTCAAACACAATATTCTTTTTATAGTTTCCATGCTCTAAAAATTGACCTAGCATCACATATAGCGACTAGGCATCTCAATTTGCATTCATACAATGATTTCAATTTCATATGCAATAATTAATATATATATATATATATATATATATATATATATATATATATATCACATATAGTGACTAGGCATCTCAATTTGCATTCATACAATGATTTCAATTTCATATGCATATAGTGACTAGGCATCTCAATTTGCATTCATACAATGATTTCAATTTCATATGCAACAATATATATATATATATATATATATATATATATATATATATATATATATATATATATATATATATATATATATATAGAGAGAGAGAGAGAGAGAGAGAGAGAGAGACTTATTTTTGTATTAAGCTATGTACTTCTCCTTTAGCCAATGCCTTTTTATCCTTTTTGACCGAGTTCACTTTGGGCAACATTTTAATTGCTAAGATATAAATCATAAACTATTGCATGAATAATTAATACTTCTATGAATAATTAATACTTCTATATAGTGTTGATGTTATTATTCTTGCCTCAACATAAGTGTCTAGTGCCCTAAAGTTATCCAATTTAAAAATGAATAATATTCTAATGGTCAGCCTAAGTGCTTTAATGCAAGTTATCTCCTGATAGGATCAATATAAGTATAATATCAACCCTCATTCATTCATCACCTAGCAATCAAACTAAGGAGACTAAGGCACTTATCAAAAGCTCCTAACCCTCCCTAAGGTCACATTGAAGATGAAAAGCTAGGGTTTTTCCATTTCACAAGGAGTGATGGTCCATGACATAGATCTGAATGCATCAAAATGAAGGCAAAGCTAAACCTAGAAGCATCCATGTGGTTACATCTTATTTTAGTTGATATTCCATACATGACATTAGCGTCAAAACTAGATAGTAGCATCGACATAATTATTCTAAGCTGATGTAACTATCTACAGATCCAGAGGCACCAGATCCAAAATCTAACAACTATTCTAGAACTATCTTCCTGCCTAACTTTAGTATGTTCTAGATCCATATCTGCATTAGCAATAGAGCTAGATAAGTACCTTGTTTTATGTCATTTCTATATCTAACATAGTTATACTTTCCATTCATAACTTATCTTAGTTTAATAAATTCAGTATATGATATATTTGAGTTTAGCATTTAATTGGCCCATTATAGATTTGATATTCACCCTTATGCCCTACCATTTTTGTATTATTTACCCTATCTACCCAAGTATGATCCACATCCAAATTGGGTTTAAACACATATCATCTACCCCCTTATCGTAAAAATATTTATTCTCATTTTTTGTAATGTCTTGTGTACCATATGATTCTCATCTTCAAACACAAAATTTTGAGTGTGTTTTATGCTATTTTTGGTTTAACAATGAAATGTTTATGTAAATAGGTATACATCTTGAAAAATATTAGAATGCTAAAGATAGAAAATTATTAACAATTCTAATTTGCAACTTGTAAAATATGGAAATATATTATTTTTAGAAAACACTAAGAATAAATATACTTAGCTTAGATCGAGTTCTTGATTTACTATTTTGAATATCTGACTAGTAAAAATCTGGAAAAGATAAGGTTGTGACTACTCAAATTTTGAAGATGTTTTTAGATAAGACCATTCTCCCTATACAATAGTGTAGGCCAATTATGTCTATTGACTAAAAACTTGATCTAAGGTGAATGTAATTGATGATTGATAGAGAAAATTAGATAAAGACAAAGTTTTGATAGTGCAAGATCAAAAATACAATATAATAATATTCTTAGACAAGACCATGCTCCCTAGACAACAATGTAGGTCGATTGCATCCATTAACTATAAACTTGTATGCTTTGATTGTGACTAAAATATGATTATTTCACCTTTTGTACTTGTGTCTATTGAGTGGGTTGATATGTTTTGATTCAAATATTACCATGCTAATGTCAATATTTTTCTCCGATTATCTTTGGAAATCATATGGGTCTTCATGAGGGCTTGAAACCTAAAAAAAGAGAAAGGAAGTGTAATGGGTTGATTTGACCCCAATCACCCATTAATGATGGTGAACTACCTATGTATTTAGATACTATGAAGATGGAATCAACCCACATTTAGTTCTCTCACTTAGAGTGATTATGCAATCGTGTTCCTTGATTATATATATACAGCTAGAAATATGGCTCTGTTGCTTGACAACGATAATTCTTGACTTACTCTAAGATGTTTTAGACTTGGTTCATGGCTACTCCTTCTAAATGATCTTTAATATGGAATAATATTATAGATTTTTTTAATGAGAAATAGTATGTAAGTTCTCAATAGATAGTGTTAATCAATGGACCAAATGCCTTTGAAATGGCATTTTGATTTGCCTTTATAGTGAAACCTTTTTATAATTTCATTTAGTCAACCTTTTCAAATGTCCAAGAAGACCCAAATAAATATATCAAAATTCTAAAACTATTCATTATTTAACATGGGGTACGATTGCTCTAGGTGGATAGGGTTATGGTAACAGACCTGTCTGCCTAGTGTGAACCTATCCTAGAGAATCAAGGATAGTTGTCTTGAGCTAGAGACACTCTGTGAGTATTAAAATTAGTTGCAGCATTTAAATTTTAAATTTCTATGTAATAGTGAAAGTGAACATAGGGTTGAGCCAGCATATGGATAAATGGCTTAGAGGAATGGCGAATAATAGTCATGTTTTTTGGTGCAAGTTGAATTATTCAAGATGTGTCAAGAATTAGAATTTTCAAATACTTATGACCATATTTAGGTATCTACATAATGAATTATTTCTCAATTTACGGTAATGCTTTTATTTCAATCATGCATTATTGATGCATATATGAAAATCTAAGACAAGGGATTAATGTTATTTCAAATATGTGCACCCAATGTAGACACCTCATTTTGTCCACAACTATGTTCCAATTAGACTTTAGATTGATTTTTACCAAATAGTGCTAATTAAGCCTAAGAATCATTGAATGTCTCAATTTTGTTTGAAAATCAGATATTAGTATCCAAAATCATATTGAGAAATCCCTATTTAGGGTATTATCCTATATATAACAATAACCTCTCATGAATTCATCCCCAGTCAAGTTACAATCTATTAAATTGATAGATTATCCTTTGGACTCATTAAGTAGGGTACTTAAATAATTCCTAAAATGCAAAAATGCTAAGCAAAATGAATTAACTAAGTACATCAAATTAAATGCTTAAGTGAAATTTCCATGTGTAGTTAGTGAATATTAATTTTGTAAAAAATAAATTCCAATAAAATTGAGGTTATGATGATGCCATCCTTCTCAAAGTCAAGGAATTAAAAATATCTCCATTAAAGCCTTAAATTCAGAAAATGAGAGCCATAGGAATTAAAAATATCTCTATTAAAGCCTTAAATTCAAAAATGGATAGCCATGCTTAATAAATGGGATCTTTATGCCAAATATTAATTGCTTGTCCCCTCTTTAATTTAACTAGAGCTAAACTAAACCTAACCATGATTAAATCTAACCTAACTGCACTTGGGTTAGGGTTAGTTTGAAAGGCTATAAATATAAGGCCTCACCCATTCTTCAATAAAGCTTTTTTGTTTAATGTTATTATGTAGGAATTCCCTCCAAAAAATATATCAAGTTAAAGTTATAATGTTGAATTGTTGAGAGACAAAGCATTCTTATAATGTTATAATACAAAATTATTGATAGATTTCTACATTTTGCCAAAGCCAAGCCAAACATTTTCAAAGTGACAAGGAGAAATGATGCAAAGAGCACCATTGTTAAATACTCTTTGAACACATGACTAAACACATTTTCTCAAGGCCAACATGAAACTCTTATTCACAATAAAGGTGAAGAATACTTGTTTTGTCTTCTTTTATTTGTCACTTGCATTGTTTTCTTGCTCCTTTAGTTGCTAGACTTGAGGTGTTACATTTATTTATGTGTTTTTATTGAGGTTTATCATACTAACAGTTGACTAACTCCCCTCTTGGATTCTTATCTCACATAATAACATGACCAATGGGACCACACATCCCACATGCATAATGAGAGCATCTTTCGACCTCCTTGGAGCCAAAAAGCATTCATTTTAGACCTTAATTTCTTATTTTTTATATATTTTTTTCATGTTTAGCCTTTGACTGTAGAATTAAAAATTCATTGTTGTGAAACTATGAATTGGACATGAAAAATAATAAAATCGTCAAGAGAAACCATGAAATCATCCTAGAGAGTTACAAAATTATCTTTGTTTGAACTCAGCTCTATGAAACTATGAATTTATGGCCATAAGTTGTTAAATAATCAAGACAAACAATGAATTCATCCTACAAGAACCATGACTTTTCCTTTATTTTATGCTTAATTATGAAATTATTTATGTTGCTCGTTGATTGGTTCTCAACTTCTGTCAATTCTGATAATTTGATTCCCTAAGAGCCTGATAATGAGACCAACACATCAAGTAATTCACATTGATTGGTTCTCATCTTTTAGTAAATTTTGACCATTTCAATACCCTAGAATATTGACTCCAAGAGACCAACACCATGAACTTGCCAAAATCTAAGTATAAACCCTTTTTTATGCGTTAAGACTCTTTAGGAAGCTGCGACATGTCACTGTTTGATTTGTTAGGTTGTGGAGCTAAAAGCTTCACAAGGATGCAAATGGAGGAGGTTGCTGAGTTGCAGGCAATCAACGTCAGTCTGATCAATTGACGTCAGTCGTATTTAGTGTTCGCAGTAACTGACGTTGGTTATGGGTCGGCCGACATCGATCAGACAGGAACCGACGTCGACAGCCTATGTGTGCATGCGTCTCTGAAACTGGTCTAATTTTAGACAGATAGTTAGTTTACATGCGAAAGACTAATTTTAGTCTTGGAGCTGTAGTTCTAATTATTGTAATTATAAGTCTAATTATTGTTTGTATGGGATCTATATAATAGATTCATGGGCTGTATTGTAAAGTGTGCTAGATAGAGAGAGCAAGGTTAGCTCCTTTAGAGGGAAGAGAGCAAGGTTAGCTCCTCATAGTGCCACACTGCCAAGTGTGTATGATCAGGTAGATCTACGGGAAAGCAAGATCTAGTAGAAGATCCACAAGGGTGTTGGTGTGTAGAATCAGAAGGGTTCTATCCAAGGGAGAATCATAAGGACTTGGTGAGGCAAGGACAAGGGTTCTTTCGGGTGTGTATGATCTAGGTCGACAAGTGTGCAAGGCCAGGTTGATCTACGGTATAGCAAGATCAGGTGAAATCTACATGGTAAGTAAGGTCGATTGATCTGCAGGTGTGTGTGTGTGAGAGAGATCTAAGTTTGTAGGTGTGCAAAACTAGGTTGATCTACAGGTGGCAGCAAGATCAGGGAGATCAACAACACAACAGGTAGCAAGATCAGGTGAGATCTACTTGGAGTCTGTGGTGTACTCAGACTTGAAGTACGTGGAGTGTTAGGATTGTGGAGCTAAAAGCTTCACTGATGCAGACATGGAGGAGGTTGCAGAATGAGTTGCTGAGTGTCAGAATTGTTTGGCGTTGGTCTGGCCAACCGGCGTCGGCAGGGTAAGACAGGAAAGAAACCGACGTCGGTCATATATCGGCCGGCGTCGGTGACCCCCAGGCAGACAGGGACCGACGTCGGTCGCCTGTGTGGTTCGACTGCGAGTTAATTACGGGCAGTGGGTTGACGAACCAAGTGTTTGCATGATGAGTGCTAATTTTAGACTCATAGCTGCGGATCTAATTATTGTAATTAGATGTCTAATCATTGTTTGGATGAGATCTATATAATAGACTCATGGTTGTATTGGAAAAGTGTGCTAGGGAGTAAGAGAGCATAATTATAAGCTCCTTCTGTGTGTGAGGTAGAGCAATGGTGCGTTCCTCCTAGTGCCACAGTACCAGGTGTGTTGGTGCTGGATTGGAGAGCCAGCTGGGTTCTTCAAGAGTGTAGGATCTTGGTCACAGTTGCATGGCCTATATAGGAGATCTACATGGTAAGTAAGATCGTTGATCTGTAGGTGTATGTGTGTGCAAGGTCGAGGTTCACAGGTGAGCAGAACCGTTGTTTGATTTGCAGGTGTGCAAGGTCATATAGACAGTAACACTACAGGGAGCAGTATCAGGCAGGATCTACTTGGAGTACAGGTGTGTACTCGGATAGAGCAAGAGGAAGGCAAGGGAGTTCCTTCCATAAGTATGGTCTGTTGAATTGCAGGTTGTTGCAGATTCATGGGAGATCTACTTGAAGTACCTTGAGTACTTGTGGAGCACGTGGAGTGCTTGTGGAGTGCGTGGAGCACTTGTGGTGTGCGTGGAGCATGGGAGGTGAACACCAACTCTGTATTTTGAGTTGGGTGTTGGGACCTGTGAGAGGGAGAGCTTTGGGGAGAAGAATTACTGTTCACTTGAGGTGTGGGAAACCTCTGTAAGGTGGTGGAGAAGAAGTGGCATCTTCTTTATTGTATTCTTTTCTGTATAAAGTGTTAATACAATTTGTGTATTGTCTCTCATATCATGTGTTATTCTGAATTCTAGTTACTTGGTGAATCTGGTTAATTTCCGCATATTAAGTTGCTTGGTTTGGTAATCAAATTGTGTGCTTCCGGTTTATTCCTCCCAACAAGTGGTATCAGAGCCTTGGTTGTAGGTTCTTGAGCTTGATACCAACAAGTGGTATCAGAGCAAGGTTGTTGGCTCATAGCTTGATACCAACAAGTGGTATCAGAGCTAAGGTTGGAGGAAGCAGGTTTTGTGTTTGGTTACAGGGCACTCTCAGGGGTTTCTGATCGAGTGGGAGTAGAGCAACGGCAGATCAAAGTAAGCTAAGAATGGAGGAGTTGAAAAGCACAGATGGTCACTCACGGTCCTATGGAAAGAAAGAGCAGGTAAAAGATTATTGCTGGTTGGTAGTAGATCAGCATGAAGAAACTGAAGAAGCAGATGTTGCAGGTGTTATTGCACAGGATGTTCTTGGAGGTTTCTTGGATAAAGTTGAATCTTGGATAAAAGATTCGGTTGCCTCTTTCCATGCAGTTCCAGGTAGAGGAGCTGGTAAGCCTTGCCAAAGAATTGGCAAAGGGGAAGTGAAGCTGAAATTGCAGGCGGCCAACACACAGGTGTTGATGAAGGTCATGCAGGTCCCAGGTTTGGAGATATGGCTAATTTCTTCAGAAAGATTGGGTGATGAGAGATGCACAAGAACTCTCACAGCGGATGCACTTGAATTAGCTGGTGGTAAGAAAACAGGTATCCTTTATCTACTTGTTTATATTACTGATTCTTCTTTTGTTGCAGAGACGTGGCTTCATAGGCTTGGTCACATGAGCAGGAAGGAGATGCATGTTCTTAAGCGGAAGACAGATATATTTGACAGGCTTAAGAACTGGAAAGCCTTGGTGTTTATGGAGGAGATGGCGGACAGAACCCAGTGGATGTGGCTGGATACTTCTGAGCAGGGCAGTTTAGACATGGGTTTTGATTCAAAGAAGCTCGCGGGTAAAAAGTCAGGTACCGATGTCGGTCAGTAGGAACCGGCGTCGAACAGACAGGTGCCGATGTCGGTCATGTGCAGACCGAAGCCGGCGATGTCGGGCAGGGTAAGACCGACGTCGGTCAGGAGACCGACGTCGGCATTATGTAAGACCGATGTCGGTCAGTGGACCGATGTCGGCAGCAGGTACACCAGCACTGGCAGGTTGGTAGTCAGGTACAGACGCATGGAACCGACGTCGGTCGGTTGCAGACTGTGGAGTGACCGAGGTCGGTCACTGTAACGAATTTTGGGTGGATAGCATGCTGTCAAGGAGTCTCAAACACCCATATGGAGGACTGAAGGCGTAAGTAGGCCCTCAAATTCGTTGTTCCTCTTCTTTATACATGTTGCTGATTGTAGAGCAGGAAGGATCCAGGAAACATGTGTGAGCTTGGCATGGATGAGGATGTGATTCCTTGAAGGAGAACCAGACAGATGTGTTTTGGTAGGGTTGCCAGCAGGTATGAAAGCACAGAGACGAATGGATACCTTAGTAGAAGAATAGAGAGAACGGATACGTGAGACGGAAGACCAGGTATATGGTCTTGTGGAGCTGCAGGACAGTGGTACAGGTTTTTTGACAGGTGGAGGACGGAGCATGGCTTCAGTCAATGTCAGGGTAACTACTTTGGTTTGGCTTACCAGGGGGATGATGAGTTGCGACATCATTCTGTTGCTGTATGTGGATAGTATGCTAGCTAGCAGGTTTGTACATACAGGGTTTTGCTGAGCTAAGGGTAAGATTAGTTCAGTGGCATGTCATGAGGAGTTTGGAGCAGCGGAATTCTTTGACATGGGAGGCATGGAGATCACAGGTTGATTTTGTCTCGAGTGGGAGCTGATGTGAATCAGGTGTTGGCGAGGTTCAGGATGCAGAGCCGGAGCACACTAAGGGCTGGATAGGTACAGTGTCCAAAATCACATGAGGTCTGGTATAGACCTGAGTATTCCCATGCAGTGGGAGCTATCAGAGAGTTAGGAGCCAATTCGGGGAAGTGGGTTCTCAGGTTTTCTGAGAGGGACCGGCAGTAGGTGTTGCTATGCAGGGTCAGGACTTCACTATAGGTGTTGTAGGTTTGGATGTGGCAGGGTACTCGGATGACAGGTGGTACACCACGGGATGTGTGGTGGGTTGTCTTCAGGCGGGAGCTTGAAGAGGGATACAAACCAGGAAATAGATTAGACAGAGTACAGGTACAGGTACAGTGCAGCTGTTTATCTCCAAGTGGGAGATTGTTAGGATTGTGGAGCTAAAAGCTTCACTGATGCAGACATGGAGGAGGTTGCAGAATGAGTTGCTGAGTGTCAGAATTGTTTGGCGTTGGTCTGGCCAACCGGCGTCGGCAGGGTAAGACAGGAAAGAAACCGACGTCGGTCATATATCGGCCGGCGTCGGCGACCCCCAGGCAGACAGGGACCGACGTCGGTCGCCTGTGTGGTTCGACTGCGAGTTAATTACGGGCAGTGGGTTGACGAACCAAGTGTTTGCATGATGAGTGCTAATTTTAGACTCATAGCTGCGGATCTAATTATTGTAATTAGATGTCTAATCATTGTTTGGATGAGATCTATATAATAGACTCATGGTTGTATTGGAAAAGTGTGCTAGGGAGTAAGAGAGCATAATTATAAGCTCCTTCTGTGTGTGAGGTAGAGCAATGGTGCGTTCCTCCTAGTGCCACAGTACCAGGTGTGTTGGTGCTGGATTGGAGAGCCAGCTGGGTTCTTCAAGAGTGTAGGATCTTGGTCACAGTTGCATGGCCTATATAGGAGATCTACATGGTAAGTAAGATCGTTGATCTGCAGGTGTATGTGTGTGCAAGGTCGAGGTTCACAGGTGAGCAGAACCGTTGTTTGATTTGCAGGTGTGCAAGGTCATATAGACAGTAACACTACAGGGAGCAGTATCAGGCAGGATCTACTTGGAGTACAGGTGTGTACTCGGATAGAGCAAGAGGAAGGCAAGGGAGTTCCTTCCATAAGTATGGTCTGTTGAATTGCAGGTTGTTGCAGATTCATGGGAGATCTACTTGAAGTACCTTGAGTACTTGTGGAGCACGTGGAGTGCTTGTGGAGTGCGTGGAGCACTTGTGGTGTGCGTGGAGCACGGGAGGTGAACACCAACTCTGTATTTTGAGTTGGGTGTTGGGACCTGTGAGAGGGAGAGCTTTGGGGAGAAGAATTACTGTTCACTTGAGGTGTGGGAAACCTCTGTAAGGTGGTGGAGAAGAAGTGGCATCTTCTTTATTATATTCTTTTCTGTATAAAGTGTTAATACAATTTGTGTATTGTCTCTCATATCATGTGTTATTCTGAATTCTAGTTACTTGGTGAATCTGGTTAATTTCTGCATATTAAGTTGCTTGGTTTGGTAATCAAATTGTGTGCTTCCGGTCTATCCTCCCAACATGGAGTACTTGTTGGACTGGCAGTATTGTTACTGACTAGTGGACTGGCAGTATTGTTACTGATTGTTGGAGGTGAATAACAACTATGTGTTTGAGTTGTTTGTTTTGACCATAATTGAGAGAGAGAACTCTTGAGGGAAGATTATTGGTACGCCCTAGAGGTGTGGGAGCCCTAGAGGTGTGGGAAGATTGTGGCATCTTCATTGTATTTCCTTCTGGATGAGTATTAATACATATTGTATTGTCTCTCATATTCTGTGTTATTTTTGATTTCTAGGTACTTGTTACTTCTAGTTAAATTCCGTGTTTAGTTGCTTATACAAAGGTAATAAATTGTGCTCCTAATCCTGCCAAAGTGGTATCAGAGCTTTGTGAGCCTAGGTCCTATCATGATTAGATTGAGCCTGGGAGAGCTTTGACAACCCCAAGACGGTTTGGGAAAGGCCAGGAAGGCCAAAAATATTCTAAGTATCAAACTTCCCTTTGGGCCTCCTTCAACACTTAATTTATCTAATTGATTTTACTCTAGCTATAAACCTTGAGATTGAAAGATGGGTCCCTGCCACGTAGCTTCTCCTCACATTTATGTTTCTAGGCTAAGGTTTCAAGTGCAATGCAGACTGTTCTTTCTATAGTGAAGCATGATTTCACCATGTGGCATCATCCTACTCACTCATTATGCTAACACTCTGTTGGGTTTGCATGAACCACCCTAGGGTTGTATAGCAGTAGGATTTTGCCATAAGGTAGAATCTCACTAACCCATTTGATTTCTAATTTAATAATGTGGATATCTATTGGGTAACTTTGAATAAAGTTATGAAGTCATGGAAAAACTATTAAAAGGGTCTAGGACCACTAGGAGTTGAGAATGGTTATCACATGGCACCATTTAATTGGACCAGAGTCTTGTTGTGATTGATAATTTGGGACGCTAATAGCGTCATCGAGGGCCCATAAAATTTAATTTCATCACCTCTTAAATTCATCACCAAGAAAAAACCCTTAAATGGCTAAGTTTTTAAGTGCTTCCTTGAGTAAAATGGAGTTGTTGGGAGGTTGAAACTCACAGATCCTCTAAGCATAGAAATTCCCTTTGGGCTTACAAATGATTGCGTAGAATCGGTTAAGTCTTGGGACCGATCTACTAATTCTTAAGAAGCCTATGAGTGATCCTAAAACCTTAAATGGAATTTGAATGTTGATCTTCTATGGTGACCGAAAATGGTCAACACAACCCACTTGAAGATGTAAAAAGAAGAAAAAAACATTTGGTGGAGGTGGTAAAACTATGATGGGTCAAATCCCATAAAGGAGGAAATAAAGAGCATAAATAAGAAAAAAAAGAAGGATTTGAAGCCAACAAGAAAAAACTGGAAATGGAAGAGGAAAAGAGACAATCAAATGAAATATTTGGTGTATTGGAAGTAAATGTCATGGTCATAAATTTTAGTGACCAAAAGAGTGGTCTTACTACTTAATGTATCCATGTGAATAAGGGCTCACATTTTGATTACCTCGAGTGTCTGATGTAGGAACATCAAAGGTGTATGAATAATCTTGCATTACCAAAAAAATAGTTATTTTCATTTTTTGTTGCCTTTACTCTTGTTGGCATTTCATCCAACACTTGGCATATGTAAAGTGTTATTTTGAAGTCCTCAAGCCACCTCAACCAAAACAAATCATATGGATTTGTTTCGTTCTATAAGGTCATGATGTTCCCATAACTGTTTGGAAAAAAGGGCCCAGGTCAAGAGTTTCAAACACAAGCAAATCTTTAAACAATGAACCATAAAGAAGCCAAAAAACATTTTTAATGATGGTTTTTCATATTCCTTCAGGAGAGGAGCCTAAGGGACACCCAATCAAGCTGTAAAAATACAAAAAATAAGAGACTTGAACACAACAACAAGAAAGGGAGAGGAAGAGACAAAAACATTTCCAACTGGCCCTTTAAAAGAAAGAGGGTGTTGGATAAAAAAGAGAAGAATGAGAAATGTAAGCACAACAGAGAGAGGGCGCAAGAAGCAATGGGAGAAGAGAGAAAGACATTGCAGGATAGGGAAGGAGAAACGTTGCAAAACAAGGAGGAAAAGAGGCATAACAAAATTGCCGCATAATAGAATAGAATTATTGTAGAACATAACAAGAATGTTGCAGAGCAGAACAAAATTATTGTGAAAAAGTGCATGGGCTCATAGCTGAACTTAAAAATTAGTAGTGTGTTGCTACTACATAAGCTTTTAGAGGAAAGTAAGTGTGTGAGTGTGTAACCAATTCTTTATAATATGTGTTTAGTTCAAAAAAGAATATGTGTTATGTTTCAAGTCTAAAGAGTGTACTTATGTGTGACCATAAAGAGTGAGTGTCAACCCTAGTTGCATAGTATTAAAGGTTGTCCTTCATTGGATCTCCTTACCATAACTGCGTCAATGTCACTTGTGAAATTGTTGTTTTAAAAAATAAAAAATATGTACTAAAATAACATTAAAAAATGGTCATATCAATACTTTCTAACCAATAAAATACTAGATAAATTATTTTTTAAGCTTTTTCTATGATCTAAAAATTGTCAAAATTGATTATAAACATTAAAAAAGTTTAACATCAATAAAATAAAAATTATGACTAAAATTATTCTCTTAAGTAAAACATATAATAACATGCGATGAGGGATTAACAATAATCATTTTCATGATTAGAAGAAAGGGCTTTCATGGAACCCACATCGAAATCCATGATATGGAATGGAATGGTTTTACCTTGCTCATACATTAGCCATAACTCTAAATGCGTATCAAACACCTCAACAAGTTAAGGTTACATATATACTACTATTGAGAAAGCATCATAATTACCCCACATCAAAATACATGGTATGGAATGGAACGGTTTTACCTTGTTTGTACATTAGCCACAACTCTAAATGCATATCAAACACTTTAACGCATTAAGGTTACATATGTACTACTATTGAGAAATCATTGTAATCACCCGTATATTCATGAGATTATGAAATCCAAAGTAAAAAGGTATTTTTAATTGTAATTTAAAAATTAATTAAATAATGTCAACATATATTATAGAATAAAGTAAGAGATTATTTTAGTATAAATAATTTAAATATATTTGTTTGAGATATACTGAGAGATATCAATTTTAAAGTTTTTAATTTAGAATTTTTATCTATTATAGATAAATAATTCTATTATTTTCTTCTTCAAAATTTCTTTAACTATTGATCATTAGTATCAATTTAGTTACATCATTATGTTACGTTTGAAAAATTATTTCTAAATAAAAAAGGTTCCAAACTTTATCATATGGATAAGATCTTACTAATCTTAGATTCACTTCTCCAATTACTATTTTTTTTAAATGACAATCAAATAAATTAAAATTTAAAGTTAAAATTACTCTATGACGATCGAATGTATGTCAAACTTAAAAATCAAATATAATTATGTACAACTCATTCCATTATTCTTCTTTATTCTATTATAATACACCTATCAACCTATTAAATAAATTTATCAAACCCAACTCATTACATTGCTACGATTGTCATTAAACCTTCATTTAGTCTAATCATCACAAAATTCTTTTATTTGAAAAAAAAATGCTACTAAATCATTATTTTAAAAAATGATAGGTTTCCATGTTGAATACTCAAAAGACATTTGTTGCTTCATAAGGACATTTGATTTAGATTCAAAAGGCGTTTTATGCATCACAATTAAGGGCTTTGTTCGTAGTTAAAAAATCCTCATTTACTTTCCACAAATTTTATTCAAAGGTGGTGTTAGAAACCATTACAAATCTACATACATGATAACAAGGGGAGGGGGAGGGGGAGGGAGAGGGGGAGGGCATCAAGGCTCTCAACTTGCATCATTTGAACCTTAAAATATAAGAAGTATAAAGTAAGATGTATGTGTCTCGACCTTCATGTGGAGGCTCTCAAGGATTTGACGTAAGCATATTATAACATAACCAAATGTTAGAAGTTAAGCATGCATACTTACCTCGAAAGAAGGCATAACAATGACATTTATTGAGGATTATTGGTTAGATATATAACTAGTCAAATTGGTTGGACTATTTAGAAGTACGTAGATTTGTTCTTCCATATATATTAGGAGCTGAAGGTATTACGACCATCCCTAAGCATGATGAAGATATGGTTGAAACCTGGCACATAATGTATGACAAAGTGTCCCTAGCAACTGAAATTAAATGTTTTTGTGCCAAGGTTAAGGATAAAATTGATAAGATGTGGGAAGTTAATGTGATTTTTCTAGTGAATGACTTTGAATGAGTTAGTCTAATGGTGATTTCCATTAAAATTGATGGACACATAGATTTGTGTAGATTAATGTGTGTTAAATGAAGCATGCATACATGTACCCTTCCCAACTCTATTTATTGAAGAAATTTTAGGAGTAGCAAGGTGTAAAGTGTTTATACGTGATATATACATTTACGAATGATTTTTTAAGCTATCAAAAAGTGTAAATTGAGGAGGAGGATGAAGATAAGATAATGTTTTCCACATAGTAGGTTGTTATGTGTATACAATTGTAGGTTGTTATGTGTATACAATTGTATGCCCTTTGGTTTAAAGAATGCACATATAGTATTTTCATGATTAGTAGTTACAACATTCAAAGATTTAATTCATGAGTTGTTGTAAGTATATTTATATGATTAGACATTGTATGGAATTTTACAAGAACATGTTCAAACGTTTCCCTTGATGTTTGAAAGATGCAGACAAATACAATTCATTCTTAACTTGAGAAAGTGTTTTTTTATGACATCTTTTGGCACACTATTGGGGCATGTGATTTATTAAGAATGAATATCTATAGATCTAGCTAAATTTTATTCAATTATAATTAGATGCATGTTATAAACCAAAAAAAAGCTCGCTTGTTATTATGATTATGTAGGACATTATAAGAAATTCACAAGGGACTATGCAAAAATATTTACACCACTTTAATAAATGATGAAGAAGGATGAATCATTATATGAGAATAATAAGTTGCAAGTTGTATTATGTACATTGAAAAACAAGTTAGACACCACACCAATTTTATAATTTCTATATTAGATCAAACTATTTCATGTTTATGTTGATGCATCAACTATTATGATTGGCATATTAATAGAAAACCTAAAAAAGGTAACATTGATCACCCAATCTATTTTACTAACATGAAATAGATGGTGTATACTTTTTGGAAGTTTTAAAAAATATCTATTGGAAAAACATTTCACATTATTGACATACCAAAAGGAGTTGAAGTAATAAGTCAATAATCATGTTTTTTTATGAGAGAACTCTGAGACGAATAATTTTATTTTTGGAATTTGATTTTAAGATTGTGTTTAAGCCAATGAAGTGGCGTGTGGGGCTTGACCATTTTTCATGGATAGATTTTGGGGGGTGCTGCTAGTGGCACTAGGGAATATGATACACCTAATATATAATGTTTCTTAGTAGAGGCAATCTTTGGATAGTTAGAGGAGATTGTTAGATTCTTAACATTAGGTTTTAATCCTACATGTATTATAATATTGCATAAAAAAACTTTTGGTCCATATGGTACCATATTAATTGATCAATGGAAATTCATATACTATGGGTTTGAATAAAGTGTCAAGTCGGTGTGTACTAGAATATGAGAGAGAAGTTGTGTTTAGTGAATTTCATGATTGCATAGATGGAGGACATTATCCACGGTAGGATATGATTATGGCATTGTTGTAATTAAGGTTGTTGTGGGATACAATGCACAATGAAACACATAATTGTGTATGCATGTGATATTTTTAACACATTAATAACTTTAATTGTGGGGATGAGATGCCTCTACTATAATTTTGATTAAATATCCATTTAATAAGTGGGGAATGATTTTTTTAAGAGGATCAACAATAAGGTGTAGGAGTTGTGATCACGTGCTACATTATCACAACAACTAAACATTTAAATCAATGAACGAAAGTGATGCCAATATGAAATTGTAAAATTGAAATAGTATAAATGTTCATTAATAAAAATATCATCATTAATTTTGGATACTCACTCGACATTAATAATGATTAATAAAAATATTTTATTACACAAATTATTTATTATATAATATCTTGATAGAGTTGCATTAGATTTTCCATACCACCAACAAGAAAAGAAAATGTTTATGAAAACCCAACTCTAAAGTCCTTACAATCAAAATGGTTTTTAAAAATTAAATTATGGAGCTATAATCCCCATCATAACTCTTGTAATATCAATAGACAACTATTTAATGTACGGGTCCCTACTCACCACTAAGTTTTGAGTGATGGGGGTGTGGCACTCGAAATAAGACTCCAATTAATGGTTGGTGCAAGTGGAACATTTCGAGGGATCCATTATCTCATCATAGCATACCATCGCAAATATTTGATATATAAATGTATAAATGTTTTAATCGACTAAATTTGGGTTTTGTCAATCTAGGGCTTCTAAAGTACACCACATATTAAAAAACTAGTTTATTTCCTAAATAATTTATATTTAAACCTTAATAGAATCTTTGGTTTATAATCATAAAAAGGTATTTTTAATTTGAAACAAGATTCACAAACTATATAGAACTCGGTTATTAGGGGGTTTTTTTTTATAACAGTTGTTTTGTAATTTTATTATTATTTTTAATTATTTTGTTATTATTTTAATTGTTTTATGTTATTATTTTATTTTTGGCAATGTTTTAAATTAATTTTTATATACTTATTAATTATTTATAATAAATTTTAAAGTAAATAGAAATTTATTAAGTGAATTTATTAATTATATTAATTTTTAAAGTCTGATAATAAAATATAGTTTATAATAGGGTTTTAAGAGATTACGGTGGTTGATGGGTAGTGTGAAGGTTGCTTAATCGTATTTTAAGCGTGTTTGCTTAAAACCTCTTTAAGGTAAAAATTTTTATGTGGCGCCTATGTGACATCAATGTACCCCCTTTTCTCTTTCAAAGTAAATAGAGACCTTTAATTGGTTAAAAACTGACAATTTGGATCCCATGATTTTAGGTCAAATCAACTAACAAAACATTGAGCTTCCACATGTAAATAGCTCTTTTATGAGCTTTCCAAAAATATATAGTTTTAACATTTTAATAAGACTTACCTTTTTTAATTTTTTTTTTATCAACTAAGATAAGTAGTAACTGATCCAAAGTTCCATTTCAAAGCCTAGAGATGAAGACAAAGTCATAGGTGATAAAAACACCTTTTTGAAGAAACAAAAATGAAAGAATCTCTTATTTTACAAGATCTCTCGGTTATCGAATTATGTGTCATCTTTTCTTAGGATTAGGAAAAATATGGAAACATGTTTGAATATTTTAAAATAAGGTTTTTTAGTTGAATTAAACACTTTTTAATGGGTTATGAACTTGGGTAAAAATAGTTTTCTTAGAAACCAAAGCTACGACCCAGATATGGGATACATCATGGGCCCTAGTTCACTGAAGGCCCTAAGCTAACATAATAAAACAACTCAACCAACCAAGGAGGGTTTTTGAAAGGGCCCAAACTCTTAAACAAGCTTAACCAATCGGAAAAACAAAAACTATTCAATTATTAGGATCTTCTAATAAAACAAAGCTAAAAGTCAAATTGAAATAACACTGCAAACTAGCAACAAAAATTTAACAAACAAAGGACTATACTTCTATAATATCCTAACCACCAGGGAATGACCCTTCCAAAGAAAGATAGTCAAAAGAACAAAAATATAAATCTATGGATTAAAGGAGAAACTATTTGCGGACAACAACCAATCTTCTCTCTTTTTGGGAGAGGACAACCTCCATCATTCATTTAGACCCATCTCTGACTATTTCCTTTACTTTTATCCTTAATCTTTCGGTCTCTGATCTATATGCCCTCTATGTTTAGTTGTTGAACCAACATCAGTGTTAGGTCATGAACCTTTGGACTGAAAGGGGATGGAATGCTTAGAGAAGCCAATTGATATTATGTACCATCCTAATGTTCCACCTTTTTGTCAAAAGCCATAACCCCAACAACAACTTCTCCATCAATTAGTTGGAGGAAACTAATCGTTAAACTAGGATATGTCACCTCTACAACTTGAACCATTTGCTAAGGGGAGATCAAAGGATCAATAAACAAAGAAGAAGATTGGGGCGGGGGGGGGGGGGGGAATGGGACATAGCACTAAGCCAAAAACATTATGTGGTTGTGCCAAACAAAATCATCATCAGGGTGGCCATCATTTTTCCTTCATCTTAGTTGAGAGAAAGACTTGGAGGTCAAGGGAGCATGAGAAGAGTAAATGGTTGTATAGTGACCAAGAATATTACAATGCAAGCATCTTATAGGAAACCTTGTGTATTTCATGAATTGAATCCATGAGCCATGAGAGGACCCTAACTTAACCTAATGAGAAAGAGTTTGCAAAGATCAAGTAAAGCAAAGACTCTCACAAATATTCTACCCAAAGAGTTTTTATTGATCTTAACAAAGGATCCCACCAGGTTTTCCATCATTTTGATATGATCCGCTTTTCACATGGTAGGTGGAAGATTGTACAACTTGAGCCATATAGGAGCAACCATGATTTTCAACTTCACTGGATTAGAAAATGGAGACCAAGTGTAAAAGAAGATCTCAAAGTTACTAAAAAACCAAGGTCCAGATGACCAAACAAACTCCATGTTAGCAAAGCTTTGGAAATCAACTTGGAAGAAGTCATTACCTAATAGGGAAAATGATGGAATAGAAATGGAGCTCCAAATAGAAGAGGCCCAATTGGAAAGATCATTGAGGTCAAATGAGGACCTACAAATTTGTTGAATAAAGATATTGTTTCGATGTCATTTTCCACATCCAAAATAGAAGATTTAAAATTCCCAACACATGGGGCTCCTTTGAAAATAACATAGGTACATCACCCACTGGAGGGTGGGTTGAAGCGCTGAAAACAATGTAAGAGGAGAAAGTGCATTAGGTTGTGCTGATCCACATACTCTAACATACACAAGTGGATGGTCCAAAGAGCTCTTGGGGGTCCAAACCAAAGTGGGATTGCCATCAAGGAGAGAAGAAATATGGTCTTGCAATAATCCCTGTAGGTATGGAAGGGACTAGAAATATTTTTGTAATCTACATAGATCCATTGCTTATCAAGTGATGCCATCATAGAAACACCAAAAGGGGCAGAGCCAATAAGGTTAGAGGACTAACATGGGAAACATGCATTGTCTAGGGTGCAGTGGCTATTCACAATGGCCATCGTTACCACCAAATCACTAGTTTGGAAATCTCCCTTGCCAATGTCTACGTAATGTCCACTTACGACTAAATGCTTGACCTTATTGGGGTTTTAAAAACCCCTGAATAGGCCCTCAACGTGACCATCATTATTTTTTAAGCCACAATCATCATTCTTGTTGACAACTACATAAAGAAGATCCTCAGTTATAAATGCATCCTTGTTCGAATCAGATTCTTGATCTACAATAAGGGGTAGGTTTCAATATCTTTATTCCATCAATGAAAAATGCTCATTTTTAACATATATATAGAGAAGTATCATGGTGCCAACGTGTATATATCTAAATTTCAAAGGTTGATCAATAACAAACAATAAAAATAAAATATTGATTTAAAAATTACAAAAAAATATCCATGCAATAGGTTCACAAGTTAAGGAATATTTCCAAAAAATGCAAGAAAATATTATGTTTTGACAAAATTATGATAGTGCCAAAACTCCCACTCTACACAAATTTGTACACAAAAAATAAACACCATATTAAAATAGGTAACAAAAAAATAAATATTTAATTTTGTTTTAAAAATTTAAAATTATAAATCATAGAGTCTAAAAAAAAAAAATGCAACATATCATTAGTTTACATCATTTTTTATTTTTGTACAGTTTGATGGTAATCGTCTATAGATTTTGAGAACTATTTAAAATTTATTGTTTTGGTGTCTTCAAAGTGCCAACAAGTGGGACACACCATTGTGATTTGACCCAAAATTTCCTCTAATAACTAATTTTTCACATTTTAATAAACCATTCATTCTAACATATCTACAAAATATTAGTGCGTAAATATAAATCTTGTTAATTATTAAGATGCAATTTGTAAATTTTAAATACTTTATTATTTGCATATCTCTAAATATAAGGCTCTTGCACACGTTTTTACTTTATTTACAGATTTTCTCTTTTCTCAATCTTAACTTTATCTTTCCTTTTCTATAGAGGCATGAGAGTTTTTCAATTAGTGAGTAATGTGAAGAATATATATATATATATATATATATATATATATATATATATATATATATATATATATATATATATATATAAAATTGGCACTTTGCCAAGATTGAGCTCAATATTACAGAAAACACTAAAAAGAGGTAGCTTTGTTACACACCCTAAATAGTGTTTATTTTCATGTATGCATGTGCTTGTGAATATTATGCCTAGTTCACATTGATCTTGGATAGCATTATTCTAAGATTCTAACATAGTATCAAAGTTATAGAGGTGCTTCTTCATCTGCATGTGGTGATTGATCTTTTTAAGGCTCAGATTGGAGGCATTTCTTTTGGAGCTTTTCAAAAAAAAAAAAAAAGAATTTTCAGATCTACATACCCAAAAATCTTCCTGCAGTTTCAATTTATTTTTCCCCATTTATTGGCCCATTTTTTTTCAAATTTACATGTCTAAAAAGTAGTTTGGTGCTTCAAAATCTCATGAGATTTCTTTTAGTTGAAGAAGTTTTTGTAATATTCTTACGATCAATGTCGTAGTGATCTCACAAATCAATTTCTTGGTTTAGACCAAGCGTGGTGGTATATTCTGAGTTAGTGTTTATTTATTTTTTCTTTAATCTTGGTTTTTTTATTGCCTTTTTTCTTTCTAGTTACAATTATATTGAAAAAAATCATACATATATATTTTTCTGTTGCCCCTGTTAAGTCAAAATCCTCGAAAAAATCTAGTTTTGAGCTTTGTTCTTATAGGCTTACCTTCTAGAAAATTATCATCTTAGACCTCTAAAAATCATAAAAAATCACTCATGAAACTTAGAATTTTTGGTTGCTGAAACCCTAACCCAATTGAGTTTTAGTTTTTTAGGCCTCTGAAAGTTTCAAGATTCAACCTTGAAAAAACAATTTTTAGCTTTTTGAGTACTTTTGGGTCTATGAAAAAATAGGGGAAATCCCCTTGTTGTATTGTCTAAAAGGTATCACCCAAGAGATACCTTGACTGCATATTCCATCCAAAGGTCTTGCCTTAAAGATAATTTTCAAGGTATCTCTCAAGGGATACCTTAATCGTAAATTCCATCCCTCGACTGCCCTATCCATTCAAGCTATCTAAATTTGGGATGTTAAGTTTTTCACAAATAGATTCAAATTTTTTGTTCTAGGTATCAATTCGAACATTATTCTCCACTTTATCAAGGAGAGGGCAATTTCTTTTAAGATGTCCATCTTTTTTGTATAAAAAACATGAATTTAGACCCCAATCCATTAATAGCGCAAGATAAAGACATATCTTTAAGCTTAAAATGAGGGTCTTAAAGAATACTTGCATTGGTTCCAAACAAATTAATACCCTTGCATGCATGAGCCAGTGACCTCCTAATATCTTCAATTCTTAAGACTCCACTTAGGAGTTTGAGCACTTGATGAAGAAAGTTCCAAATTTGAATGGGCATATTTTTTATATTAACTCACTTAGGTGTAGTCTTAAAAGTGACATCATTGTAGTCCAAACTAGGGTTTTATGAAAATTCCCTAAAATTCACTGATCCACATTCCACAAGGGTTTATTTATGGCTCTTCTTTGCACTTTTGAATTTTCAAACAAGATCATAAAGACCCCTTTGAATCATTCTACAAAAACTAACATAAAGGCCCAACTTCTTTCTCTAAACAAAATTCAACCAGTTATCAAAAAAAATTCTAGACGACATTTTTTTTCTATTGAGACAAACCAAAAAGAGTATGATACTCCTTAACCTAATTTCCTCTAACTACTAATATCTTTCCATGGCCTCATTAGGGCATAAATTGAAAGTTTTTAGCAGGTCGGGGGACTTACCAATTTGCTCCTTGCCCTATCGACCATTGCAGTACCCATTTGAGCCAAATACATTGAAAGCAAATGTAGCCCCTTTCAAATGCTCAAAGTTTTCTTCAAAATGCAGGACATTGTTGAACAACTTCTTGCCCTATTTCTGCTTGTAGCGCCTTGATTTTTCCACCTTAGAAGTAAAACCTTTGTTAGGGAAATCTTAATTAGGATCCTTGTCCTTGTAGTCTTCATTAATGGGAAGTCCATTTGTCCTAATCTTTCCAATCTTCGCATGAGTTGTTCGAGTGTTGTCAGGAGTGGCCTCCATAAAATGAATAAAGGAAGAAGTATACATCTAATATCTCTTTTGTTAAAGAATCATCTAAGCACATATTTTGAGGATCACCAAAACCCAAAACAAGGAAAAGGAAAGCCATATCTTTACTTGCTTAAAAATAAGGGTTTTAGGGAATACTTCCATTGGTTCCAAAGAAATTAATACCCTTGCATGCATATGAGTCAATGACCTCCTAGTATCTTCAATTCGTAAGACCTCACATAGGAGTTTGAGTGTTTGAGGAAGGAAGTTCCAAATTTGAATTGGCACATTTTTTATATTAACTCACCTAGGTGTAATCTTAAAAGCGACATCACTATAGTCCAAATTAGGGTTCCACGAAATTGCCCTAAAGCTGACTGACCCACATTCCACAGGGGTTTACTTATGCTCTTCTTTGCATGTTTGAATTTTCAAACAAGATCATAAAGACCCCTCTCTGAATCATTCTACAAAAACTAACATAAATGCCCATCTTCTTTTCCCAAACAAAATTCAACCAGTTATCAACAAAATTCTAGACGACAAAAAATTTCTATTGAGACAAACAAAAAAGAGTCTGATATTCTTTAACCTAATTTCCTTCAACTGCAATCTCTTTCCATGGCCTCATTAGGGCATAGATTGAAAGTATTTGGCATGTTAGAGGACTTACCAATTTACTCTTAGCTTTATTGACCATTGTAGCCCCTGTTTGAGCCGAATACATTGAAAGCAAATGTAGCTCCTTTCAAATGTTGAGAGTTTTCTTCAAAATGCAAGACGTCACTAAACAACTTCTTACCCTCTCTCTACTTGTAGCTACTTGATTTTTTCACACCAGAATTAAAGCCTTTGCTAGGACAATCTTAACTATAGGATATTTGTCCTTGTAGTCTTCATTAATGAGAAGTGCATTTGGTCTAACCTTTCTATATCTATGCACGAGTTGTTCGACTACCAATAATAGCCTCCATAAAATAAACAAAAGAAAAAGTATATGTCTAATCTCTCATTTGTTAAAGAACTACATAAACACATAACTCGAGGAACACCAAAGCCAAAAATTAAAAAAAAAAAGCCAAAAAAAAAGAGGGAAACAAAAACCATCGAAACAAAAAAAAAAAAAAAAAAATGAAAGAAAAAAAAAAAAAAAAAAATCAAAATAAAATAAGGAGAACACCAAGAAGACCCAAAAAAATCACGGAAAAAACTTTTGAAATGTCACTAATGAAAAAACAAACTCTTCATCTCCCCATTTACAAAGCTCCAAACATTTCAAGTTCAAATTATCGTGTTATTGATACTATTGACTTATTATGGTTACTAAATACATTCATATAATATAAAAGAGTATGTAATGATTAAAGGCAATCCACTTGCAACCTTGGTAGTGCAAAATACATAAAGACACCTACCAAAAGAATTAATTGGAACAGGAATGGGCAATAATTAAATAAATAAATAATAACTAGTGGTCAAACATTATCATTCAAAAATTAATGAAACAACGTGGCATGCCTTACACGGAATATTTCCGGGGGCTCGAATTTCTGACATTTGTATAAAAGACGGTCTACTCATCCGATGCTGAATGGATGAAGACGTCAGGGACACGGCAAGTGGTGCACCCTGCCACTAATTTAACCACCAAAATAGTTGAGGTGCTTGACAACTCAACTTGCACCAAATTTAACTGACAAATAAGAAACGGGGATGGAGGATAAAAACAACGATGTGGAGCGTACCAACCTTTTAAATTCCCATTTCAAGCATAACAAGAGTAGATTCCAAAATTTCCAGCTGGGGTGCCACGACAGGTCATCCATCGTTAGGTGGCAATAAGCAGGAGTCGGAAAAGGAACCGGACAAATCACCCTAACCTAAAATTAACTTGGCAAAACTAATATTAAAAAGTGGGACGGTCACATGTCGCAAAGCGCGCCTTGTTAAATGCCAAAGGTTTAGATCTGAACGTGGCAGGGGGGGGTGACTTAAATTTTGTAGTTGTTCAAACACCATGTATGAATAAGCGCGCCTCGAGCCGGATAAGGAAATTATGGTACGTAAGCTGTAAGGCTTCCGGGCCCCGGCCGGCCTCGGCGGACCCCACCCGGCCGTGAAAAAAAAGGAGTTAAAAGCTGAATTATGAATATTCCCCGGTAATATGAGGTTAACGTTTTCCTTGTTCCGACAGTGGCCGCTGGCAGCGCAGGTTTAACGTGTGATCGGGTGACAATAATAACATTGTGAGTTGTAACAATATTAATAATCACGCTATTCAAGTCAAAAGTAGTTAGATTCGAGTTTTTGGCAAGCGCGTTTGGCTTTTAACCAGGGCGGGAAGTGAAAAATCGGCGTTTTCATGCATGCGCTGGCGGGGCCTGGTTGGTGGAGTGGACTGAGGGAGCGTTATGATTGGCCCTGTGACGTGGAGGGGAAGAATGAGAGCATCGTTCGAGTCGAGGTAAAGAAAAAGCGATTAACGTTTAATGGGGTTAAAATTGAAAAAGTCACATGGCGGACGAGGTGGGGCTGGGAGATTAGGGTTGAAGTTGGGCATCCACGATTTTTTTTTGTTTTGAAGAGGGCGTTTAAAAAACAATTTTTACTGCGGTACATAAGCATTATTACTTGGCGGTGCCAGAGGGGCACAGATTTCTTACCGTGGTGGCTGCTGCCTTACAAGTCTTTTATCGTTTTCACCAAACTCCTTTAGCTCGCTTAAAAGTAAAACCAAACATTCTGAGGGAAGGAGGGACGGACGGACGGAGCGACGAAGGAAGGAATACACCACACCCGAGCAGGTGCGGTACCACCCCTGTTAAGGTCTGGTCTGGTCTGGTCTGGTCTCTGTGTTTTTGCCTTTGGCTGAGAAGTGTGTGGGTGCTGCAGGTGTTATGGATTGTTATGGGAACGAGAGTTCTGAGGGCGAGGCCGCGTTTCGAATTGACGACTTGCTGGACTTTTCCAACGAGGAAATCGGGGGGCCGATAGGCAGCAGCGATGAAAACGATGACGCCGGGGCGGAGGCTGAGGAGCGCAACTCCGCAGACTCCTCCGTCACCGAGACGGAGGCCGCCACCTGCGAGGTGGCCTCCAGGCCGTCTCCCAACGTCGTCGAGGCTGACGCGGGCCTCGTGCCTGGCGAGTTCTGCGTGCCGGTAAGTGTTCAGGTCGCTGCTGCTTTATTTGGACTCATTGGCAGGACTCGAGCTGAGTATGCGTTGTGTTTGTTTTTGTTTTGGCAGCCGGAAGCACTGGAGGAGCTGGAGTGGCTGTCGACCTTCGTGGACGACACTTTCGAGCCAGCGGCTGTCGAGTTCGAGCCAGTGGCGGCGGCGATGGCGGCGGCTTCCGTGGCGGCGCTAAAGGCGACCCGGCCTGTTGAGGTCACCAAGTCATGGCTGCAGGGGCGGGCGCGGAGCAAACGGCGGCCGTCCCGTAGCGTTTCTGTTTCTTCCTCACAGTCTACTGTATTCGTGAACGTGTTCCTCGCCCGGGCGGAGGCGGAAGCGTCGGTGTGCTCGAGGCCACTGCCGGTTAAAAAGGCGAAGAAAAAGACCGCAAGGGAGGAGGATGGGTTGTCAGGCAACCGGCGGTGCAGTCACTGCTTAGTGCAGAAAACGCCGCAGTGGCGGACGGGTCCGCTGGGGCCCAAGACACTGTGCAACGCATGCGGTGTGCGTTTCAAGTCCGGGCGACTCCTGCCCGAGTATAGGCCGGCCCTCAGCCCCACTTTTTCCAGCGAAATACATTCTAATTGCCATAGAAAAGTCATAGAAATCAGGCGCCAGAAGGAATCTCAACCGCAAGTAGTCACTTAGTCGGAAACAAACAAAGTTATCTCCTTATTAATCAGAATCGGCTAATTTTAGAGAGCAGAGGAAATTGCGGAATAGTTTGGGGTTCCACTTAATCATATCTAACCATCCTTTGTGCTCTTGCCATCTTTGAAATGCAGAGCGCACTGTTCTGTGTAAAATATTGCTTTTTTATCTCAATATTTTTCGTTTTGGTAGGAATTATTTGATTCTTGTTGCAACTCATGCATGGGCGACGAAATTCATCATTCTGTCTCTTTTATGTTGTGCAGTCTGAGAACATTGTAAAAACACTCTTCTTCGTACTGAACGGAAACTCCACTGCATACTATTCTTCTTCTTGCCCTCGGGTTTCGGAATCTGTCTCTCCCTGTAGATTATTTGTCTTTTTTCCCAATTTTTATTATCTATATGGCATTTGTCCTTTCGATGAAAGGCGCCTCTCTTTCCCCGTAATAATTTTTGCATTTCTCTTTAATAATTTTTTTATCACTTTAATAACTATTTATTTGGCCGGTAATTGTTCTTCCATGTGAATGATTTGTCTTTTAAATTTTTTTACATAGTTTTAACCAAAATTTGCATTTTACATAAAACGTTACCTGTTTTTTCGATGTTTTAATATTTTTATTGTAATATTTAAGACTTTTAATGCGGGTGTCACGGTGACCGTGTATAGTTATTTCCAGGGAGCCACACTATTAATTATATATATAGGGAACCAATATCTTGCTTATCAGAAAGATGGCGATTAAGAACTAAAATTAGACTCTGGAGATTTTCTTGATTTTGATTGTGGTGGAAAAATGGAGTTAAAAGTTCGGATTGTTGCATCTCACCAATGATTAACCGTTGGTAATAATCATCTTAAATGTATAACAATCTACCCGACTAGCGTCATCTTCATGATATAATAATCATCACGTAATCTCAATTTTTTTTAGTGCGAAAAGTTTGATATTCTCATATTTTGTTGCATCGGCACAAAACAAGTAGCACAGTAAAAAGTTACTAGGTAGCCCCCAGAGGGACACTGTTTATCCCCAAAATGAAAATCACGAATTGTATCCAGCAGGAATCAAATATGATATGAAAAATCTTAACGGTTACACTTTGGGTGCTCTTACCTGTGTTCAAAGACTAGCGCCCTGGTCTCATAGAATGGTATTTATAAAAATATTTTTAGTGTGTTGTAAAGATTATTTAAGAATAGATATATATAGGGGTAAAGTTTTTCTATAAATTTTAAAAATTATATTTGTATAAGAAAATATAAATATAGATGATTTTATTGTAAAATAAAACTATATATAAATTTTTATTAGTTGTCGGGTTTTTTTTTCAGGTTAAATTTTTCTTGTACTTATTATAAATTTTTGTTTTCAATGTCTATTTAATTTTATTTTTATTTTTTTATATATCAATTGTTTGTTCCTATTTTTCAAAAAAAGATTATATTTTTCTAGTGCAAGAAATTTAAATTTGTATGAAATCCCTTAGGGAACCACTCTCTAACATTATAATGAACAATATGAAGAGGTTTAAGATTTGATTTTGTTTTTATTGGATTGAATTTTTGATTTAGAGTTAAGTATTTAAGAGTATCTAATAAGATTAGATATTTGGTAGGTTTTGTGCAAGTCAAATGATTTTACTAATAAATCAAATACCTTTTAACAACTTAAGAAAATTAGGTACAATATTTTTTTAATTAAGAAGACTTATATTTTTAATTTATTTAAAAAGTCATTCTTCTTGAAAACTACATTGAAGATTTGGAAAGTATATCTATCTATATATATATTTGTGAATTATTTATTTTTAATGTATATTTTTTGAAATTTTAAATTTGTTAAAAAAATTATATTTCAAATTTTATAATACAACATATATAAATATGTCTATACATAATTAATTTGTCTTTATAAATCATCTCTAATTTATTATTTTTTAATAAAATTTATTATTTTTATTTTAAAAAAAAACCCGTTTAGAGAATTGTTTGATAATATATTGTATTCTAAATTATTTATAATTTATATTATTATCTAATAAAATTTATCATTTTAATTTTTTTCTTTCAAATTAAATTGGAGAATTTTTTTTTCCTTATATAAAAAGAATTGGAATAACTTTTATTAGAGTGAAAATGTAAAGATAATGTGTTCATATATATGTATGTATATATAATTTAATGTAAATGAATTATTTTATAATAATTTTTATTTAATTAATATAAACACTTTAAATTTGGTATTATGAAATAGAAAAATATTTTTACAAAAGTCAGAGTTACGAATTCGAAAGAGGTTAACTTTTAATTGGAGATAATAAACCATTTTGGGACACAATTAAAAGGTTGAGATTTTTTTAACAAATCATATATATTGAATATTAATAACACAAAAATCATCAAAAGAAGAAACAGAACACGAAAATGACAATACAGGAAAGCATAAGATAAAACCAACAAAGAGGGAGAGTAAGTAGCAAAAAGTCTACAAAAAATCAGCTACTAAAATAAGCTAAGCATGAACAACGATAAGATAACCACAACACAACACAACTTCAACAACGTTCGAAGAAAGAGAGTGACAACACCACTCCTCCATCCTAGAAAAGATTTCCTCAATCAATCTCAAAGAACCATCTATAAACTTATCTTCCACTTCTAATTGTAACCTCTTCTCTAAAATCTACGATCTCTTCACTTAACATAAATACCAACATTCACCCTAAATTTTTTCCCTTTATATTATTTTATGATATAATTCGTTATGTAGGTGGTAGAAAATTTAGTGAATTTAGTCAATGAAACTTTGTAAGTGAGAAATGTTATTTCTTCAAGGAATATAATAAACACATAAATAATATTAATATGAAAAATTAGTTGATCATATAGGGAGGGAGCTTTTTTCTTTTTCATATTTCTAGTTAATGAGGAGGCCTGTGTGAATGAGAAGTGTTCTTTGGACCCAAAACGGAATATCTCGTGATCCTGGATACCGCACTTAAAGGAGGGACATGGAGGAGACCACTTATAATTCCTAATTTTAATGATATTTTCAACCCCGTCATTAGGGGCTTGGTAGCCTTATCCTGGCCCACTTCACTACCCACAGGTTAGACTTTTATAAAACTACACTCCAATGCAATGACGTGGAAATAGTGCAACAACACTACAGACTAGATTTTTTTAGTTAGTGATCGATCGCGCCACCCCTTCGATCGCGTATTGACAATAATAACAATATTCATCTTTACCTTGTGTGGAAGAGGGCATATGGAGTGGATTTGTTATAGTGGGTTTTAGGGTTTTCTTTTTAAAATTTTAATTTGTTGGGGGTGTAAGCAAGCGTTTATTAATGCTATGGCACTGTAGTGTAGAAATTGTTTTACATTAATAATGTTTTTTAATAAATTAATGATTATAAATAAATTTAATGAAAAATATTTATTATGTGTTGTATATGTATTAAATAGTTATATTAAATATATTTTTTCATTATTTTATAGGTTTTATTAATTGATTTGATATCCGAGATTATTGAATGTAATTTTATATATAAAAAGTATTAATTAAATAATTATATCAAATATATATTTGGATCAAAAATTGAAAAAAATGTCTCCATCAAATTCATCTGTATTTTGTATTAAATTTTAATTATTTTATAGGTTTTATTATTTGATCCGAGACGCTGATCATTGAATGCAATTATACATAAAATATGTATCAATAAAATAATTATATTAAATATATTTTTGAATAAAAAAATGAAAAAATTGTCTCCATCAAATTCATTAGTATTTTTCATTATTTTATTGTTATTATTATATAAGTTTTATTAATTGATCTAGATCCGAGATCATTGAATGCAATCATATATAAAAAATATATTCATTAAATAATTATATTAAATATATTTTTGAATCAAAAAATGAAAAAATTGTCTCCATCAAATTCATTGGTATTTTGTATCAAGTTTTCATTGGTCCAAGATCTGAGATCATTGAATGCAATCATATATAAAAAATATATTAATTAAATATATTTTTGAACCAAAAAATGAAAAAAAAGTCTCCATCAAATTCATTGGTATTTTGTATCAAGTTTTCATCATTTTATTATTATTTTGTAGATTTCATTAATTGATCCAAGATTCGAGATCATTTAATACAATCATATATAAAAAATGTATTATATTTATGTTGTAGGTTGTACAAATTAAATTGATGTTGCCATAACCCCATCAATTCAATATTTTTTTGGTTTTGAATTAAATATTCTCAAGGTAGCGACGACTTTCCACCTGAATGTAACTATGAAATTATTCAAGATCACTATTAAATCTTTTGCAATTATCTAGTCATAATCATGTGTGGCATTCATATCTCAAAATCAAATAATATGGACATAACAATTTAACAAGGCCTCGTGCTTGAGAACAATGACTTGTATAATTTTAATATCATAGGTTTTATTAAAAGGTTGTGCACATTATTTAAATTTATAAGATGTGATCACAATGACATTATGTGTTGTGTAGAAAAAGTTACAAACACGATAAAATATACAATGAATTATGAATTCAATGAATCTATGGATTCTACAAAAATTCCTTTGGAACCTTGAAGATCTTCATGACCTCATGAATATGAATTAATCAAACTCTGCCACATGTTTCACTTTGAGTGGAAACAATAAATGCCTAAGAGAATAAAGACTTCGAAAACGTTCAAACTTGAACATATATGAAGTAAAATTAAAAAACTAACATATCTACAAACTACAAAAGAATCCACTTGAAAGCTAAAGACACTTAGTGATCCTATGACCTACAAGTCAATTACATATTTCCACATGTTTCCCTTGTATTGTAAAGTATTTTTAAATGCTATGTGGCACTTCTAAGTTATGAGGCTTTGCATGAATATGTGACTGTAAAACAATCAGAAGCTACCGCATATATCACTTTGAATGAATGTGATAAAGGGAAAAGATGATGAGGACTGGGAGCCCAACAAAGACACATTATATAGGGTTTTGCCATGTGGCGATGGCATATTTGAAGGTGGAGAGCATTCAGAGCTCAACAAAGATAAAAGTAGAACTGCGAATTCAATATGTCCCTGGGATCCATAGGGGACATTTGAAGGCAAAAAGTAGACTTCATAATTGCTTCAGTTTGTGACCACGAGGATAGTTAGAATTCTCAAAAGTGACTAAGGCCATGGATGCATAGAAAGATAAAGCCACAATCATGCAAATTATTAAAATATATAATTCACAACAAAAATCATGTAGTGTTAATTCATCGTAGGAAAATATTGAAACCTAAAGTAAGGTGATGCATTAATCCACTATGTACAATGGCCACAAGGTCCACGTAGTTCGTAGGCAATCACAGAGTCATAGACTCCACAAAGTCTTGGAATTGATGGAGTCAACAGATTCCATGGGCCCCATGCCACTCATGGAATGCCATTTCAAACATCATGGGTTAATTATAATTTAATAAAAATTACCCGAGGTAATCCTTTCTCATGTTTACAAGTATGACCTTAATATTAATAACCTATGATAATTATCTAGAGTTTACAATCTACATTAAGAAGATCTATCTACATTACGTGGGGTAGTCCCCCCTAACTTTTATACACTATATGAGTGTAGATTGGTAACAATACCTATGTGGGCCACAAGTGCATAGAGTTCACAAATATAAAAGGAGTTCATGGAGTCCAAAGATTTCCATAATTTCCATGGAGTTTGACCACGGAGTGCCCATAAATCGCAAGAGGAATCATATGTTTATTATATCTATGTGGCCACAAGGTTACACTTCATAAAAAGTCCTCACGGTGTTCACATATAAATATAAAAAAATGAAACATAACTAATAATAGTCGACGTCGCTTTCAATGCGAACATAGGTAGTGGGTCCACCAGACCCACCTGGCCATCAAGTCACTGCATATTGGTCACAATATCTTGCATGGCCTGTAATTAAACATTATTTCTATAATTGTCTTCCGGTTAAATTTATTTTATATTGCTTGAGATTGTTATGACAAATAGACACTGCCGCAATTTAAAATGAATTTCATAATCTAAGATGTCCACAAAGCCCTCTTTTTACTGTAAAGATAAGTTATGCTATGTAATGTTGTGACCCCATGGGTGTGTTGTGACTATTGCATGTTCGATTTGGATATCACAGCTTTTAATTAAAGTATCAATTGTGCTTTACCTTTTAAGATGTGATCACGTGTTTATTTATTTATGTGCAAGATAAGTGGACATGTGAAATTTTATAGTAGATTTGAAAGTCCAATGCATCCACAGTGTTTGTTGATGCCACCTTAAAAAAAGGATACTCTACAACTCCATGACTTCGTGGTTCAACAGTGATCTCCACATGCTTTCTTATGATATTGTAACTTTATTAAAGTGGTTTCTAATTTTTAATATGTTTTAAATATAATTGTGGGCTCTTTATTTATTATGTAGTGAAAAGATGTGACGTGTGAAAAAATTGAAAGCGAATTTTAAAAGTTTAACGGATCTGTAGATAACAAGTGAATTTATTTGTAAGTTTGGAGGCACCTCGTGACTTTGTGACTACAAGGCAATGAGAAGATACCACATTTTTAAATTAAAGTGGACACAATAAAGGTCAAACAGAAAGATAGACTTAGAGTGAAGTGAGGACATACAACACAATATTTGGCCACATGACCGTGATAAATACAAAGAAGATAAAGTAGACATGAAAGGAGAATTAATAATCCACCACATCTATGGATGCCACATGAGATAAATTGAATACAAAAATTAAAATTTGTGACTTCGTGAACTCCATGATCTGGACATTACAAGATTTCAACATGTGGATGGTAGAGATTCTTAGATGTAGATAAAGCCACAAATTCATAAATAGCCACTATTGTTGTGGTATAGACCTCTTGAAAATTTAATTCACAATGATTAAGATATGTTGATGGTTAGAGTTCTCAAAATCAACAAACACTTTGAATGTATAGAAAGATAAAGCCACAGTGATAGAAATTACGAAAATATTTAATTCACGAGGAACACCATGTGGCAATCATCCCAACATCACAGGGTCACAGAGACACATAATGTCTATTTTATTTCAATGAGACCTCAATAAACTTTGCAGGGTCACAGAGACACATAATGTCTATTTTATTTTAATGAGACCTCAATAAACTTTGTGGATGCATTAAAACTTGAAATTTACTTGAAATTTACATTTTTCATTGCAGAGTGATATACATGACCATGCGTTATTGTCTCATAGTCACGGGGTCCTAAAGTGCCACAAGGTTTCAAGTAACTTCTTTTCTTGTCAATTTCAATGAAAAAAATAATAACAATAAATTATAACTAGTAAATAAATTAATAGCATTACAAGTGCTATGGGTTGCAAGAAACTAACTTTCAAGTAAAGTTATTAAAAGATATAAGAAGAAAAAAATTAATTAAAATACAACCAAATAAATATGTACTCAAAAATATTTTCTAAAGATGAAAGAATCCTATTTTTACATTTATTAACAAATGTCGAACACATCTTAACATTCATTGCTAAAATTATATTACATTTATTGCATGATATATTGGGTAGCACAATATCTATATACATTGATTTTTATGTTAATAAATAATTTAATATGCAAAAGTCCATGTCTTACCCTTCCTAAATGTTTTCATGATGCTCATGAACTTCTCTCGAAAATTTTTGTTTGATCAACATTTGTACAAAAATATGCACATTAATTAAAAAAATGGACCTATTATTATTTTTAGTGTACACCAAAATCAAGAAAATAAAATAAAATATCTAAAAAAAAAAAAAAAAAAAAAAAAAAAAAAAAAAATTACAGTAGCTCTCATCAATTGACATTTACAATTGGATTTGATTACTTTTTTGGTCGTATACACCTATGTGCAGTATTGAAGCTCTGCTTTGTGTGTGCTTTGAAAAATTCATTTGAGTTTTTTCCAAAATAATCGGTGCTTCTTTCAATCCTTATCATTATGTGGCAGTGATTCCCTCTAGCAATTTGTAAGCGAAATAGGTATGCCATTGTGATAGTTTGAGGCACAAGAGACCATAGTTTCTTTTGTGTATATTTAAAAAAATACAGGGTAAACAAAAATTTGCACTAAATCTGATGACTTTTTTTTAGCTTTGATAATATATTAATTTATTTTACTCATCTTTCAATAACCTGAATACTAATGCTTTTTATTTATCTTTTTGTTGTTGAAATAATTTTGAATTTTATTCATTGTATGTCTTCACAAAAGCACATTATATTAGAAATTAAATTGCTATATTACTAATCGAAAGGTATGTACATTAAGATATATCTTTTATTATATTAAAAATACATTTAAATATCAAAATAAAAATAAAATAGAAATAATGAAACATCTAACAAACTTATAATTATACAGGAATATGAACAAAGAATATAACCATAGTACAATGATATTAACAATACTTTGGATAAATACCATCTTTTCAGAGGTCAATCATTCAACTCCAATGTTAAAGGTTACCTCTTTGACACATTTCTTATATTATTATGTTTTTAATTAACACATTTTAAATTAAGAAAAAATATTATCAAACATTTCTTAAATTGTTTAACTATAAATAATCCAAATACATTTAAATCATACAAATTAGAATTACACCGTGACAAATTGCATAAATTATATAACACTAAAATATATTTATAAAATGAGATTTTATGCCTAACATATGTCAACTGAGAATGAAATTGGACTAAAAGATGCAAAATTATACATACATTACATATATAAACGACTATTTGATCCTCCGGAAGAAAAAAATAACAACCTTTAATTCAACTAGTGCCCAATCTCATAAATACATAGCTTTGCAGGTCTAGTGGCATGTTTCAAATGTATTTAGTGCTGACAGGGCAGCAAGACTCTCTTCATTACTTTTCATTCTTCACGTATTTGGATTAGTCTCCTAAAACCTATAAATCTATCCATTTTCAAGGCCTTCGTTTTAGGCTTCCGAGCTTGGGGATTATACAATTATATCTACATAAATAAATGCCGTAAGAGGCACTCTGGTGATTATATCCCTTTCATCAGATTTACATGTTTATGATATTCTTTCCCAACCTAGTAACAATGTAGATCCCTTTTTTTTTCTTTAAATTAAAAAAAAAAAAAAAAAAAAAAAAAAAAAAAAAAGAAAAAGAAAAGAGACTCCCCTTATTATTTACCTCTTTTTCCCTTAAGGGGATATTTAGGATCCTATCAATGTGCAATGACCCAAAACTATAGATATTGCATTTCTTCTCCTTTACTTTTACACCCTCAGGCTTCCAAGTCAACTATTGGATGGCGTGTGATTACTCGAAATAATTCATGGCATATTGTGACAGTATAATCACTTTAATGAATTAGTGTCATTTTCTTCATAAGTTTTATAATGCCTTGCCAATTAAGGTAATAATGCATAAACTTTGCTTTATAATTATTTGAAATGCTTACATATAGCTACTTTCTATTCTTTGTTTCATCATGCAGGGTCGTTTTACATGTCTTTCCATTCCAACACATTTTTATAGATGATTATCAATGGAATATATATTATTATTTAATATAATGATAATTCAACAAAAGTAATTATATTTAAGTATTATGACACTACATCATCGAATTATATATTCAATTTTGTTATGAAAAGTTCTTCATAATAAATTAGTTGAGAATTTGATTTTACAGTACTGTATACATTCAAATTTAGTATAAGCACATTTTTTATGTCATTTATTTCAAATTTAGTACAAGCACATCTTTTATGTCATTTATTACAATTTGTATGCATAGAATATTGACAATGAATGAAACATCTGTTTGCACATTTTACTTGAATATTTCCCTATTTTAGTTTGTAATTTTGTCTATTGATCAATTATATTGTCATCTTGTCATGGGGATCCTTAATTTTGATATTTTTTCCTTTGGACAAGTTTGCGATAACTAGATAGGACCGGCATGTGGCTTTGTCCATTTAGCGTGGACTTGTTTAGGTGTAACTTTCAGAACTTCTTTCAAGTCACGTTTAATTTAATTCTTATTTTTGTCTATTGCGTCTTACATTGGGTTAGCGTTTGTGCACCATAGGTGTAAAATTCAAAATAAAAAACATCTATAAATACAAAGCTTATCTAAGGCATTAAGGCTGGTTCTCCTCACTTCCAAAAGCTATCAAAAGATTTTCATGTTTTACCTATAGGTTTGCTGAAGCTACATTCAAGACTGAATTCTCATTTGCATACTTGTATCAAGAGTAAAATAGGAGAAAGAGCATCTAGACATACATTAATTATTCTACACACACATGTAAGTGACAGAACTAAATTTCAGCTGAACCCTCTTCAGAGTACTAGAAATGTAGTGCAACACTTGGTCATTTAACGAGAATTGACCAAGGTTAGTCCAACTCAATCCCTTTTGCCTGATCCTCTTTTTTGACTTTAATTTGATTTGTGTCCATGAAACTAGGATTTTATCATTGTAGGTACTTCGTGTAATAATTTAGGTTTAAAAATGTGTCCAAAAACCTTATTAATGCATGTGCATGTGGTAAAAGAATCAGTTCGATATCAAAGTCAACATGGACAAGTCCGTAATCAATGAAATCGAGTGCACTTCACTATTATCTAAAAGAGTTGCAACCAGTATCACCGGATCAATGAATGCAAATAATGGAGTGATATCACGAGTTAAGCAAGTGCACATCACAATGAAGTTTCTAGTGAATAAAATCAAGCATAGAGAAATATTGTAAAAGGAATAAGAGTAAATAAAATACTCTATATCATGCTGAAAAAAGAATACAAAGGGAGAGAGGTCTATATATAGCTTGGAGAGAGAAATATACCACACATTTCAGTGAATATAGAACTAATCTTCTCAAGTAACCCAAGTGACCTTTAAAGCTCTAAGCAAGCTAATACAACTGTGTAGGCAAAATCAGGAGGAAAAAAAGCTTACACCAACACTCCTCCCATAAGCGCAACTTAGGTGGGTGATGATACAAAAAATAGGTCCCAGCAACAAGCCCTGATAAGGTACCCAAGTACAATGCAATTCCCCCTAAAAGATAAGTAGCCCTCTTAACAAAAGAGAGTACACCCCATTTAAAATAGAGAGACAAGGAAAGAAGGAGCTAAGAAGCCACCTCAAAAGATGAGATCCTCCTGTACTGATAGTAGATGCCCGACACTGAATGTTGAAGATGATCCAATTACGTTGAACAACATTCCTCCCCTTAGGAATAAATAAAACTACAGAAGAGTGCAAATAATCTCTTCATTCCAGAAAAGAATATGAGGGAAGAAAGATCATCAAATGTGCCTCTAAAAACTTTTCAAATGTCTCCATGTCCATAGGCGAAGATGCCATAATCTAAACAGGTACATACCTAATCAAAGAATTAGGTGACAAACCAGGACCATGTAGAAATAGATGATGATCAAGATCTAGAGATGATGATGATGAGATAACAACTGTGATGAGGTTATCATAAAAAAAGAGAGATAACCCCTCAAATGTGTGTTCCACATCTGCAACATGATTCTCTGTAAATAAGTCTGAAACACTTGTCAAGAGATCATCACTTACTACTGAAACTAAAAGACTGTGTATGTTCTGTTGCAAAGAATCATTGAAAGCTCTCGATGAAGCAACTCTAACCTATGAAGTAGTAATTGATGAAAGAGGATGCAAAGTATCCTCAATAATATATGGGGTGTTAATGTATGTCAACCATATAAATTGGTCATCCAATGAGGATGTGTCCACACAAGAAGAGGCATCAAGAATCTTAGTAGGTGCTTGGTCATTCAAGGAAGCATCACTTTCAGATGAAGATCTAATGTCTCCATACAACTGCTGGATGATGGTCCATGTAGTGAAAAGACACTTTGTATGCTCAATATGATGCATAATATCCTCAAATATAGTTAGACATATTAGGCCATAAACCATGTCATTATTGTTAAACCATGCATTCTTTTGTTCATAGGTAGTTGGTTCAGGGACAAGTCCTAGGAGATAAGGCAGTAGAACTTGCTCTAGGCAATGATTTTTTATCCCTTGCCTCTAAGACTAATAGTTCTCTCAAGTTAGTCTTATAATAGATTTAGAGAATTTATTACTAATATCCATGATGAAACCTCAAAAGTGAAACTTTATCTCAGTTCATTATTACAATTAACCCTATTAAATGTGTTAACCATGATGTAAAAAGCATGTGTGAAAAAAGAAGATGCACAGACAAGAACCAACACAATGACAACCCCCTTTTTTACTATTTTTAAAATTATGTTAAGTAGCCCCCCCCCCCCCCCCAAATTTTGGCACTTTATAAAATAGTGCATTTTACAAGGCAAATTGGCTCAATGTGTGAGAAATAAGATAATAAACACTATTTCAAAAGATGGTACTCAATTTTGAGTTATCATTTGCAAAATATCAACTAAAAACATGCACTTGAAACTTAAAAATAGGACCCTTGGATGAGGTAAAATATGCCTTCCAACCACTCATTAGAACCAAAATTTTGCTAAGGACTTAAAAAAGTCAATGAAAGTGTATTTGTTTTTAGTTGCCTTAGTATGCGTGCAAATGAATTTTACTTCCTCTTTAAGAAAAAATATAGCTTATTACAAAAAAAGAAATGAATTACCAACTGATTTTTAAATTAAAAAGGAAGAATATTGTTTGTGTTTGGCTGAGAGGGGTGCCAAGGTTGTTTTCCATCTTTTTAGCTATATATTATCTTCTTTCCAAGCACACAATCCAAAAAGAGCACATGATTTTACAAATGGAATGTAGGGTTCTCAATGCTCCAACTGAGCAAGTCAAGGATGGGGATCTCTGCAAGGAAATGCCAACGCCACCTAGTCTCCTTCCAATGACAAGGTGTAGAATAGATCCAACACAATAGCTGGTGAATCTCTTCAATACAATAACTATTCTTCCACCTTCCATGCAACATGCAAGATAAAAGAACCCATCTTTTGTAAAAAATAAAAGGCTCCATAGAGATCTTGAAAGAAAATAAGCGTAGTTGTGATCTCTATAGCATAGCAGATGGGAAACAAAAAAGAAATGCAACTCTCATCAAAAGAAACATAATGTTGCAGATCATAATGCTAAGCTTCTAATCTTCCATGCAGCCTTAAGACCTCTTTCAATGCCTCAACAACAACAACTCTTCATTGCATATCTGGCAAAATATGACACCAAAGGTCGAAGTAGAATTCCAATGCCTAGATTTGGGATTTCAATGCTGCCTCTGTCTTTCCTCATATCATGCCACAATTTCAACCACTAATATCTCCACATTAAAATCTATAGATCTGGAAATGAAATAACTTGATGCCATAACTAGATCTTAAAAGAGATACGCTAAGGTTAAAAAGATGTCAAAATGAGATCTTTAATGCTTGTCTAAACTCATCACATATCTCATAATAACAAAAGTAGAAAATGATGCCAGGATCAGAATTGTAACCCCACAACAGATCTGGGATGAGAGAAAGGAATAGAGAGATTCCAAAGGGCCAATGAATGGGCTGTAGTAACCCTCAAAAGCTATGTTTTAGAATTGAGTTAATGAAATCTGCCTATAAACACATGAGAGACTAAGCCAAGAACATATCTCACCTCCAAAAACAATATTATCTTTTGATTTTGTAGAGAAAGACCCCTATAATTCTTTTTGGTTGCTTAGGCGACCGAGGGATTTTAACACATCCTGAGGTTTTTTAGATTTTTTTTCAAAAAGCAACCCCAAAATTTTATAAACCCACTAAAAATTACCTCACACATATGCAAATAAACTCTAGATTTTAGTGAAAGCTTAAGAACAATAAAAACCAGATTATTAAATACTAGATTGGCACTTTAAAACCATAAAAGAATTGTAACCAGGATCACCAGATCGACAAATGCACATGATGGAGTGATATCACGAGTCGAGCAAGTGCACATCACAATGAAGTTGCTAGTGAATGAAATCAAGCATAAAGAAATATTACAAAAGGAATAAGAGCAAATAAAATACTCTATATCATGTTGAATAAAAAAATACAAAGGAAAAGAGGTGTATATATAGGTTGGAGAGAGAAAGATACCACACATTCTAGTGAATATGGTACTAATCTTCTTAAGTTACCCAAGTGACCTTTAGAGCCCTAAGCAAGCTAAAACCGTTGTAGGCAAAACACAGTGGGGAAAAGGCCTACACCAATATTATCCACTGACAATAGTCATATCTAGAGATATATTCTACTTCTGCCTATGATTTATCATTTCCATAGTTTTAATTTCTTCACATTTATTTATCTATCATCTATCACGATCAACTAGGGCAAGTTTGTATACTATGGACTCAAACACACTATGTTGTTTTCCACTTACAATGGATCTATTTAGATTCTATTTTTGTTCTTGACCCTGTTTAGTCTCTTCTTCCTATTTTCACTATCAGATAGTCATAATAGTCAACATATGTCAATGTACGAGCTAAGTGTATTTATTATTAGTGTTTTCCCAAAATACTAGTTTTCTATATTTAGCTAATTATCAAAATCAGAATAGTTAATTATTATACTTTTTTAGAATTTTGATATTTTCAATTCTACATCTATTAAAACACATTAAAATGTATTTATTTTTATAAAAAATATGGTAAAACATATTGGGGTAGATGTTAAAACTAAAAATTTATAGCATCTGAGTCTTGTATGTTTGACCAATATCAATCAGAGCTCTACTCTTCAGTTCTAGACCTCTTTGCTACCAAAATGCTTGTACTTTCTATTTCACTATGCATAAATACTTATTTCTTAGTTTGATCCATATAATTTTTATGACCCAAGTCTCTCACACTGTACACAAATCTGAAAACCTAATAAACATCCTTCACTATTAGTTTCACATTTGTACCTATTTTCTAGCCTTTTGGACACTACTGGCCACAAAGGGACACTACTGCTGATGGTAGAGTTCAGATCCTTATCTAGTGTCTAATTTATAAAATTCATCTAAATTACAAATGTTTTGAAACCTATGGGTCAACCTATTTATCTTATTAAACCATATTTTGAGATATTTCTAAAAGGCAAGGAATACATATAAGTTAAACCTTCTCACTATTCATGTAGTAAATACCAAGCAAACACATACTAGAGCTAAATCAATAAACTATAAAACCAATATATTTTACCTTATTCATCCCTATTTTCATATCAAGCATATGATCAAGTCATATTATAAGTCTGAAGCATTCAAGGAGCAACCCATGAATAATATTTTTTAAGTTATAAGCTAGATGACTGCAAGCATTATCATATAGTATATTACACCCTTGTGCACACACTTTCACACATAGAGAGGAAAACTACATAAACCCAAGGCCATCCTTGGAGTATGGGATATGTAGGAAACATCCATTGACGGAGGGGTCTTTGGGGTCAACTTGACATCATGATCCCACTAACCAATTTTTAGCGAATTCATTCCAAAGGTGAAGAAGGGTGGAGAGCTAGAGTTTGATCAATTGGAAAATAATGATAACCTATATCTTAGCTCTAAATATAGTAGCAGAAAGGCAAAAAAAAATTTAGAACGATGAAGTTGGTTGCATCTATATCCAATCATTATTTTGTAGTGGACACCTACATTACAGTCAAACACTAACATCGATAACAATGTCCAGATCTGATGATAGTGTCCATAACTATAAAAGTACAATTTATAGAATATGCTGAGTGATTGGAAATATTGATCTTGCATACTTTACACCTACTTCTAGTCTAAATCTATCTATGCATAGTAAACCCAAATAGTTATTATTTCTCTTTGGTATTACATACCAATTGAACATATTTCGAATTAAGTACTTTTTATATTTATCATATTTTAATATTATAATTTAAAATATTCATTTATCTGAATTTACAATTAATTGACATGTTATAGATTATTTTATCACCCTTGTGCTTGAACTATTTCTATATTCTTAACCCGATCCCCACATTTATAAAAAAATAGGGTTAAACATTTGATGAAGTTGACATTTGGTCTCAAAACCCTAGAGTAACCTAGGGTTTTATATTTTTGATTTTTTATTGCTATAAAATTGTTGTTTTAAATTATGAATTTTCCATTTATAAGCAATGAAAAATGTTAATCAAGAAAATCATGTACAAATGGAAGATAAGTAAGCACTAGTCAATCATCTCAATAATAACAAAACCTTAATGGATGCATTTTTGTATGTTACAATAGATGAGATCAATAAACATGGTAAGGATAAGGCATCCTCACCTAGTAATGGTGAATACTTAAGAAGTAATGCAACTTATTTCATACCATTAAAATTCCACTTGAGCACATCGTCGATTCCTACATCAAGTAGGGGCATGGTGTGTGTTTACACCATTGTTCCTTGAACCAAATCTTACTATTATTACATCCTCTATGGGAACCATTAGAACTTTAACCCAATTACTAATTTCAATGCCTATATCAATTCAACCCATGCCTACATCCCCTTTGGTGACTTCTCAAACTTAAAAATTGAATAATAAAAATGTGCAAGATCTTGTACAAACTATAAATTTTTTGCAAGCTAAGGTTACCAACATTGAACAAAATTCCATGAAATCACCTTATGCTATTGATTCACAAGTTGTGTTACATAATTATCTTGTAATTGAAATATCTTTGCACTCTTTGCTTACTAGTTTTATTGCACTCAAGTTCACATTTTATGATGGTAAGGGTGATCTTGAACAACACCATTGATCTTGTTATGTAGCATGTCTTGATTATGCCTCCAATGATAAAATTTTGACCAAATTATTTCCAAGGAGCCTAAAGAATTATGATTTATGATAGTTCTATGATTTACCAATCCAATCAATGAAAGCACTCAAACCTCTAGCATATTAGTTTATAACACATATCTCTATCAACATCACTAAAAATATGTCATATGCTCAAATTACAAATATCAAACGATGAACCAATGAACATATCAATGAATATGCTTTGAGATATAAAATAATGTTGGCCAAAATGATAAATCCAATGGTAGATAAATAACTTCAAGATATCTTCAAGCAAATTTTGCTTGTCTTATTACATGAGTCCATTATTTTCAAAAAGGTCAAATCTTTTGATGACTTATGCCATATTATTCATGATCGTGAAATAAATTTTATTTCCTTGAATAAGCTTAAGTAAGTAACAAACACACCAAGTACATATAAAACCAAATTTATATCAAACCAAACTACAAGGTAAAACATACATAACCTAAAAAGTAAATAACCACAATGATTAACACAGTGTCACAATAAGATAATCGACTCATATTATCCAATGCACCTAAGAGATAATTTACATGATTAATTGAGTCTCTAACTTCTTTACTTCTGAAGCTTGTGGAGTGTCATGTCATATCTCTCCCTCCTCTCATAGAGGTTGATATGAGTCAACCCCTACCCAAAGGATATGACGCTAATTCATACTGTGACTATCACTAAGGCCTCGAGAATTATATGAATAAATGTTATACCTTAAAACATAAGATCTAATACCTTATTGATGACAAAAATATTACCTTTGATGATCAAAGGATTCAGGTTCACAACCTAGTGATCACCACAATCAAAAAATATTTAACAACCCTTTTAAAGATCGTTCTAAGAAAGATTCAAAAGTGCAAATGGCATGTGATGCACATCCTCCTCCATGACATTATGGACATCCATTATATGGTATTTTTGGACTTATACACACACAATACCTCATATGGTTATGAGACCTTTTATTACATTTAATGACAGTGAAATAGTGGATGATGACTGTGATCTTCCTTCGTTATTTATTTGAGCATACCTTGATAATTAGCATATGCATTGTGTTATGATAAAAAATGGTGCTAACGAGAAAGTATGTACCATGAAATTACTTAGACATACCCTTTGACCAAAACCCTCATAATATTTGATGGGACATCACATGTTATTGGTGAGATTGATTTACCTTTATAGGTTGGTCCAACACATGTGGTTACCACTTTTATAGTTATACAATACACATGAATATTTGATATGTTATTAGGATGACCTTGGATACATAAACTCTATGAAATACCATCCACATTTCATGGTTGTATTATATACATTCATACCAACAAGGTTGTCACAGTTTCTAAAATTTAATATGAACATCCACTTAAACAAGAAAAGTTTATTCTAAGACAACTAAATATCAAACTTGTTGATGTGTCATCTAGCATGAATCACCAACTATTAGGTAGAATACAAGTGTACCGAAAATTTCTTGAAAAGGAAACACAAAATGCTTCCCCCAAGGTCTCTTTCACCAAGTCATGGCACACTAGATACCTCAACGGCCTTTGTGTTTACTGTTCTATTCAAGGGGTCTTTTCTGGTAATGGAATAAGTTTAGATAAATGATAGATATTGTAGGTATTATGTTTTATTGCCTATAAAATATTCATAGGTGGATTTAGAATGAAAATATAACTGATTTAAAACATGTTTATCACTATTTATGCATTGTTATATATTCAACAATGCATAAACAATGATAAACAAGGGTCTGCAATCAAAACAAAACTTGTAAGCATAGATTGCATTCAAATTTAACCTACTTAATTTAACAAATTATAAAAAAAAGAAAAAGAGAGAGCCGAGGAGAAATAAAAATGAGCTTGCTTTGTAGAGAAAATATATCTAAGTTTGTTGAGTAGACAAGTCCCTTGAGAAATTAAACTTTTTGTGGCTAATATGGTACAACTAGGGACAAAGAAGGTGCAAGAGTATGAGGACAAAGTTAACTATGTAGAGAGAGGGAAACAGAGCCACCGTACACATGGGCAAGCAATCATATCATTTCACAAAGATTTTAAATAGAAGATAATTAATAAAGCATAAATTTAGGATTCATAAAAAACTCAGGTAAATTATAGAAATGTGTCCAAATAGCCTCAACTCATGCACAAGGGAAAATATAACTAAGAAAGCATGGAAATGTAGAAAAATATATCTTCTTCTCTACTCTATCTTATAATTCTAAGTGGACCAACCACTTATAAAGACACTCAGCTGGCTATATATAACATTTCAGTTTAGTTGACCAAAAGGGGGCTCCCTCTAAGAGTGGGTGAAGGTATTCGATGTGATTCAAACACCAAGGGGGGAATTTCAAGTAAAATGGGCATTACTAACACTAGATGTCAAAGACATTAATTGTAGCAACTGATTGTTACAAACACATCATGAACAATGTACTCCCCTCTTATTTGTGCTAGTAACATCAAAATTGTGTACACAAAAATGTGAACAGGTTTTAGTCATGAAATTATACCAATCGAACCTTATATAATTGTGAAGAGGGTGGAATCAATTTTCCAACATTGTAAATGGGATGCAAAATAAAATAACAATTCAAAATTTATGGATGAAAACCCAACTAACGCTCTGCTTCTACATGAATCGCTTTGTGTGTGTAATTATTCCATGCATTTTGGCACTCGTCATGCATTAAGTGGCGATGGTGGGTTTTGTATTTTATTGGATTACTCCTCTCCAAGTGGGTGTATCTCATTTCCCTCTCAATATTGCAAAAGAGAAATAATAAATGTCACCTTTTCCAAAATGAATGCAGAATTGTAATAAATGCAACATTTAAAAGAGCATAGTGTAAACATGATACAATGTATTTTAAAATTTAAAACTTATCCAAGTGATACCCATGTCATCATGAAGTTATTGATGTCAACTTTTTGATGCCATCAATGGTTTATAAAATGGGGCACCAAGGTAAAAATTATGGGAAAAAATGTATTTCTAGGTAGTTTAGAGTTTTGAGGGGGACATTTCGAATAACATATCATTTTTCTTGAAAAATTAAAAAAAAAAATATATTAAATCATTATGTGCCTTCATGCTCAATATGCACACTTAGCGCAAAGTTCATTGGGGTTTCATGCTAAGATTTATGTGTTGTCGATTTTGTGTTTGCACTTTTATGCCACACCCAAATTTTGTGTCGTGCCTAACTTTCTTGCCAAATCCAACTTTCATGCCAAACTTTATTGCCTATAAAATGGAAGTCAACAACTCATTTTTGGGATAAGTGTTATATATTAATTTTTATGAACCAAACATGATTGGCATAATGGAATGGGTTTCAAGACCTAAAAAAACATGCAAACCAAGATATGGAAAAATCATGACCACACACATGACAAAACACCTAGTTACACAAACACAAGGTGGGACCTAATTAGACTGCAACAAACGATACCAAGATCGAAGCAAAAAGAGATATCCTAATTTTGGTAAAAATTAGGGCATGTTATGTGAGCAACAACAAATGATAACTCTGCTAAAAAATACTCTTGAGTATATTGAAATTAAAGAAACATGTCTCTGAACCCAGAATTAATAGATACGATAATGCATAGAACATGAATAAGTTCATGAAAGGGTAAGATAGGAAAGGCTACAAGTCAAAATCTGATGTTCATGTTGACCAGTGTGTGCATGTGTGTTCATTACCTTTCATGGATTTTATAGAGACTAGTTACTACAACCTAGATCATCGAGCTAGTGAATTGTACCCCAAGATGATTGTCTGGACATTGCTCCGTTGGAAGCCAAACATCTATAACACTAACAAATATGTCTCTGATCCCACTCAAGGCCTTAATATATTACCAGTCGAGTGTTTATAGCATCGATAGAGGCTACCTAAATCATTCATAAGTTGATTTTTTTGGATAATAGATTTCTTTTCTTTTTACTCTCTCTTTTTATAATCTCAATTCTGGGTTGGGGACCATTGTGGCAACCGAGAAGTAGAGTTATAGATTTTTCACTCTAGACCTTGGCTGCAACAGTTTCATCTAAGTAAACTTAGAAATTATTAAAGTGTATTTTTATGCGAGGCATTGAGATAATATATTTAGAAGCCAAACAATTTACCCATGCTCACACATAAACATGAACACATTTAGAACACACTTGACTATGCAAACTTTTGAAACTAAACTTATAAATAGAATCTTGAATGATAAAACAAATAATATTTTTTTAAACACCAAAGTGACACTATCGCTATTGAGCAACAAGCCCATATTTCTATTCAAGATCAATGAGGTGCCAAGAGGACCAAAAACAAATGTAGTTTTTAAGTTATAAATAAAGATTATTGCTTACCCAAATAAAAAAACAAATAAAATAGGGTTTTGGATCCCAAATTTTGTAATAATATATTCTAGGTATTTTGAAGACATGGCATGGGAAATCAAGGGCACAAGAATAGTGTGAAGGACCTTGGCATGAAAGAGAACAACGTGAAAGAGAGAGATTGAAGAATAGTGTAGAATACCATGGCATGGAATGGAGTGTTGTGAAAGATAAGAAAATGAAGAATAAAAAAAGTGCAAGACTAAGATAAGGGCATAAGAAACAAAAGTAGTTACAAAGAAGTTCACATAGGTATCAAAGAGTAATGGAAGTATTAATCTAGCATTAACATGTGAAGGAGGAGGAGCACGACCATGAATATATAGCACAAAGTGAGTATATATGGGCTGTTAGGCCTGAATAAAAAAGAACTTAATTATAATGTCTCACCACGACTTCTTTTTCTGAAATAGTTAGCTTGTCATCTATAATGTATTAGTGATGTAACTAAAAAATGGGTTAACTTGTTTATAAATGCCTCTTAGCTTTGATTATAAAGTGTTGTTGGATGTAGATGTGTTGTTGCTATCAAGATAGAGATCTAGAGAGATTGTGTACTGAATGAAGTACCTTTGTAAACTTATCAAATGAAATCAATGGAACAAATACTTTGTTTGTGAATCTTAATATATTAAATCTCTAGTGTTAATTCTACTTTTATGATACCAGATAAGTACATGCATTGTGTGAATCATTAAATAGATAACTTTGGAGTGATATTTGTAATAACAACGATTAAATGTGTTAACTCAAATGCCTAAGTAAAAATTGTCTATCCACCATCCTACGATAGAATCAATGGTAATCAATCTAGGTTGTGTGCCCTTAGTGAGTATGTGAGGCTTGTATGATATGCTGGTGTGCTATCACATTGGCTTCTTCCTTATTATAAGCATTCGACTAGTGCTTAGCCTTATGGAACTAAGGATAAAAAGAAACCTAACATTTTAGTTCCATTGCTGGAACTCATTTTAATTATTATCATGAGGGTATAAAGATGTTCAAGCAACTATCTTTGGAAAATGTTAAGCACTGGGTTGCTATCATAGAATAAAATTTTAAAGGACTATTTTAGATAATATGGACTTATCAACATCCCAAAATTTTGAAAACTATCAGAAATAAATTGTACTGTATCAAAATTAAATTAGACTGTATCAAGATTAAGTTGGATTTATTACAAATTAATCACATCTATCTAATGTATTTGTAATAAGTCTAAATTATTTAAAATGATTAGAAATAATTAATAGTTGAAAACTGTCATAAATAAATTAGACTTCATCAAGAATTACATGGACTTATTACAAATAAATCACATCTATATGATATATTTTCAATAAGTCCAAATTATTTAAAATAATCCAAAATAATTAAAAATTAGTCCAACTTATTAGAAATAAATCTCATCTATCTAAATATGCAAAACAATTAGAATTTATGCGGCCGTTCAAACTGGTTCATAGATCATGCATTTACAAATAATAAGATTTAGTGGTTTATTTCTTAAAGAAAAATAATTCATACATCAATCAGGTACTCGTGCGATATGTGATTTAAAACACTTGGGATGATTAGGATGCCATGTGTCAATAGTTGATTGGATCATGAATTATCTATTTAATCTAAATCAAGTGATGTCCATGTGATTGTTAAATTTTATTTCATATTTATGTACATGCCCCATGTCGATCACGAGTGTTTTATTATTATTTTATTAATAAAATGTCACACATATTCGAGTTATTGAGATTGTGATGCGTGTTACAATCTCAGGTGTTTGCATTGTTCAGGACTTTTGTTTGGATTAGTCAACCTGTTGCACCGTTGAGTCCTCAAGATTTTGCCACGTGGCACAATATTGGGTGCTTGTATGAAGTGTAATTTTAAAAACTAAAAATTCGAATACCATTTGTCAATATGCAAATAATGAAGAATAAATCTTGATGCACAAGTGGAACATTCTGAGGCATAAACCCTGAAGACCATTTCGCAAACATGGGAATGTTGAAGTGCATTTTACAATGCACAAAAGCCCCAAAGTGTAAATTTTGATGTGCAAATTACGAAGACCATTTTGAAGGATTCAAAATGTGAAGTTTAATTTGAAAAACCAAAAAGCTGAAGAGGTTTTCATGATTCACAAAATTTGCTCTGCTTTTGGAATATGCAAAAGTCGAAGACCATTTTGAATCACAAAAATGTGAAGTGGACCTTCCAACAGTCAAATACTATTAAATAGATGCCCAATTATTGAAATACTGAATTATCATAGTAGAAAATATAAAACTCAAATGCTGAGGTGTATTGTCCAAGACCCAAAATGCAAAATGCTAATAGAAATAAATATAACTAAATAAATCAATAAAACATTATACATTCTCAAAAAATGGACTAAATTTTGAAAAAAAACATTCATATTTCTCATTCAAAAATTAAGGAAACACCATTTCAAATTTCTCAATCCTTTTATCGCTATTTTTGATAGTGCCTAGTGGGACAATGCATTTAAATAGTCTATAAAATGCCTTTCAAAAAATCAGTGAGAATAGGTGTATGACCTCTCCAATTTTTATTTGGTTTCCAGGCATAGATGATACTATCTATGAGTATGGATGGGAAAGATGTGTCAGTTAGGTTTGGCTTCCATTTCTTATCCAAGTAGCCTGAATAATTTTTTGCTTCTTTGACATCTGTTTTCCCTGCATGAACTGGGATGAACCAAGCTACATTGACCCTTCGTTCTATATCCCCATTTGTTTGTAGTATCTTAATATTGATTTTAGCTCTAGTAACCCATACTATGTATTCAACTTCTGTAGAATCGTTAGGTCTAACAAATAACATATCTCTAATTTGCACATCTTGAGCTGGATCAAATGCAATTTTTGTTTGTTTGCTTCTTGGACCAATATATGTATCTGTATATGCTTCTTGCAATTTTTTTGAGATCTTTTTATTATAAGAACTATTACATGTTACATCTAAATTTAGCCATCTGGGAAATACAAGTGAATGTGTTTTGCATTTTGGAATAAGTTATTAATCTCTTTTGGAAGTTTTGCATCTACACAGGTTTTTATTGGGACATACATATTTTGGTCTTCAAAATTTGGTATTTAGCTAAAGCGTTTGAGAATTTTGTTCATAGTTTTGGATTTTTTAAAATCTTGTATTTCTGCCTTCACTATTTGGTCTTCGAAATAAGTATGCAGAGGTTTCTATCAGGCAAAATTGTTCAAGATTTTTCATTCAGTTCAACTTGGTCCTCAGTAGAAGTATTCTAAAATCAATTCTTCAGCATGTTATCGGTTAGGTATTTGGTCTCCAAATTTTTTCTTGTAGATTTTGTTTGCAGTTTCTTGTTCCCTTTGGTCTTCAACTTTTATGCTCTGTATTTACTTGGAAATTTTTTGCCCCAACACTATTTGGTTTTGGCTTTTATGTTCAAGGAACTATGTCAAAATTTATGATTCAGAATTGGTGGTTGGAAATTAGATCTTTAGTATTTTTTTCTTCAACAAAAATGTTCTTTATTTATTATCGGTACGTGTGAGTAGCGCTTCAACGCAAATGAGTTTGGTCATCAAGATTTTTGTTCACAGAAAATGCATGAAAGGTTATCAATGGGTATTGCCCACATGACGAGTTTGGTCGTCAACATTTTTGTTTGAACTTTTTGTTTAGAATCCCCAATTCACAAGAATTGATCAGTTCAGTCCTAACATAAACCCCCATCCTTGACTATCGAAAGCCTATTTGGCATAGACAATAAATTGAAAGAAGACTAAAAGTGGCATACCCATAAAAAATAACAATGTGGCATTCCTGCCAAATAAAGTGTTAAAATTCCAATTGCACAAGTAAAGAGATTTCATAGATGTTAGACATTAATGGTGTATGAACTAGAGTTAAATGCTAAAGTTATATCAATCACTTGAGATCGTCATCATACTCATTCATCACAAATGAACTTTGAGCTAAATTACTACTTTTCAAATAAGACCTAGTGACTTGTGTGTGAATCGTAAAAGTGAATCCATTAAATCTGAGCTATCAATGTCTAAAATCTAACACCAATTAATTAACCATGATCTCTTCATATATAACATTCATAAGATTTTTTCCACCATCCTTATTCTCAATCAAGGATTATACTGAATACATGGATACTATTTTTAACTCCACCATTTTCAATGATCAATACACCAATTATTCAGCTCTATGGGATGCCATTGATGTAGTATACACCCACACTTAGGAGGAAAGCATAACACCAACACAAAAAACAATTAGTTGAAGATCTACTTATGCTCAAATGACAAGGACTACATTTCATGGTGGCCAAGCCCAAAGTGATGTCATTTATATACCTACTACGAGATCTCTTCTTCACTGGAAAGATAATGGGGGACAAGTACTTGCACCATATAGAACACAAGACCATCGTGGTTTGCATCTTAGGAGATGCATTCCAAAGGTATTTATCTTTTCCAGTTGTAGATGCCACTTACGATTTGCACAAGTTGGTAGGGTGGAAAGATAAAAATTTAGTTAACAAAACATTGAGTAAGTGGATTATCCCAAAGGATAAGGACTCTGTACCTATCATCAAGTTTTAGATGGGGGTTCACATTGGGATAGACCTACTAAATAAACTATATGGTTTTCGTAGCATCCATTTTTTCACCTAGAATGGGTTTCATTATTGGATATGATGATGACTTTAGACTTGACCTTCGCCTTGGGGGAGATAACTAATGTTAGGCTGAGAATAGGTTTTACATAAAGATAAGCAACCTATTGGTGGCCACTTTTATATGATGTCGTACCTCTTGGATGTTGTGATGGGAATGATATATGTGCACTATGGGTCACTATGGGATCCGGCTTTAGACTTCATTACAAATTGCATTTGTGATTATTATTCATTCGTGCACATATAAAAATTCCTAAAGAACATCACTCATATTATAGAGTATGTGTACCCACATGTATGGTAGGAAATTCATGAAACCCCACTACCCAGGTTATCCAAGTCAATTGTAGACTTGTTGGCACCAAAGGGTGACTATTGGATATAGCCAAATTACACAGTGATTATGGTTATTGTAACCAAAGTTAACCCCTTACATCTTCCTAAATACATGCCAAATAAGTTGGAAAAACAAGAGATAAAATCTCAACTATGGTGAAGCGTAGATGAGGAATTGATAAAGCAGAAGAATAGTACATCTTATGTCTCTCATGTGTTGATAGGACAAATGTGCTACATAATTTGGAGGAACTTTGGAGAAGTGGGAAAAATGATAAAGTAGTATTTATTTCCCACCTTGCCTCATAGGGATTGGGATCCCCATGGTAGGATTCAAAAGCATATCAAGGTTCTCAGTAGTCCATACCAACATGAGCCCTATGATCATGACTTTCTATTCTTGAATGTTAAGGATGATGCCCAAGTCTTTGAAAGGGCAAAAAAAGAAGGATTAAGGGAAGAACATTTAAAAATCATATAAGGAGAATCCTCTATATTTATTACAGATGTATGACTTAGGATCCCACCCCCAGAGGGATGGGATGCCTCATATTTTTATATTAGTAGGCCTCTGCAACCATTAGTAAAACAAGGAGAGCCTTTTCAAAAAGTTCCCCAAACATTGAAGGACATCAAGATGGATCCCAAAATAATTGAATATAGAATTAGAGGATCTCAAGGAGATCCAATTGGCCTTAACTTATTAGATTCAGAGGGCCCAAAACATCCAACTCTTCCACCTATGAAAGAACTTACAAGTGTGGATGTTTCATCTGAACCAATTCAAAAGGCACCCCCCCCCTCAGTTGACAAGACTACAATTTATTATAAGAGGAAACCAAGGTCTCATCCTCTTCCAAAGGACCTAATTGTTGAGGAACAACTAGTAGGAGCTCCCTTAGCTCAACAACATGCTATAGAAGGAAATATTATCAGTGAATAAAGAGAGCCATATGAAGAAGAGGACTTGTAAAGAGTAAAGTCCTTAACCTCTAGTTCATTAGAGGAAAGGAACTTGTATGTAGAAATCAATCAGGTAAGGAGAAAACACCTCTTATCTTTTCTACTCCAATTTCCCCTTTTTTTCCCCTTCCTATAATTAATTCTCTTCCTCTTGATCCCATTTCCCAACCACCCCTGGTCACTCTCAAGGTAGAGGATGTCTCCTCTACCCTTGTTGTCTCCATTTTCCCAACTGTTTCCACTCCACCAGTTATATTCACATCTTCAATGACCACCAATAATTTTGTAGTTACATATGCCATTGCCCTAACACCCCTTAAAGCCAAAAGGAAGGCCTCCAAGAAATTCATGGGAGCATTGGCAAGTTCTCAACTTCATACATCATCCACTCAAATAGACTTGTCAATGCCTTCCTCCAACTCTTCTCAATGCACCATTATGACATATTCAGAGAGAGCTAGAAAGAAGAAACTAGTATACACCATTAACCCATTACCTTAATATGGGGGAGTAGACTAGTCTAAAATCATTTGGCCTTCCCTTCCTGACCAAGTACTTTAAGAAGCTTTGAAGCAACCATTTGAAGAAACATTGGTTGAGACTACATTTGAGGACACTCAAACAATCAACCCATCCAATTGGTTATCCCTCATTGGGTAGCTGATTTAGGGTCAAAGGATTCCTAGAAGCCAAACCTCATAATCATAGAACTGCCTACAATGAATTCTATATTTGACAAATCTACAGGGAGTGTTCAGAGGGTAAGAAATAGAAAATTGGAAGATAATAATGGAAGAGGGATTATCTTGAAAGATAGACAAGAGGTCTTTACCTTATCCAAAATAAATAACAAGAAATTGGGGAAGTCCCCATACATGGAGGACTACAAGTCCTATCTCAAGACACATAAGGATGCCTTGCTAGAATTGCATGATGAAATAGAAATGTCTAGGCAAGAGCTCGAGCATGAATTAGAGTAAGCAAGAGAACAACATTTTCAAACTTTGGAGTAAATAAAGTAACAAAAATGGATAGTTCATGTTCCTCCTAAAATTAAAATTGAAGTCTAGAGTGCTACTTCCATATTGTACAATATTCTTGAAGCCATTGCTACAATGAGGGTAGATTTTACCCCTAATTTAGTTAAGACTTGTAAATTATTTAATTCTAAAGTAGGATGATTATAAGTTGAAAATACTTATTTTTTATACAATTAATAAGGAGTACAACCACCTTGACCTGATGGCACCACTAGAGGCTTCAAATGCTCTCAACTTGATAGTCATCAGGACTCAAGAAGCTTGGGATTGGATCACCACACCTGAGGCAATAATGCCTAAGTATGTTGAACATGAAGCTCTAATTTTGTAAATCCTGGGAGAGATAAAGATCTCATAAGAAAGAGACTCAGTAGTTAGGCTTATAAATAGAATCAATTTTGATCAACTTCTTCAGGAGACTTGCCAAATTCAAGCAAAGTCTTCAAGGACTTTCATTGGAGGAGATTGTGGTTGAGCTGATTTTCTTAAAGAAGAAGGTGACGGAGGTGGAACTTTTTGGATTAAAATTCAAAAATACAAAAAATGAGCATGCATGGCTCTTAGAACAAGTAAAAAGGGTGCACAAACCTCCATTATTGAACATGGATATTATTCAGTATTAGCATGACCTTAGGGGTAAGCACTTTCATGTTTTGGAAGCAAAGAAGAAAGTTTGTGCTTAACTTCTAGTTCAATCCCATCATCCACCTCAATGACTCCAATAGTCAGTAGCGCCATGCCCACATCCATCCAGCCTTGAGTTGAAAGCTAATTTAATACACATACATGTAAAAAGAACTAAATTTTAAGAAGGCCAAGGTATTGACCCTGTTTCACCAAATAAGTGGCTGATTACAAAAATTGAGGGTGAGGGCAAAGGCGAGGGTGTGAATTTTCTATTACAGTTACAGATTATTAACCTCCTATCTTGTAAGATTATTTGATTAACAAATAGTGGAAAATAATACAATTGTAATTTCACAAATACAAACACATCAACAAGATGAACTCAAATTTTTCGAACAAATGTCCCTGGAAAAACTCCATAGAGAAAACCAATACTACAAATGAGAAATATATTAAACTTCAGCTAATCAAGAGATACAAATACTGCTTGCGTCTTACTGGCATAGCTCCGAAAATCTCCTAATCCTCCTGCTGATATTCCTCCTTTGCTATCTTTCAAACACTATCACTGTGCCCTTGCTAATACTACAAGACTACTTGCTAACACTACAAGTTTATCTAAAACTTCATAATTACAAATGACCCAATGACCCCCTTTTATACTACTATCGCTGCAAATCAACGGCTGAGATTGAGACAACTCAATAACCATAAACAATCTTGGTTATGAGGTGTCAAATAGAAAGAGTCAATATTAAATAACAATTGTTATATCCTAACAATATTTGTTTGACAAAGACAACCATTAACTAAATTCTAGGCCAGGACTAACAGCTGTTCAAACTACCCATAACTAACCCTGCTATATTCAGGGGAGAACAAACAGCTGTCCAATCTACTAAGATTAACACTCCCTCTTAGTGAGGAAGTTGTTCAACATGACACCCAACATCTCTCTGAAGAAAATGAATTTTGCCTTCCCCAATGCCTTTGTTAGAATGTCTGCTACTTGTTAATCTATGGATACAAATTGTAGCTCAACAACCCCGCACTGTACACAATCTCTGATAAAGTGATACCTAATGTCTATATGTTTCGACCTATTATGAAACACCGGATTCTTAGTCAACTTGATGCAACTCTGATTGTCGCAGTGTATCACTGTAGTCTCGATCTTTTGACCAAACAAAGCTACTAGCAACTTCCGAATCCATATAGCTTCACATGTTGCCATGCTAGCTGCTATGTACTCTGACTCTGTTGAACTCAGAGCCATGGACTTCTGCTTCCTACTGAACCAAGATACAACTCCTAATCCCAGACTGAAACAATACCCTGAAGTGATCCTCTTGTCCATTATACTACCTGCCCAATCTATGTCAGTATAGCCCAGCAACCTGATTCCTTTACCTCGAGCATATCTAATTCCATACTCGATTGTACCATGCAGATAATGCAACACATGCTTTGCCGCAGTCCAATGCACTCTCTTTGGCTCAATCATGAATTGACTAAGAGAATTAACTGCAAAAGCTATATCCGGCCTGGTATTGACCAAATACATGAGAGAACCAATCAACTGCCTGTATAAAGTAGGGTCTACATCCTTCTCCCTGGATGTGTCTACCTTCCTCCAATTCATGATCATGGGTGTAGACATGTCTTTGCAAACTTCCATCTTGAACCTTTTCAAGATTTCCATGCAATATTTCCTTTGCCCAAGGAAAATCTCTCCATCTTTCTGCCATACCTCCATGCCTAGAAAGTAGTGCATAAGTCCCAAATCCTTCATCTCGAACTCTACTGCAAGGTCTCTCTTGCATTCTTCTATGAGCCCCAGTGAACCTATAAGAAACAAGTCATCCACATATAGGATAAGAATGAGAATCTCACCTCCAACTAACAAGTAGTAGAGATTAGCATCTGCCTCACTCTTCACAAATCCCATTTCCTGCAAGTAACTATCAATGCGCTCATACCATGCTCTGGGAGCCTACTTGAGTCCGTACAATGCTCTCTTCAATCTACACACATGGGTCTCTTTGTTGTGTGCTACAAAGCCTTCTGGTTGTTCTATATATACCTCCTCCTTCAACTCACCATCGAGAAATGCTGTCTTGACATCCATTTGATGGATTTGCCATCCCATCTGTGCTGAAATTGAAATTACAGCTTGTATAGAAGTATACCTGGCAACTGGAGCAAATGTCTCCTCATAGTCTATTCCCTCTTTCTGAGAGAACCCCTTTGCCACGAACCTTGCCTTGTATTTTTCGATGCTACCATCTGCACTGTGCTTGATCTTATAGATCTAGCGTGATCCAACCACTGCCCTCTCTATTGGTCTAGGCACTACCTCCCACACATCATTCTGCATAATTGAAGTATACTCCTCAATCATTGCTTCTTGCCACACTTGATGTTGTGCAACCTCATGATATCTAGAAGGTTCACTATCTACCAACTTACTAACTAATGCAACATAGTCATTATACCTGGCTGGTGGTTTCTGTTGTCTACTACTCCTCCTAGGAGTGCCTACCAACTCCTGAGTATTCTTCAGAGTCTGTTGAACTTCACTGTTCCTACTGCCAACTGTAGAAGATGATATATCAACGTCCATGTCTTTTTGATGCATCTCTTCTTGCACCTGTTGCTCCATACTCTGAAAACTCTCTCCTCCTGAATATATGCTTATACTAGTAACTGTACTTGAGCTTTGCTGCCCTTGACTCAATTGAGTGATCCTTGGAACTTCTATTGGCTGCTCACTCTGATCATCTACAGGCAAATTTATAGACCTTCTAAATGCCTTGTCCTCCATGAACTTGACATCACGTCGAATAATAACCCTCCTGGTCCCTAGAATGAACATCCGATATGCCTTTGAGGTTTCGCTGTACCCCACAAAGTATCCTCTTTCTACAGTTTGATCTAACTTGGTACGTGTATCCTTAGGAATGTGACAATATGCCAAACTCCCAAAGATCCTGAAGTGACTGACATCTGGCTTCTTCCCAGTGAATGCTTCCTCTGGTGTCATCTTTCCTAGTACCTTATGTGGAACTCTATTATGTATGTAAACTACTGTACTGCATGCCTCTGCCCATAGATAACGGGGTATATCTTGGTCATGCAACATAGCCCTTGTTGCCTCTGATATAGAACGATTCTTCCTCTCAGCAACCCCATTTTGTTGCGGATTGTAAGGAACATTCCACTCTCTCTTGATTCCTTCTTTGATACAGAACTCCTGGAACTCATTGCTTTTGTACTCGCCTCCATTGTCTGACCGAAGAACCTTTATCTTCTTCCCTGTTGAATTCTCCACAAGAGCTTTGAACTCTTGGAAGTGACTGAAAACCTCATCCTTGGTCTTCAAGAAGTATATCCATGTCTTCCTGGAGAAATCATCAATAAAAGTAACAAAGTACTCATACCTTCTGAGAGATTTTGTCGACATTGGTCCACATATATCTGAATGTACTAGATCAAGAACGCCTTTGGATCTGGTGTCACTCCTTGGAAAAGATGCTTTAGCAAACTTCCCCAACACGCATCCCTTACATACATCACCATGCTCTGTGCTCAACTCAGGAACACCTATACTGTCTCATGAAGCAATTTAAGTGCTCCATGATGTAAATAGCCCATCCTCCTATGCCATAGCTCTCCTTGATCTCTAGGATTACTGAAGCTCACTAGTGCCTTATTAGTATCAAACTGTAATCTATAAAGTCAACTGCTCCTAACTCCAATAGCTATGGGTGATTTCCAGTCCTTGTGTTTGATCAACACATGTGCCCCTCTAAAGAGTACATTGTATCCTTTGTCTTGAAGGACAAATACAGAAATTAAATTCATCCCTAAGCCTAGAACATGCAACACATCATGAAGAGGAATCATCTTACCACTCTCCCTCTAAAACTGAACAGTTCCTTTCCCAACTGAGTTGAGTTTGGACATGTTCCCCATAGAGATCTAGATGATGCTGCTCTCCTCCTTAAAACTGGAGAAGTATTCTCTAACTCCTGTCATATGATATGACGCCCCACTATCTATGTACCAAACACTCTATGAGGTTGAGCTAATCCTACATGCTATGAGTGCAAATTCATCTTCCATTCTACTAGAGAGCTCATCTGCACTTGCTGAAGCTACAACTTGCTTCTTGCCTTTCTTTACATTCTTCTTCTTTTCTGGGCAATCATTGACATAGTGGCCAAACTCGTGACAGCCATAGCACTTGATCTTCGAATAATCTTTCTTCTTCTTTTCACCTTGTGAATTTGATCCTTTTTAAGACCCCTTCTTTGCTTTACCTTTACCTGATAGAGCAACATTTTCCTATTCCACCTCATTTTTCTGACTCTTATTGTTGGTTCCATTGACAAGACTTAGTCTAAGCTCCTCCTGAGTGAAGTCACTTCAAAGTCGATCCCAACTTGGTAAGGCGTCTCGTCCATTTATGACTTGAACAAAGACATCCCACTGTTTAGTAAACCCATTAAGGGCTATTCTCACTAGCTCGTCATCATTTGGCTTATCTCCAACCGCTGCTAACTCGTCCTTGACAAGTCTGAGCTTGGTGAGGTAACTTGTCACGTCCTCTCCCTTATTCATCCGGGTATTTCTCAGCTTTTCTCTGAGAATCAGCTTCCGATTAGTAGTAGCATTCTGGTACAGATTTAATATGGCTTCCCATATCTTCCTTGCAGTATCTAAATCTGTAATATGTGGTACTATATGATCCTTGACACCATCAAAAATAATCCTCCTAGTCTTGGCATTGTCCTTTCTATATGCTGCAAGCTGCACAAAATTTGTAGGTATAGCTACAGTAGTAGTCACATAATTCTTGATTCCACTCTCTTCTAGCAACAAAGAAATTCTGACTTTCCAGACACCAAAATTAGAGGCACCATCTAATCTATCTTGATGTCTTAAACCAACAGAGGCCATCACAAAGGTTAAAAAAAAAAAAATTCTAAAGAGGTTAAGTTGGGTTTTATAAACCTACACTCCTTTTACCTAGGATAAATCTCTTCTACCCCAGCAAAGCTCTGACACCATGTGAATTTTCTATTACAGTTACAGATTATTAACCTCCTATCTTGTAAGATTATTTGATTAACAAATAGTGGAAAATAATACAACTGTAATTTCACAAATACAAACACATCAACAAGATGAACTCAAAATTTTCGGACAAATGTCCCTGGAAAAACTCCGTAGAGAAAACCAATACTACAAATGAGAAATATATTAAACTTCAGCTAATCAAGAGATACAAATACTGCTTGCCTCTTACTGGCATAGCTCCGACAATCTCCTAATCCTCCTGCTAATATTCCTCCTTTGCTATCTTTCAAACACTATCACTGTGCCCTTGCTAATACTGCAAGACTACTTGCTAACACTGCAAGTCTACTTGCTAACACTGCAAGTTTCTCTAAAACTTCCTAATTACAAATGACCCAATGACCCCCTTTTATACTACTATCGCTGCAAATCAATGGCTGAGATTGAGACAACTCAATAACCATAAACAATCTTGGTTATGAGGTGTCAAATAGAAAGAGTCAATATTAAATAACAATTGTTCTATCCTAACAATATTTGTTTGACAAAGACAACCATTAACTAAATTCTAGGCCAGGACTAACAGCTGTTCAAACTACCCATAACTAACCCTGCTATATTCAGGGGAGAACAAACAGCTGTCCAAACTACTAAGATTAACAGAGGGTGTTTTCATAGGTGTTTCTAAAGGCTAGAGCCGTCAATGCAACTGGATATGCTCCCTTCAATTTTACTTGAAACCGTTTAGACAAATAATTTGCATGTTGCTCGCTCTGCTTCCTACTGCTCGCTTCTGCTTATTTATTTGTGCTGCTTACAGACCCATTGCAATAAATTTCAAGACGGGAGAAGCAGGAAGGCATCAAACCAGATCTAGATGTTGACATCTTAATGAAGGTATGTGCTTCTGCCTGAGAATTTTTTTTAATTAAGAGTTCCTCAATGAATTTTTTTGCTTTCTATTTTCTGCCAATTATTGCACTCTTGATCTGCACTATGGCTACAGTAAGTAGCAATTGAAAGCCAATAGACCAGACTTATCACAGACTGTGTGTAAGATTTTTTTTTTAAAGATCGATCTTAAATGGTATAAATGCTTTATAGATTTTGGATATCAGCTCTTCACGGCTACAGCTTGATCTTTATGAAAATCTATTTGAAATTTCAATGGCTGGCTGTGTTTTCAAAACGTGAGCCTCAATACATTCATCTGTATCTTCTTTATTAAGGTTGTATACAACAGCTATGAAGGTTTCCAGAGTAAGTCAACAAGTCTGCCAGTTATTGGATCGTGTTTTAACCTTGCCAAAATAAAGTAAATAAATGTTTGTAACATGAGGGAGAGGTTGAAATCAATAATGTATTTTTTTTGGCTTATCCTTTATGTCCCAAAAATATGGTTCTTCCAGACTCTTTCAGTGTAGTACATACAGTATGATCATTTCCCCGGGTATAATACGAAAACTCAACTCATGAATAAGCTCAAAGAAGAGAACAGGCCATAGTCTTAAGTTGATTTAACACCAGGTCATCTCATTGTAATCTTTACCAAATTGCAGACACTGCAATTTTTTTGGCTTTATTTTTGTCCATACATTGTAACATTTGCACTATGTACTTGTAAATAAGACTAATCTAACTTCACAATTATAATGTTAGATAGAAATGACCACCCTTATTGGCATGATCCACATAAAGCCAGCTATAGGTGGAGGTAGTAACTAAACAATTATCAATATCCGTGTGGAATCTTTACCTCCTCCAGATTTGTTTTTGTAGAAACACTTGATATAATTTTATTCTTTTATCCGATTGACTACATTGTTGGAAGCACTAAAAACAGGGCATGTCTCATTGGGGGAAATTTGACTATTAATATTTATTTGATAATGGTAAATGATTTTGATTGGGACTTAAAAAAAAATAGAATTAAGGGTCTTCACATTGGGACCAAAAAAAATAGAATTAAGGGTTTTCATAGGTCCCCAACATGTTACAAATATTTTTTAAATATTCAATAGAATTTAATAGGATAGACTAAAGGCATACAAGTCCAAACAACGAAAGGACTAAAAATAATTATAATGATTTTCTAGAGATATTCAACTAGCTCGTTAACGACGAACATGGCATACAAGTTTGAAGAAAAGAACATCTTGTCAACAATTAAAATAATAATTAAAAGTTTTTGTACAGGATCCCAAAACCTAAAAAATATTAAGTTTAATATCCATCATAGAAGCTCATAAAGAAACATGTAGAAACCATGTCCACCCAGCACTAGATCAGAATGGAATGCAGGGGCAATAGTCAGTATGGATTTATCAATCCTTCAACTACACCCAACCTTCTGACCACCATCTGAGACTGAACCAAACTACTCAAACCTTTCGATGACACTTGTTTTTTAGTTGGGTTTGTGTGGATCCCATCACAAACCAAATTCATAAAGTTTGTAATGGTTTAAATGACTTAAAAGTTTAAGTGAGTTTGTTTAGGTTTTTTTGTATTTATTAGTTAATGAATAACAAAAAGATAATTATAGAGAGTTAGTTTCTCTCTCACATAACCACTTTGTCATGTAATAAATAGTGTTCAAGGATCTCATTGTCAACAGCTTAGAATCATCCTCTCATTTTGAATGTTCATCGATGTTTTTGTGTTTCAATGATTGGTTCTCCTCCTTTGTCAGCCTCTCATTCTATATGTTCATCAATGTTTTTGTGAGGATGATGCCTTGTCCCTATTGATATCACTTGATATGACTACTTGGGGCCTCATATTAGTACCAACCTAAATAGGTGAGAGTATGGGAGATGAATTAATCTCCACTCTCACATAAATAATGACAAAGTTGCACATATTCATTCCTGAAGCTTTCTCAGAGCTCACAAGATTTTATCATAAGTTCTTAGGGCTCCAAACAGTTCTCCTGGAGTGATTAAGGTGTCCCAAATTGTCCTTTAGTATCTTAGCAACCATAAAAACACTTAGGGATTAAAGCAAAATGGATAAGGGCCCAACAAAGTCTATTTGACCATTCCTAAGGTTTCTTGGGTGATACAAACATGGTAATGTATGGCTAGATAAGAGGTAGACATGTGGCATCTCGAGGCTCATCCAACACTTTTTACACTTAATTGTTTTGAGTTCTATGAGTGTACGATGGTGTCAAAGTACATCCTAATTATGAAGAGACATATGGCATGATGTCAAACTTGCTAGTCATGCAATCGTAGACTTGTCAGATGTGTCAGTTTGGATGTTAGAGCTCCAAAACCTTTTAAAACACCCTTGAGATACCCTTTAAGGTACTCCAAGGCATCTCAAGGTTTCTCCTAGGAGATACCTTGAGGGGCCTTAGGAGATACCTTACTAAAAGGAGAAATCTTTAAGAGATACCTTACTACAAGTCCCTTCAAGGTATCTCCTAGGAGATACCTTTAAGTGCCTTATATTACGTTTAAGGTATCTCCTAGGAAATACCTTGAAGGCTAAGAAATACCTTGAAGGCTAATATATACCTTTAAGGGCCTTGTAGTACATTCAAGGTATCTCCTAGGAAATACCTTGAAGGTAATACAAGCCCCTTCAAGGTATTTTAGGACATAAATTGACCCAAAACATGCCTTGAAGGTATTATAAGTCCCTTCAAGGTATCTCCTAAGAGACACCTTGAGATACCTTGAAGGGACATGTAATACCTTCAAGGGTACCCTTGAACGTATTACAAGGCCCTTCAAGGTATGTTGTAGGAGATACCTTCAAGGGCCTTGTAGAACCTTCAAAGTATCTCCTAAGAAATACATTGAAGGTATTACAAGGCCCTTCAAGGTATCACCTAAAATGTGCCTCTCATGGTATCTTTTAAGACATGCATTGACCCACAAATTTATACCCATACAATAGTAAATAATAATACCTTCATGGTATCTCTGAGGAGATATATCTTCCCTAAAATTACATGTTTTAAAAACCACCCTCTTAAATCAAATTCAAATGGTTTAAAATCCAACATATTATATCTATTTTTTATAAAAAGGAAGAGATATATCAAAGTAACACCAAACTGATACCATAAAGGTATCATTAAATATATATTTTAGACCTACAAGACATCTCCATAAAATATCTCTCAATGTTTCATTAGAGATATACCTCTCATGGTAGCTCTTAAAAATAAATCGACCCTCAAAACCATCACCATAAACATTTAAATAATACTACCTCAATCTGTCCTATAAATATCTTTCATCTTAATCGTATGCTTTTCATAACCTATCTCTTACTTAAATTTGACATGATTTCAAACATTACATTTTAAATCCTAATTTTATAAGATGGGAGAACTCCACGAAGTATCTTCCAAGAGATACATTGAGAGGTATCGCCTACGAGAACCTTATCAATGTGGGAGCCAAGTCAGTCAAAAGAAACATCTTAAAGTGACATTAAATTCACCTTAAATATACCTACCAAGGTATTTTTTAAAATATACTTTGACCATAAAATTAATCACTATAAAAATTTAAATAGTACTACATTCAAGGTAGATCCTAGATGTTAATAGTTGCATTTAAATTATATGATTTCCAAACCCACCCCTTATATCAATTTGACATGACTTCAAATGCAACATATTGTACTCAAATTTAATAAAATAAGATACCTCTCAAAGTAACTATAAAGATATACTTTGTCCCTTAGATCCAACACCATCAACACATAAATAGTATTACTTTCAAGGTATATACTAGATGATATCTCTTACTTTCAAGGTATATACTAGATGATATCTCTTACGTCATAATCATATGTTTCAAAAATCTAGACCTTATACCATATTGACATAATTTTAAATCTACTATATAGTATCTAGTTTTTTTAAAATGTAAGATATCTCTCATATGCCTTCTACTCAAATTATACACCATTAAGTAAATATTAATTAATACCTTCAAGGAACTTCCTAAGTGATACATCTAGCAAAAAAAATATATGTTTTATAAACATGCCCCTTAAATCAAATTGACATGATTTCAAAGCTAACATATACTAGTAAAATTTTATAAAATGGCATCTCAAGGTATCTCTTGAGAGATAACTTGACATCCAAATCCAAAATCATCAATAAGTAAATAAGAATATTTTAGGGTATCTCCTTGACAATACATATTACATTTAAATTAATTATTTTAAAAACCCACCTCTTATATCAAAAGGTAATAAATTAAATTAACATTTACACATTTATCATTACATTATATGTCTCTAAGGTGTCTTTAGGGTCATATTACTTGCACATAAAATAATATTATTTCAAAGCCAATAACTTCTATCAAGATTTTATTAAATAAAATATATCTCTCAAGGTATCTACCTAGAGATATGAGAAATATTTTCTATTAGAAACCTGTCAAGGTTTTTCTCAAGAGACACCATGGATACCAAATTTATTGTCATCAATAAGTAAACATTGTGTTTGCCTTTAAAAAAATGTGTTGTTATTTGCACCTATGAAACTTATGTTATCATGGTCCAATATGTTTTAATTTTTGACATTATTTCAACATTTTCCTTCAAAATTTAGTATGTCATACCATTCAATTTAAACTTAGTGTTAAGTGTAGAGTTAAACTTCAATTATTTGTATCCGATTAGAAAACTTAAACAATGTTATTGGAATTTACTATGTAAATTCTCAAGGGACAAATCTAATGCCAAACTAATAATGCAAGGAAATTCAAATTACATTAAACTAATTTTGAAGTAGTAGTTTAGCAAGAATATAACCTTTTTGGCACATTTAATGCCATAAGAGTTCCATTATTAAGCTTAATGTTATACACTCTCCCTAAAACCTTTCTATCTAGTCTTTGTTGTTAGAACTGAAGTATTATGAAGCCCTGCTAATACTAACAGTAGGAGTAAAGGTCATTGTCACACATTTGTTAGCTACATTGATGGATTTACAATTAATATTGCATTCAAGTAAAGCCCTTAAAAATAGGGATTCACTTAGGTTTGTCACTATTGAAGTTGAGCTTAGTGCAACCGAATTGATTATGAGAATTCATGTTATCAAATTCAGTGATGCGAGCAAATGTAATCAACAACTTCTTTTCCTAAAGTGAAAGAGTGACAAATCTGGGTTAAATCAGAGGCCAAAAACACCAACAATCAATCAGGTCTTAGTCAAGATGTTAAAGAAGGGAAAGATTTGCCCATATCAAGGCTAGACCTTGGAGACTAAACAAACCCATCAAGGGGAAAATTCAAGAGAAAGGACATAATGAATGAAAGGGTTAGGGTGATGAAAATTCATTAGTCAGAAAAATATGCCAATAACACTTAATTTGGACCAATATTTAATAAATCCACTAACATATTAAAATCATACAATTTGATGAATAATAAATGCATGGGGACCATTTTTAGGTGTGTAAATATCCCTAGTTATCTACTTTTAGATTGATGACTACTTAATTAAGGTATACTATCATATTGATAATTGTTATATTCATTTTTATATTTAGTAGCTTCAAATAGGTTATTACCTTTGCCATTTGAATTGCACTTTCATTTTTTATTCAATCATTGCACTCTAAATTATTTATTAACTTCATTATAACAGCTTTGATCGCGTTAGACTCATGGGATGGTGACACTTGGTATAATCACGTTGAGTCACTTTTTTGGGAGATTTTATACAATTCCTTTTGGTGGGTCAATCTTTAGGTAAATGGGATGATGACATTTGGCATGATCTTGCTTGCATGCTTGCCCCGAGATTTTGTACATTATTTTTAATCTGTTAGTCTTCAGGTAAATGAGATAGAGACACTTACCATAATATTGAAGAGTCACTTGCCTGGGGAACTTAGAATATTTTTTGAGTGTCAAAATGTTGTGGATTTACGATTACATGACACCTATCCTTTAATTTTGAAAAATGAAGTCTTAAGCTTACTTTATTTGTTTACTGGGGTTTCAGGTGAGCGGGTAGATGTCACATGGCATATCTTGATGAGTTGGCAAGAACTAGGGTAAATAATGTAAAAAATTCTAAGTGTTGGACCTCTTGTATAAAATAAAAGGAAAACCAAACAACACTTGGAAACTTTTCGTTACTATAAGGCCCTAAGATATCACCCAATAGTGCCTTCAATGAGATACCTTGAAGGGCATTATATTACCTTCAAGGGTACCTTGAAGATATCTCGTACGAGATACCTTTCAAACATGCATAAGGGTACCCTTGAAGGTATTACAAGGCCCTTCAAGGTATCACCCAGGATCCCAAAAATAAGTAGCTAATCATTTTCCATGATTTTGTTTAAAACCCCTATTGCTCAATATCATTTTGTATACTATTAAAAAACATGGTTGAATGTTGATTAATTAGATATTTTTCTCTACTAGGCTATTCCTCTCTTATCTATGTTTGAAAGGTATCTCCTAGGATACACCTTGAAAGTAGGATGAAACAAGGATTGAAGTATGCAGTATATGATATTAAAAGTTATTATTTATTTGGATTGACATAAATAATGTAATTAAAAAAATGTGTTATACATTACCTTTCTAAAATTTTTAGGTTTTAACAAATCTCCACACTTATGGTATAAATAGAGCTTTATCTCCTACATATAAGTATAAATTGGATTGATTTTATAAATAACCTAATTAACAAATATTCTTATATCTTTTACAAATGTCCAAGTTGAAAAATCATACATTAATGGATTTCCAATGTGGATATTATGTTCCACTCATAAATAATGGTAAGGTCATTGGTGAAGGAAGATACACAGAGTTTTAGGTCTAGATACTGACTCTTTGGAATCCATAAATATTACTTCTATATGCCACAATGAGGAAATACCTATTAAATGTGTAAGTGTTAATGTGAAAAAAGCTTTTGATCTGACTCTACCACTTCCATTTCTTGGATCTTTTGTGGATAATTTACGGGATGTAGTTGATAGTTTTACTTTATGGAGCACAAAAATGATGCAACACATCATAGACAAGTTTTCCTGAAGAGGATGACATGGAAGAAGGATAAAATAATTTTAGTTCAGTTCTGCATATACAACCATTTCAATAAGAAAAACGTAGCTTGGATTCATTGGTTTGATATATCGATGACTCTACCACATTGCATAGCCTAAAAAATAATTTTATTGGAAAAAGGGTACATTTATTGCACAAATGTACAACTCTTATAAATGATGAAAAAATTGCTTTTGGTTATGTTGAATTTGAACAACCAAGAGATATCTTTGGTTGCATTCCTGTACCAATGTTATAAAATGAATTGGGAATTTGCATAAGGCACATTATAAAACATTGTGAGACTTGCAGTACAGAGATACATGAAACATCTATCATTGGATGGCTTTCTATCAAAATTGTGGACATTGAATGTAAAGCAATCAATTTACTATACATGACACCAAAGGAAAAATAAATTGGAAATGTATGAGAAGTAGTGGATACTAAATTCATTATTTGCATGAAATTCCTAGAGCAAAGGCATCCAAAAAAATTAACTCATGCCTACAACTACATAGGCCAAAAAATAAATCAACCAAACACTTCACTCAGCCAAATGGAGTTTGATGCAAGCACAGGTAGTGAGATTACAAAAGTGTACAAACATAAATGTTTAAAAAAAAATGTTTTTAGTCAAGATTATCATTTGAGATACTAAAATCTACAAGGATAAAGTTGTTTTATTCCACCACAATAGATAGGAGGCAACATGTATTGGATACCCTTTCTGTCGATTTGTTTAAGAAAATAAAAACAAAACTACCATTGATTTTCAGGGTACTGAGATCTATTTGTAAGCTTGGCTTAAAATATATGGATTGAAGAGAAGTAGCTTATTTGACATTTAAAATTGTCAAAAAAAGGGAAAGCGAAATTCATTACATGTAGGGAGGTTTTGACAAAAGCCATAAAAGAAGATAATGGTAGTTAAAGATTTTTTGGACTAGTTTCTAGATGATTTTGTAGATGTTTATCCAAGATTTACATGTTATGTAGATATAAACGACTCATGACAAAATTTTCAATATCTTTTAGCATCTTTCACTCAATTTATGAGGCCCCACATCAATGCACAACTAACATGTATGGAATATGAGCCAATATCCCATCCAAAATTCAATAACATGTCAAGAACTAATTTTCATGATGTGACCATTTCCAAGTCTGATGACTTTGATAGGTGAAAACCATGTATCTTTTTGACTCAACAAAAATGCTCAGGGTCCTTCTCTAGAGATCAAGAATTTGTGATGCACTCAAATTAGAAACTTTCTACAAGATAAATGTATTACACACATAAATGAATTTTAGAGCAATACCCTCAAGCATGTCTTAGTGTCATTCATGACAAAGTGGAACATCAAAATACATATGTGCCAAGGATAGTGACAAAAACCAAAGTAGTTATTGACAAAATAATAGAGTTGTCAATGGAAAGGATTATAACACATGGTCATGGTGCAGGTGGATATGGTTATTTTTTTACCGTATGTTCCTAGATGGTCTAACTTTACTATCACCTCATTGATTAAGTGCTTCAAAGATATGGACAACAATGCTAGATACTTATAGATATTTACTATATAAACCCATATCTTTAAAATATCCATTGTATGATACACTTTTGTCTAATAACTACTATTCTGAATGCAACAAATACATACAAGAAGTACAATCAATTGGTGCCTTCAAAAAACTTCCTTTCAGGTTATACCTTTAACTAAATAACTATTGCGGGGACAATAAGAGTAGGTACTTCATTCCATCCATAATTATATTAAAAAAATGTCTAACCTTATATGGAACTAAATCTATTACATTTACAAATTCACAAAATCATGTTTTTTTATAGGTTTGTGTTTCAATATTTATCTCTCCTTAACTACAAAGGCATTTACTCGATGTCGAGGTTGGATTTGTCCCTATAGGACATACCCATGAGGACATCAAAGACACATTTGGAAACCTGTTTGAATGTATAAATAGAAGAGATGTATTGAATGTGGTAGAGATGATGGATAGTTAAAGGATAGATGAAAATAGAAGAAACTTCACACCATATTTGATTGAAGCAGTAGTACATTTCAAAGACTATGTTAATAGTCACTAGTTGAAGGGAATAAATGAAATAGTAGGCTTGACAAAAGGTCAATATTTTCTTCTAAGCATGGAGCAAATTCAGCCCATTATGCGTTTCAAAAATTCTATAAGAGATAGAAATTCATCCCCACCCCACACCCCCCTCACCCAATTACATTATGGGGAACAAAATAAAATGGTGAGCCAAATGTTCTAGAAGGTAATCCAACGAAAATATTTTTCAAAGTATTGAAAAATGGAAAAAAGTCATAAGATTCTATTATTGCAAAGGTCTCAAATAGAACTAGTAAAAAGAGTGAAAAAGAAATTAAATATAACATGACTAAGTATGTATATCAATTCAATAAATTCAGTTTGAAAGGAAATAGTAAGTGGAAGGATCTAGAATATTACTTCCAAAATATCTATGACACAATGGAAGAAGACATGTTCCCTTCTGAAGTTGAATGTACATGATATTTTTGGCCTAGAACTTATCACAACATACCCCTCCATAGAAATTTGCACAAAATGGTTCATGATAGGACCCTTGTTTTTGGAGTGGCATCTACAAACACATATATTGGTCCAAGAAGCAAAAGAAAAAAAAAATCATTTGATCCAAATCATTATGTGAAAAATGGAGATATGTTATTTGATAGACCTGATGATTCTATAGGAGTGAACTACATAATATGGATTGTTAGAGCAGAAATCAATATTGAGATATTATAAACAAATGGAGATATAGAATGGTAGATCAAAATAGCTTGGTTCATCCTAGTTCATGTAGAAAAAAAAGATGTAGAAGAAGAATAAATGTATTTAGGTTGTTTTGACAAGAAATGGAAGCCAAACCCAACTTATACCTCTTTACTATCCATTCTTATAGATAGTAACTAACATAAGAAATTGGAGAAGTCATACACTTGTTCTCACTAATTTTTTAAAAGGCATTGTAATAGACTATTTGAATGCATCACCACATTAGGAACTTTCAAAAATAGTGATAAAGGATTGGTAGCTATTGTTTTCTTTCATGACATTAGCAAATTTGAAATGGTGTTTCCTTAATTTTGGAATGAGAAATATGAATGGTTTTTTTAAAATTTAGTGCATTTTTTAGAATGTAAAATGTTTTATTGGATTCACTTAGGAGATGACTTATTATTTTATTTAATTTTTGAGAGTTTTTATAGTGGCACTTCACATATTGGGTCTTGGAAAATACACTTCAATATTTGTTTTTAATATTTTCTACTACAAAAATTCAGTATTCAACAACTGTGCATTTGCAAAAGGTCTTCAACATTTGACTGTTGAAACATGCACTTCGCATTTTGAGTATTTTAAAATGGTCTTCAATTTTTGTGTATTCCAAATAGTAAGTTTGCGTTTAATGAATCGTAAAAAGGTCTTCAGATTTTCAATTTTATGAATTACACTTTGAATTTTACATCCTTCAAAATGGTTTTCAGAAAATGGTCTTCAAAATTTACATATTAGAATTTATTCTTAGGAATTTATACATTGTAAAATACACTTTGACATTTACATGTTTATAAAATGGTATTTAGGGTTTACTCCTCAAAATGTCCCACTTTGGCATTTGTGTCCTAGGTTTTTTCCACTTCAATGTTAAGGTTTTGTGGAAGGTCTTTGGATTTTTTTCATTGGCATTCTATGCGTTTGAAATCAAAATTGGGAATTTGGCATTTATACATCAAGAATTATTCTTTGACATTTATGTATCAATAAATGGTCTTCAAAATTTTGGTTTTTTAAATTATACTTCATAGTTCAAGTCTCAAAAAATGGTCTTCAACAACTTAGCACTCATAAATCCTGTCGACCATAAACTCAAAGTGTGAATGCAAGAGCACTTGAGATCATTTTACATGGTACAATCTCAGCAACTCTACTATTCAGAAGGATGAATAGTCAAAACAAATGTATCGAAGAGTATGAGCATATGATATTGTGATATTGTGGGAGACTATATAAACATTTGTGAGGTGCCCAGTAACCTGAGCACCCATGATCATGCCACTTATCATAATCTTAGGGACTCTCTCATAAAAACCAAATTCAACATGGGTAAACTAGTTTCCAAGTGATTGACATGTGGATTGTGCACAATATGAGATAAAATTTTATGGTCACAATGATGTCACCTGAAGCTTGAAGATTAAAAAAATAATTCATAATCCAATCAACTATTGAAAAGTGGCATCCCAGTCATCCCAAGTGACCTGATCACATATCGCCTGAGCACCCAATTGATGTATGGATTATTTTCCTTATGAAATAAATTACCTAAACTTATTATATATAAATGCATAGTCTATGAACCAGTTTGAATGGTCGTATAAATTTGATTGAAGATAGAAAGACCAAGGGACTTCTAATGGCATTATCTGACTATTTTTCACACTTAGATAAATGTGATTTATTGGCAATAAGTTCAACTAATTCTTGAAAAGTCTAATTCAGTCTTGATAAATCCTAATTTATTTCTCATAGTTTTCAAAAATTGGACTACTAATTGTTTGTGATATTTTAAAATAATTTAAACTTATTAAAAATGCATTAGATTTATGTGATTTATTTGTAATATGTCCAACTAAATATTGATATAGTCCAATTTATTTCTGATAGTAAACTATAATTCTAGTAATAAACATTATCATCAATTTCATCCAAATCAATTTTAAATTATTTCAAAAATAGTTCTGAATTAATTTTAAAATAATTGATTCTAATTTAAAATTACTTTGCTCTGGTTATTAGTGAAATTTGATTTATGGTTGGAGATTCTCTCAAATTATTGAATTAGTATATTGACACTTGCTCATTCAAAAGATTTTCCCAATGAATAACAAACAAATTATTGTCATTGAGATATTTTATTATGTAGATGAACTAGATTGCTTAATATGTTTTCATCCATTATTTGGCCAATCAAATGGTGCCACGTGTCCCAGCTATGAAAGCTACTTTAAAGGATCAATGATTGGTATGAAGGCCCAGAAGGGTGCCACGAGTTCAAAATAGTCTAATCTATTCAAAATGATCTACTCTCAATGGTTTGAAGTAATTCAATTTATTTGGAAAATAGAAAAGTTACATATTTATGGAGAAAATATTATCCACTCCACTTTAGTGGGTATAATTTTAAATTATTTATTATCTATGACCCAATTTAATCAGAATGATCTATGCTCAAATGGTTTGAAGCAGTCTAATTTATTTGGGGAAAACAAAATTTATTTTTGGAGAAAATCTTCTTTTGAATTATTGACCATTTTATAGGTATATGTCTAAATTATTCAAAATAGCCCTATTTACTCAAAATGATCTATGCCCAAATGCTTTGAAACAATCCAATTTATTTTGAATATAACAAATCTATTTTTGGAGAAAATTCTCTTCACTCCACTTTAGTGGGCATAAGTCTATTTTATTTAAAACAAACCAATTTATTCAAAATAATCTATTTCCAAATGGTTTTAAACACTCCAATTTATTTAGAATATATGAAATTTATTTTTTGGAGAAAATTTTCTCCACTCCACTTTACGAGATAGAAGTCCACATTATTCAAAATAGTCCAATTCATTCAAAATGATCTATGGCTCAAATGGTTTGAAACAACCCATTTTATTTGGAACCTAAGAAAAAAAAATTGGAGAAAATTTTCTCCACTCCACTTTAGTGGGTTTGAGTCCAAATTATATGAAATAGTCCTTTTTAAACTTTAGTATCTTAAACTAGGAGTTTATGCATACACATGGGTAGAGAAGCACATATATTATTCTCTATATGAAATATTATTTTTAGAATTAATCATTCACTTGCATACTTGGCTTTTGGCATATGCGTAAGACTGTTCAAGAAATTATGGATGGAAACCTCCCTAGTCAGTAGAATATAAGACAATCTTAGCAAACTTGGAAGCTACTTGGACACGTGGTGGACATTTGGTGGAAGGAAACACTTAATACCTACATCCATTGAGAAACACTTAAATATTATTACAAGCCAATAAGAGTACAATCCACTCTCATATCAGTCTTCTCACAATTACAATACACAAATATTCTTTGAAGCAGCACTCAACAAACTCTCCTAAATTCACACACTCTGTTCACCTTCTCAAACTCAATTATTCCCATATTTTACCTACTGCATGTCCATCTATATATAATTACATAAATAGGTAACCAACATAATAGTTTTACAAAATAATGGGTACCAAAACCATGGGCCAAGTCAACCCATAATGGTTCCCCATTAATCATGGGTGATGACACCACACATATACAAGTATAGATAAACCACGTATCTATACTCTTAGAAAAAGGGGATCCTAAATTTTTTTTCAAGGGATACTCCCCTCGAACCCCTAATATTGGAGACGGTCATTCCTGAACCCCTATTTGGGCCTTGACCCAGCCCTGAACCCTGATGAGAATACATTAAAAGTGTATAATAGATTTTAATGTATAATATTTGAAACACATTGTAATGTGAAAATAGGCTCCACAACATAACCCTATAGAAGCATATGCATGATGAGGCTAGACATAAAGCTATGAAAGGTAGCAATCCACAAGATAAATAAAAGGATACTAGAAGTGCCACAAGAATCTATAGGGAGGTAGAGAGGCATAGTGAATACTTCTTAACCGTGGGCCTGTGCTCTCCACTAGCATAAGTACACATAGAAGAAATAGGACAATTATTGATGATGGAGGAACCCAATCCAAATAGACACAATTCCCTCACCACAATGCATGCTCATGCATTTGAGTTTGATGGATTTTTTTTTATAAATTGGGATACTGATAGTGCATAATCTGAAGTTGAATATGAAGCCAAGATCATAGAGAAATCTTTGGGAGTGAAAGTTCACTATAATAATTTAACATTAATTTATACCTTTCCATTACAAGTAATACCTATGGCTCACCTTGGCATTCTTGGTGGACCAAATCTAACTAGTGGTCAAACTACATGCCCAACAATAATTAATCAACCTCCCTTAGTGACAAACATTTTAGGTGCTCTTATTAATACAAGAGGTACGAGAGGTAGTACCAATAGTGGTTATGCTGGAGGAGGAACAAGTGATAAATCAGGAGGCATTGGTGGACCTCCCCCACAAGGTTTAAGAGGAAATGGAGGAGTAACATAATAGGGTCCACTACAACCACCCAATGCACCTATAGTCTACTATGAGATGATGCTTCATGTACCTTAATATCGAGGTGTCAAAAATGCATCAGAACATGTTCATAAATGTGAACTCATTTGGTAGGCACATGGTATAAATTCTACTGTGTGAAAGGTAACTTAGTTTACCACTACTTTACTAGATTTAATGCATAAATGGTATAAAAATTTGATTCTCAGTAAGCAATTGTGAACTATGAATTGTTGAAGACTATTTTTCTCTAAGAATTTGATATTCTTGAATTTGAGCAACAAAGTATTACTACCTTAAAATATATTAAACAAGAGATTAATAAGAGTGTGTGCATATGTGTTGTATATTTTAAAATGCTTATTTAAAAAATATGATTTAAGATTAACCCAATACAACATGCTCAATGGTTTTTGGGAGGGTTATTACTTCCTCTCTGATGAGCCTTATCCCACAAGACTTTCATTGAACTACTTGAGGCATTAGAAGTCATACTCCATGCCAAAGCTATGGGAAGTATAGATACATGAATCAACCCCTTTGTATAGGCTCAGATTGCTACTATGGCTTCTCAACTGGAGAAGCTTATGGATAATAATGCTCATAACACATGCAATAGCCTGTGGTATATTGACTATGAAGTGAAGGGTCATAACATAAATAATTATCCATGAAAGAATTTTCATCATGTGTTAAAGTAGTCATGTGAGATATAAAAATAAGATCATGATGTAAGGAATTATTCCTTGCTTCATCATGCCACTTAGGCTAAAGTATCACTACACTATAAAATATTTGATGCATATACTCATGATACTAATGATTGCCTAGTCATCAATGAAATTCATGAATCACGTATGCGAGGTACTCGCCAAACTTATATAGATAATAACCAAGAAGCTAGTGGAAGTTGATATTTTAGGGTGAGGACATGGAAATAGACATGGAGGTGGTCATTTTACACCTAGGATCTATTACAATTTCAGATCTTTAGACCACTACCAGTGTGACTGTACGATCTACCCAACTTGTGCCTTTTATAAAAATGAGCATCACTTAGAGGAATTATCCAATTTTTATGCTACCATTACCAAATAATGGAATGAGAAGGGAACTGGGATGAAACATGTTGTAAAAAATCTAAATGCTCAATGGAGACTGCACCCTACTACACCAGCTAGACCCAAGGTAAATATTACTACATGAAATAACACTCATTCCCAACCAGTGTTCAATCCACCTAAAAAGGTCCAGCATGAATAATCTCATGTGCAACATTATCTAGATGCTTAGTCCTTGGAGGATCATCATTTGAACCATGCATAATGACAAGAAACCCATATTCAACCTAATGAAGAATGTGACAAAGAGGTCCTTATCAATGCATCTATTAATGGCTAGATGATCCATGATATCTTGGTGGAAATTGGCGTAGAGGTTAATGTTTTAACCAAAGATTCTTGGAAAAATATGGGGATCCCCACTTTTCATCCCTCCCTACATATTCTGTTCATGGCCAATAAGACTTGCGCACTGCCCATATGTATTCTTAAAGATGTCAATGTCAATATCTTGGGTTTCTTATTCAAGGGTGATTTTGAAGTCATCAAGCTTGCTGAAGATGATGATTTTCCATCTCTATTGGGTTAAACTTAGTGCTATGTGTTGTCCCCCAAAAGTATCACTCATTTTTGGGACAACATTTTAACTATTTTGGTCCTACATACCAAAATTATCTCTTCCCTTTCCAAAATTTGTCCTGGGCATTCAAATTCCTCATTTTTCAAGCTTCTCAAAAATCTACGAACTCTGCAAGCAGGTTCATTTCTACTGGTTCAAAGGCTTCTACAGGTGGGTTCAATCAAAAGAATCAATTTCTAATACTTAGTCATTTTTGGGATTGGTTCAGTGCCTTGGTTTAATAAAAAATGTCCATCGGCAAGCATCAGCAGCAAGTTCAATGCATTTGGTTCAACAGGTTCAAAAGCTCTCAACACAACTGCGAAGTTCAATCGACAAAGTTCATCACTTTGGTTCAATCAAATGGTTCACTCAATCATTTCAATGCTTTGGTTCATCTGCTCAGTTCATCACTTCGGTTCATTCAATTGGTTCATCGGCTTGAACCTTTTTGAACCAAAGCTTGGTTCAACAGTTGGTTCAACGTCTTTTGGTTCAAAGGTGGGTTCAAATAAATGGTTCAAAGGCGGGTTCACTCAGTTGGTTCATCCGCTCAATTCAATGCTTTGGTTCATCCACTCAGTTCATCACTTCAGTTCATTCAATTGGTTCATCATCTTGAACCATCGGCTTGAACCATTTTGGTTCAAAGCTTGGTTCATCGGCTTGGTTCAACCAAGTGGTTCAACGTCCTTTGGTTCACTCACTTAGTTCACTCGCTTGGTTCAAATGATTTGCTTCATTCTCTTGGTTCAAAGACTTGGTTCATCAGCTCGGTTCAACACAAAAATTCAAAGAAGCCTCTCGAAGGACAAGTGCCCTTGCAGAGGGCACTTGGTCAACAAAAACACCCTTCAGAAGGGTCATTTTCAAAGAAGGCCGCAAAGGCAATTCTTTCATATTTTTGTTTAAGGAATTCAAAAAAGACTAAGGCAAGAAGTAATTCCTTTAGAATTTTTGTTCAAAGGAATTCCTTCAGACAAAAAGTTTGAAGGAATTTAGGAAAGCAGCTACAGGTAGAAAGCCTAAAGAAATTTCCAAAGAAGCAAAGGCAAAGTGATCGAACAATTCTGTGGACTTTCTGTCCACGGGAAATGTTCACAGACTTTTTGTCTGCAGGAATTTATCTGAATAATTTTTGTCCATGGGAATTTGTCCACGGAGAAAGCCTAGGGAAAATGCCTGCAGAGAAAGCCCGGGGAAAATGCCCGTGGGAATTGTCTGCAGGAAATGTCTGCGAGAGACTGTCGAAGCCCGAAGGCCATCCAAAGACCGCCTGAAGGGTAGATACCCTTGTGGGGGGCTCTTCCCAACCCAAAGTAGATTATTTATTAAGGCTCAAAAGGGAAATTTATTTCCAGGAAAGTGCCAAACAAAAAAGTTGAAGAAGGACCAAGGGGTGATGCGCCCGAAGACATCAAATTCAAGACAGTGAACTAGCCATTAAAAATGTATTGACGGGTGCGCGAACATCAAATTCAAAGCTCATAAAATAGCCATTGATCTTTGTAATCTATAGACCTAAATGTATTCACAAGCTTTAAGGCCAAGACCAATAGAAAGCGAGGAAGGAACAAAACAACAAATTGAATCCAAGACCCGATTCAATTAACCAAAAAAGGAGGAATGATGAAAAAAGATCAGATCGCCAGGTGGACATTGAAAGATGCAAAATTTCAATACATGACTTGTTTCTCTGCATTGAGAAAATCAAATGGGTAGATGCCCCTGAATTCCAGCATGTCTCCTTAACAAATTTCAATGCAACATGATGTGTTACTACTCCCATGTCCTTCTTGAAGTGGTTATATAAGGGACTCTCTTTTATTGTAAATAGATCTCTTTTTGACAATCAGAACGAAACTCTGCCTAAATTGAAAGGCATTACTGAGACTTTGAGCTCAGATTGTTGATCATATTTTGTTATTGGAATAAGAAAGCAAGTGATTTTTCAGACTTTGTGTTGTGATATCTTTGTTGTTGAGGAAACTGTTCTTATGTCTTTTTCCTTAATATATCTTCTGTTCCATTAATTCAATAATCAAAATTAGTGACAGCAATTAGGAAGGTGTCCTGAAGTCAACTGTGGAGAGACTTTGTACCCCCATAATTGCCTTTCAGTGTGTTTTCTTTTCATTTCTATGTAAATGACCTTGGGATGACTTTGTGCCCTCATTGTCCTTCGTATCTCACTCTTGAGCAATTCAGGTGGAGACTTTGTGATGCATCTCAATTTGTTGGTTACTACGTCCCTAGTTGCATTTTGCATTTACTACCAGGAGTATTCTTGTGGTTTGCTGAATAGTACTTTTGAAAGAAGAGGAGTGATGTCTGTCATTTCCCTTGAGTTTTTCCTTTGATTTGCATGCATCATCTCTGAAGAAAGAGAGATGGATGGTTTGTCCTACCCTTGAGTATTATTTTCTATTAATATATATATATATATATAGGGAACCTCCCCTTGATGAGAGGAGAGATTAGTCCCCTTCTGATGTGGTAAACCTACACATTTAGATGACTAATCTTCCTTCTTTGGCTGATCAGACCTATTTTGTTTATCAGTACGTTGATCGACAAAATATTCAACCAATAGTTTTTGGTGACTCCACTAGGGATATACCCATTATCCATTTATAGCCTTACCATTCACCTACACACTAATAGGGAAAGAATGCATAGTTTAAAGTCTCAAGCTTCAAACTGAAGCAAAGTCAATTCTTTTCCATTTTTGTTTTACAATCTATACACGAAGCCAAAGGGCTAAAGGTATCGTTGACCCTGTATTCAAGTTGGTACAGTAAAGTGATTTTGATCTATTTCCTTCACCATCTCATCTCCAACGAACCAAGAGCTTTCCTCCTACTAAAGCCAGATCTCCATTGCAAGATGAAGTATCTACTTCTGATGTTGATAAAGCTTTACCAATAATTACCCCTCTGAGATTTGTTATTCCTCCTTTTCATAATCCTACAATGGCAGTTCAAGGCCCTTGAGGTAATGCTTTTGGTCCTCTCAATCTTACTCCACCTCTACATGAGCTTCCACGTAGTTCAAGGAAGAATTTACCCAAATTCTATGGTGATGGGAAAGTTCATCTTGATGAACACATTGCAGCCTTTAGCATAGCTTGTGGAGTAATCAGAGTAGAATTTGAAGATGTAGTAGTCAAGATTTTTGTGGAGACACTACAAGGTGCTACTGCAGATTGGTTTTATCATCTATAGGCTCAGTCAGTAACTAATTGGAATACCCTCAAAGCTAAGTTTGAAGCCAGATTCAAACCTGCAGAAGATGCACATGCACTTCTGGCTCAACTTACACAGATGAAGAAAGAGCCTTATGAGCCTATGAGAGACTTCATAGCCAAATTTGATAAATTGAGAAACAAAATTCTTGTAATTTTTTGATCTACAGCTGAGAATCTCAAATGCTTTTTCATTAATTCTCAGTTACCTAAAGTAAGTTTTCTCTTGAAACGTGCTGGTCAAATAGATCTTGCTGTAGCTCAACATTTGGTCACTGAAGTAGAAGATGATCTCATCTTAGCAGGGAAGATAAGAAGAGATCCAAATAGAAATAGAGCTTCATCATCTTCTGAATATTTATCTACAAGCACCACAGACCCAATGGTATAGAAATTGGTAAATGAGTTGCTTGCTCTCAAAAAGCAAATGGCTCAAGGAATATTTTCTAATCCTTCATACAGGACATTCCCAAATCAGTCATATCAGGGCAATGCTACCAGGAATCAAGGGAAATAGAATCGCCTTCCTCCCCCACAAGGGAAACTTGCCTTGGAAGCTCCTCTAACTAATTCAACAATGGGATATCTTGAAGTAGAATCAGAGTTCTCTTTCCAGCCTGAATTGAATCAAGAAAATGACACTGATCTCCTTAAAGACAATCAAGAAGATCAGCTGGCGACTCCCACATTGGTTTCTTGAACTACCAGGATGAACCCAAAAGCAAAGAAAAAGCTTTTGATGGATCATATGCAGTGTTACCAGGTCCAAGAACCAATCAATCCAACAAGCTGATAAAGGGAAGACAAAAGAGCAACTTTAGCTAGCAATCACGATTGCTAAGCGTGGAACCACTCTGCCTTTTCAGTCAAAGGATCCGGTAATCACCCAAAAGGCAAATACATCAATTTCACCTTCACCTTCTACTTCAAATTCACAAACCATCCCACCTCCCATCCCTCCTAAAACTCAAAAGGTTGAATTACCTTTCACTGTACCTAACTCAATTCATCCATTTGACGTAATCAATCATGTCAAAAAGACAAAAATACAAATGTCTAAGTTCGAATATTTGTAGTCCAATCCTAATCAATTAGATAAATTGATCCAATGTGTCAAGAACTAAACCGTCCCTATAGGACAAAAATCTAAAAAGGTAACTCCTGATTCTCCAAAGAACACGCCTATTCCAAATAATCTGGTCATTACTCCCCCAACTGCTCCTGGAAAAATAGAACCTTTCTATGTTCCCCTATTAATAAATGGTCAGAAGCTGAGTAACTGTATTATAGACTCAGGCGCATCTGACAATGTCATGCCTACTAAAGTAGCTGAGTCTCTGGGTCTCACACTGACCAAGACATTTGGGAGATGTTTCTCCATGGAGAACAAGCAATTACCATTACTGGGGCAAATCAAAGACGCCTAATTTGCATTTACAGCCTTTCCAAACAAGAGAATCAGGATGACTATCTTAGTGGTTGGCATTCCAGCATCTTATGGCATTTTGCTTGGATGAAATTTTTGCAAGGATGTGGGAGGAGAACTAAGCATGGATCTATCTGAGGCAAGGATCCCTGTCCAAGGCATAATGAAGAGGTTGCTCCCTGAAAAGGAAGCAAAATATGTGGTCACCCAAACATCAGCATCTGAAGCTCAAATTCTTTTTGAATCCACATGTATGGGTAACTATTTTCTATCTACAAATAAAATGCATGAAACACCTGATAAAATTCTTGAAAGTGTCAACTCAGAAATCAATTCAACTAGAATAGCAGAAGAACTAGTAGGCTTCAATACAAATGAATAAGGACCCTCCATCTCTGATGAAGGAAAGTCTAAAGAAAAATCAGTATCAGACAAAATATAGATTCTGGAATTCGATGGCAGCTGTTTCTCTACTAATTTGGGAGATGGGATTGTGTTGATATATCCTCAAGGAGATATGTTTCCTTCATCTTACAAATTATAATTTAGCAACACTAATAATACAACTAAATATGAATCTTTGTTACTTGGAATGAAGGCTGCTCAAAACAAAGGCATCAAGTTTCTGCATGCCAAAGGGGATGCTGAATTAGTGGTCTGTCAAGTGAGGAACTTATAACAAACCAAGAATGAAATATTATGCCACTATCACAACTTAGTTTGGGACCAAATTGAAAGCTTTGATGCTTTCAACATTTCTGCCATACCTAGAGAGTCTAATGATAGAGTTGATGCACTTGCTATTTGAGGAACTCTCTTAGTTCATCATTCAGATTTCAAAGAAGACAGGTATACTATTGAGCTAATCTATAGACCAAGTGTTCTTGACAATGCTGATCATTAGCAAGTATTCAATGATGACCATCAAATCATTGCCTTTCTGAAATGAAAAGACAATTTTGAACAACTATGTTTTGAAGGCAGTGAAACTCAGAAGTATGAATCAACCTCTAAATCCAGTTTAGATATAAATGAAGAATTCTTATAGCTGAAAGGAAACAAAATTCTCAAAGGCTTGGTTTCTCTTGAGAAGCTATTTGACAAGCATGATAGATTCATCAAACAACAATAAATAGACTCAAGTTTCTCTCAGGGATTCAATCAAGTAAATTTGACCACTAAAGAAAATCCCAAGATGGTTAACATTGGTAAGTGTTGCACCCTTAAAGAAATATTCAAGTTCATCTCTTTACTCCATCAATACATGGATGTCTTAGCATATTATTATGAAGACTTGAAGTCTCTCAGACCAGATGAAATTCACCATGACATTCCTCTCAAGGCTAACTCAATGCCCTATAAGCAAAAATCTAGATAGTATAATCCAAAAAAATCAGGTACTATTTTGTTTGAGATATAAAAAATGTTAAATGCTAAAATCATCTTCCCAATTCCTCATTTCACATAGATTTCCAACATAGTGCATGTAAGGAAGAAGAATGGCAAAATTCGCATTTATGTAGATTTTAGGAATCTGAATCAAGCATCTTTAAAAGATAATTATCCTTTGCCAATTATGGATCAAGTGCTTCAAACAGTGACAGGTTCAGAGATGTTATCAATGCTGGATGGCTTCTTAAGATATAATCAAGTTGAAGTTGGTGAAGCAGACCAACACCAGACTGCATTCACCACACCTTGGGGTACATTTTTATATAAAAGAATGCCTTTTGGCTTGATAAATGTTGGTGCTACCTTTCAGAGAGCAATGGACTTGGCTTTCAAAGATGAAATAGGTAAATTCATAGTGGTATACCTTGATGACTTGACTGTCTTTTCAAAGCATCGATCTGATCATGTACGCCACTTACAACAAGTGCTGAAGCACTGTCGCTAGAATGGTATTTCCTTGAACCCCAAGAAGTCTATTTTTGGAGTAATAGAGGGGAAACTCCTTGGACACATTGTGTCAAAAGAAGGCATAAAGATTGACTCAGACAGAGTCAAGTCTATTCAAGATCTTAATTTTCCTACAAGTAAAAATGCTATTCATTCTTTCTTCAGAAAGGTGAATTTTTTACGGAGGTTCATCCCTGAATTTGCTGAGAAGACTAGACACATTGTGAACATGATGAAAGGGAAGACCATCTTCAGCTGGACTAAAGAAGGCAAGTCAACATTTTAGGATATCAAGACTACCATTGCTCATGCCCCTACCTTGGTTTGTCTAGATTACAACAAAGATTTCATCATATACAGCTATGCATCTGAACACACTATTTCAACAATTTTTGTTCAACAAGACAAGGAAGGTATGGAATCTCCTATCTCTTTCATGAGCTGCCCTCTCAAACCCATGAGATGAAGTGTTCAAATGTAGAGAGGCATGCTTATGCATTAGTGAAAGCAGTCAAACATTTTTGCTTCTATATTCTGAATTCACACACTACTGCCTTAGTTCCTGACACCATAGTCAAGTCTATATTAACTCAGTAGGAGTTTAGCACGAAAAGAGGTAATTGGATTGCAAAGATCCAAGAGTTTGATCTAGACATCAAGCCGACAAAGCTGGTCAGGGGTAAAGGCCTATGCCAATTAATTGCTGACAACAAGCCAGAAGATACACAACATGAAGAAGCTGAAGTGGAAGATACTCCAACAATCTTTTTTATCTCCACTACTAATGAGTGGTATTCAGGTATCACTTATTTCCTTACTTATGGTGAATGTCCTGCTCATTTGTCTTACAAAGAAAGGAGGACTATCAAGTTGAAAGCTACCAATTTTTTCCTTTGAGACAATGGCTTGTACAAGAGAAGCATAGATGGAGTATTCCTTCACTGCGTAGACAAAGAGCAACAAAGCTAGCTTTTAAAATATTTCCACAATTTATCCTATGGAGGACATTTTTCTACTCCTATGACTTCTCACAAGATTCTGTGAGCCAGGTATTACTGGCCAACTCTTTTCCAAGATGCACATAAGTGGGTGAGAAAATGTGAACTCTGTCAGCAATTTGTTGGAAGACCCAAGTTAGCTGCTATGCCTCTTAAGCCAGTGATCATAGAAGAACCTTTCCAGCAATGGGGGATTGATTTTATTGGGACTACAAATCCATCATCAAGTGTTGGACATGATTATGTCCTTACAACAATTGACTATTTCACCAAGTGGGTGGAAGCAATCCCAACTAAGCATGCTACTTCAGAAGTTGTATGCAACTTCCTCAAAGAGAATATCATTTCCAGGTTTAGAGTTCCAATAAAAATTGTTATTGACAATGCAGCTTGTTTCACCTCCTAGGAGATTACACAATTATGTTTCTATTGTGGAATTATACTCTCTCACTCTTTTTATTATTTTCCACAAGGGAATGGACAAGCTGAATCTAGCAATAAGAACATGGTAACTATAATCAAGAAGCTAGCAGATGATAATCAAAGAACATGGAATAAAGCATTGGTTGATGCTCTATGGGTAGACAGAATCACACCAAAGAGGGCAATTGGTATGTCTCCTTTTCAACTTCTTTATGGTATCAATGCTGAGATACCAATCACCTTAGAATTTCCAGCCTTGAAATTGGCAAAGGCAATTGAAGATTAGACATATGAAATCTCTCTTGATAAAAGAATCATGTGCCTGACCGAGCTAGAGGAATAGAGAACCATGGTGGTGGATAGAATTACTGCTCATCAAAGTCTGGTAAAGAAACTCTTTGATCAGAAGGCCAAAAATTATGATTTCTAGATTGGGGATCAAGTCCTGCTATGGGACAAAAGGAGAGAACCAAAGGGGATGCACGGAAAGTTTGACTCCCTTTGGAGAGTCCCATTTATAATTTATCAGCACATTTGTGAAAACAACTTTCTGCTAAAATATCAAGATGGCACACTATTTTCTCTGCCTCACAATGGGAAGCATCTGAAACACTTCAACTCTTGAAGTATCAGATCATTGCATCTGTATATATGTATATTTATATAGTTTTTAATTCTATTTTGTTTTGTTTGTTTTCATTTTTGGAGCCTTCCATTTCTGGGTAGCATGACTATGTAGCCTAATGGTACACATGAAGACACTGGAGATTCTAGATTCTACTCCTTTCAATTCTTTTTGTAATTGATAGTTCCCCAACTGGAGCCAGCTGTTGTCCCCCAAAAGTATCACTCATTTTTGGGACAAAATTTGAATTATTTTGGTCCTACAAACCATAATTATCTCTTCCCTTTCCAAAAATTTTTCTGGGCATTCAAATTCCTCATTTTTCAAGCTTCTCAAAAATATATGAACTCTACAAGTAGGTTCATTTCTACTGGTTCAAAGGCTTCTGCAGGCGGGTTCAATCAAAAGAATCAATTTCTAACACTTAGTCATTTTTGAGATTGGTTCAGTGCCTTGGTTCAATAAAAAATGTCCATCGGCAAGCATCAACAACAGGTTCAATGCATTTGGTTCAACAGGTTCAAAATCTCTCAACACAACTACAAAGTTTAATCGACAAAGTTCATTGCTTTGGTTCAATTAAATGGTTCACTTGCTCGGTTTAACACTTTGGTTCATCCGCTCAGTTCATTCAATTGGTTCATCGGCTTGAACCATTTTGAACCAAAGCTTGGTTCAACGATTAGTTCAACATCTTTTGGTTCAAAGGCGGGTTCAAACAAATGGTTCAAAGGCGGGTTCACTCAGTTGGTTCATCTACTCGGTTCAATGCTTTGGTTCATCCACTCAGTTCATCACTTTAGTTCATTCAATTGGTTCATCGGCTTGAACCATTCTGGTTCAAATCTTGGTTCATCAGCTTGGTTCAACCAAGAGGTTCAACGTCCTTTGGTTCACTCACTTGGTTCACTCGCTTGGTTCAAACGCTTTACTTCATTCACTTGGTTCAAAGACTTGGTTCATCACCTTGGTTCATCAGCTCAGTTCAAAGGAGTGATTCAATGCAAAAATTCAAAGAAGCCTCCTGAAGGACAAGTGCCCTTGCGAAGGGCACTTGGTCGACAAAAACACCCTTTAGAAGGGTCATTTTCAAAGAAGGCCACAAAGGTAATTCTTTCAGATTTTTGTTTTTAGAATTCAAAAAAGACTAAGGCAAGAAGCAATTCCTTTAGACTTTTGTCTGAAGGAATTCTAGAAAGCAGCTGCGGGCAGAAAGCCCGAAGAAATTTCCAAAGAAGCAAAGGCAAAGTGATCAAACAATTTCGTGGAATTTTTGTCCACAAAAATTTGTCTGCAAACTTTTTGTCGGTGGGAATTTGTTTGTGGAGAAAGCCTGGGGAAAATGCCGGTAGAGAAAGCTCGAGGAAAATGCCTACGGGAATTGTCTGTAGGAAATGTCTACGAGAGACTGTCGAAGCCTGAAGGCCATCCAAAGACCACCCGAAGGGTAGATACCCTTACGAGGGGCTCTTCTTGACCCAAAGTGGATTATTTCTTAAGGCCCAAAAGGGCAGGTTCTTTCCAAGAAAGTGCCAAATAGAAAATACAAAGGACCAAGGGGTGACGCGCTCGAAGACGTCAAATTTAAGACAACGAACTAGCCGTTGAAAATGTATTGATGGGTGTGTGAACGTCAAATTCAAAGCTCATAAAATAGCCATTGATCCTTGTAATCTACAGACCCAAATGCATTCACAGGATTTAAGGCCAAGACCAATAGAAAGTGAGGAAGGAACATAACAACAAATTGAATCCAAGACCCAATTCAATTAACTAGAAAAGGAGGAACGATGAAGAAGGATCAGATTGCCAGGTGGACATTGAAAGATGCAAACTTTCAATAGCGTGACTTGTTTCTCTGCATTGAGAAAATCAAATGGGTAGATGCCCCTAAATTTTAGCCTGTCTGCTTAACAAATTTCAATGCAACATGATGTGTTACTATTCCCGAGTCCTTCTTGAAGTGGATATATAAGGGACTCTCTTTTATTGTAAATGGATCTCTTTTTGACAATCAGAACGAAACTCTGCCCAAATTGAAAGGCATTATTGAGACTTTGAGCTCAGATTGTTGATCATATTTTGTTATTGGAATAAGAAAGAAAGTGATTTTTCAGACTTTGTGCTGTGATATCTTTGTTGTTGAGGAAACTATTATGTATTTTTCCTTAATATATCTTCTGTTCCTTTAATTCAACAAGAAAAATTAGTGACAACAGTCAGGAAGGTGTCCTGAAGTCAACTGTGGAGAGACTTTGTACCCCCGTAATTGCCTTTTAGTGTGTTTTCTTTTCATTTCTATGTAAAGGACCTTGGGATGACTTTGTGCCCTCATTGTCCTTCGTATCTCACTCTTGAGCAATTCAGGTGGAGACTTTGTGTTGCATCTCAATTTGCTAATTACTACGTCCCTAGTTACATTTTGCATTTACTACCAGGAGTATTCTTGTGGTTTGTTGAATAGTACTTCTAAAAGAAGAGGAGTGTTGTCTATCATTTCCCTTTAGGTTTTCCTTTGATTTAAACGCATCATCTCTAAAGAAAGAGAGATGGATGGTTTGTCCTACCCTTGAGTATTATTTTTTGTTTATATATATATATATATATATATATATATATATATATATATATATATATATATATATATATATATATATCATACCTATAGGGAACCTCCCCTTTTTGAGAGGAGAGATCAATCCCCTTCTGATGTGATAAACCTACACATTTGGATGACTAATCTTCCTACTTTGGCTGATCAGACCTATTTTGTTTATCAATACGCTGATCGACAAAATATTCAACCAACACTATGCAAACAATGTTGATTTGCATCTTAAGAAGTGTTATATTGGATTTAATAATGACACCTTTGTGGAACCTATTAATATTGATGAGGATGTCAACATACTTTATAATATTATTTCCTAAAGAAATGATAATGTTGATCTTACTCTTGATGACATATTATGATGGGAAGATACTCAGTCTATTTTTGACACTACTAGTGTTGCTTGCGACCAATGGGATCAAGGCACAAATGATTCAATAAGGCACATTTGTGGTGTCCTATATATCTACCTAAGCTACCATTGAAATTTATCTCAATGCCATAAGTTTTTTCATCTCATTGGTGGATGCCTAATGGTTAGATCATCCTTACAGTTAGACCAAATGCCTAGGTTTCATGGTTAGATGGAGGTCTGAGAATAATTATAGTAGTTAGAGGCTTATTATGTTAATGAGGATGAATGTTTATATGTGATCAAATTTCTATTTTAAGTGACAAATAATTGAGGGTGTTATACTCATTGGTACCAACTGGATACATGGGAATAAGCACATAGAACCATGCATAATTGTGTTTGCCATGACAACTGTGTTTGTGTCACCTTGATTTATAATGGTGTTACTTCTCCAAAAGAACATCTAACATAATGTGAAAGCATTTGGAATATTGGTGAAACATTTTTACCAAAATTATTATGGGTTCATGCATTCTATGGTATTCTATGTGCCTAGGCTAGGGCATGATACATTCATCAAGAAACATGCAGAGACACGAATACCTAAAAGTGCATCAAGAATTATCTGCTTACCACATTTGAATTTATTTCACCATGAATGGATTTGAATTTGTATTTGCAAGAAATCTATCAGGTAATTTTAGGAGATTAGGCACCAACTGAAGATCAAATACAACACATGCATGGCATAATTGAGGATAATTTGGCCATCTTCCAAGAACCCAATACGCCTTCCATGGATCAGTTATAACCAGACTCCCAATTAAAATATGAACATCAAGAATAGATCCATAAGGGAAAGTAAAAGGTCATATATTAGGTTGATAAGGTTAACAATTTTGATCCACCGAAGCCATCATTTGACCACTTAAATATACATATGAAATGTGAGTCATGTGATGTCAAATATATGATGCAATCTAGGCAAAAACACTATATTCTGTGCCACTCTAAATGGTTCATCATAACATTGGAATGGAAGATGCACCTAAAACTAGCCACTATGGGAAATTATTGGTCTAATGTTGAGATAACCAAAATCTTTGAACTATTGCATGAATATCAAAATGTTTTTCCAATCAACTACATGGAAATGAAAAGAGTACATCCATCATTAGACAAGATGCATATCAAGTTAATTGAAGGTGCTCAATCGATGAGAAATGACCATATTAGATGAATCCTAATCTACACACTCGAGTTAAAGAATAAATTTATAGAATGTTACATGTTGGTGTTATCACTCCCATTGATGAATATGAGTGTATTCATCTAATGGTGATTAACATCAAGAAGGATGGTTGAATTTGCATTTGTATCAATTACAAGATACTAAATGTCGTATGTGTCACTAATCCTTTTTTGACACTATTCATAGAGGATATTTTGAAGGGTTTTACCAGCTATGAGATCTACACATTCACTGATGGATTTTTAGGCTACCACCAAGTACATATTACTAAGGAAGACAAGGTAAAAACCAATTTTATAACTAAATGGGGTTATTTTGTATACAATGTTATGCATTTTGGACTAAAGAATGCACTGATAGTATTCTCCCACATTGTGGTAAAATCCTTCAAGGATTTCATCACAAATTTATTTAGGTGTACTTTGGATGACTGGAACATCTATGGTTTAGTGCATGACCACTTTGATAATTTATGCTTCATGCTCGAGCGTTGCAATCAAATTCAAATTTCCTTGAATCTAAAGAAGTGCATCTTTGCCACACCATTTAGAATTCTATTAGGACATATCATTTACTAGGATGGATTACTGGTGGATTTGGCTAAAATTATGGTCATGCAACTCCCAATTCCAACCACTCAGCATTAGGTCCACACTTTCTTATGTCACACAGGGTATTATTGAAATTTCATTCAGGGTTATGCTAACATAATCATGCCAATGGAAGAACTACTTAAGCACAATGTCCTATTCTTATGGATGAATCAACACCAATAAGTGTTTGAGGCCTTGATAGAGAAACTAGTGATTACACCCATTATCTCATTCCCAAACTGGAACCAACCCTTTTATGTACATGTTAATGCTTTATGTATGAAAGTAGGTGCTATCTTGGCACAACTTGGTGAGGGAAACCTTGATCATCCTATTTATTTTTCTAGCTATAATCTCACACCAATGAAGTAGAACTACTCTATGATAAATCGTGAGGCCTTGTCTATGGTTTATGAGTTTCAAAAGTTTTTACAATACTTGTTGGCCACTCCATTTGTCTTATATATGGACCATGAACACTCAAGTATTTGGTAAATAAGCTGGTACTGCATGGATGCATCTACAAATGGATTGTCCTTTTTTAGGAGTTCTAATTCTTTATGGTCATAAAATTAGGTAAAGTCAATCTCAGACCAAACCATCTTTCATGCATTTAATCTGGTGAACTAGTGCACACTATAGAGGATGATTACCTAATGTAAAACTTTTTCAAGTTATGAGTGTACCCAAATAATTGGAGTAAATTATGGTTTTTATTATAATAGGTCCACACCAAACCACTTTAGCACCCAAAAGAAAAAGTAGCTAGTTGTATGTTCTACCCCTTTTCAACTTATTCAAGGAGACATGTACAAACTTGGTTGGGATGAAGTGTTACGAAGGTGCATAATGCAACATGAGCACGTGGAAATCCTTCAAGAGGTCCATGAGGGTGTCACAGGAGGACATTATGCTAGTGACATAATAAAATAAAAGGTTATAATATTTGGGTTGTGGTGGCCCACCTTATTCAAAGATGCCAAAGCTTATGCACACCAATGTGATATCTATCAGCATGTAGGTAAACCAAACCAAAGGGATGCTATGCCTCTCCATCCAATGCTTGATCATGAACCTTTTGAGAAATGGGCTATTGATTTTTTTGGCCCTATTCAACCTACTGTAGGACATATTAGTCTACGCTACATCATTACTGCCATGGATTATCTCACATGTTGGGCTGAAGTAGTGCCCACATGTAATTTTAATATGATTAGCACTGCCAGGTTTCTATGGTAAAATATCATCACAAGGTATGTATACAACTTGATTTTAAAAAGTGATCATGACACTCACTTTTTCAATGAAATAATGCACATTCTCTTGGCTAAGTTCATGATTGCACACCATAAAACCATGCCATACCACCCTCAAGCCATGGCACAATTGAAGCCTTCAACAAGGTCCTAGGTACTAGACTGACCAAGATTTATAATATCAGTCTCACTGATTGGGATGATTGAGTTTCTACAATCTTATGGGTGTATCAGACCACATACAAAAGGTTGAACAAGAGTACTCCTTTTAATCTTGTCTTTGACACTGAAGTAGTTTTACAAGTGGAATTCCTTGTGCCCTATTTACATATTGCACATGTTGGTAGAATAGATCATGAAGAGTCCCTAAAATCATGTCTAGACACTCTATTTTAGTTGGATGAAACACACTTTCTCACACACTAGAGCCAAGGATTTGAGAAGTAAAAATAAAAATCCTAGCATGATTGACATATCAAAACCAAAATTTTCCATCCTGGTATGCATGTCCTAGTCTATGATTCAAATTTTGCATGCCATTTAGGTAAAATACATATCTAGTGGGATGGTCCTTTTATTTTTCATGTTATCCATCTAACAGGCCTTGAAATTTGAAAAGGATCAATGGCTAATTCCTTCTAGGCCATTTTACTGGTAGTCAAATTCAGCCTTACCATTCTATGTAACACTTTTGAATTATATCAATAATGTGTATGCTAATAGTTTAACTTAGGACCTTATTTTATTTTCAAATAAGTATGGCAAATTTTGTGCACCTTTTGTTCAAAGGGTTTTCACACATTTTTGTTCTTTTAAATTCGACAATGTTATCTTTCACCACCTTCACAGTTGGATCTTAATCAATTATGTCATAGAGGACCACACACATATTTTAGTATGGTGTAGGTTTGAAGGTAGATAAGTTAAGTTAAAAGTGTGTAAAATAAATGATGGAAAGACCACATAATATTGGAGATTTTAAAAGATAATAGGGTGCATAAGATGCGGCACTAAAAGAAGGCACACAAGATGGGATGTGTGAGGGATGAGTGCAAGAGGTAGAACAAGGCATAGAAGAGGTGGTGGATGACCCATGATATATAATAAATATGGAAAATGAAATGCCATTATAAAAATGGGTTAAAATAGGAAAGGAAGTTTCGCATGAATAAAATGGGAAATTTGATTATTACAACTGGCATGCACTATAGGAAAGGTGCAATAACTTGTAAAGGATGGGACATGTACTTATTAATGATAGAGTGGTATAAATGGCAAGCATGATAAATGGGCACCAAGGCAAGCTATTTAAAGCATTAAATGGTTAAAGTGATGGAAGACAACATGGAGAAGAGTTAATGTAAAAAATTGGAATAGCCTATAAAAGACTGAGAGGCTTCTCATTTTAATTTTTAAAATTTAAAACTTGAAAATTATAGAGCTTAGACAAGTGAAAACAAGAAACAAAGAAGGTGTCTACACAGTGATCCCATTTACAAAAGTGAAGTAGAGATTGAGGTGATGTGTATTTAAAAAAAGAGGAGTGGAAATGCATCCACACATGTAGGAGAAAGATAAGTTATAGGTTGTAAGTGTTAAGTCTATCATTAGAGGAGGTTGAAGAAGGAAGGCAAAGTATTTTGGGTCTATAAAAAGGAATCAAAATGTATTCATTTATAGGAATTAGTCAACCATACATTAAGCTTCGAGGTCCCCACTTGGTGATGCATCCAAATCATAAAGGAAGGAAAAGAGATAGACTTCCAATTATTATTGAATTGGAAAAACACGAGGTGTAGAAGAAGGAAGTCCCATTTTTATTCAGGAAGAAGGTTTTGGTTTAAGAAACATGCAAGGTAAAGACTTAGTGGGGCTGAGGGAAGGGACCCCTATCAGATAAACACCAAAAATGGTATACGTGGGAAATAAGACTGCTACAACACCACTACCCTCTCCTATTTTGATTAAGGAAATACAATACCTAGAGATAATTTTGCATGTGGATGATTGGGAATCTATGATTTTCACTTATCAGATCCTCGATTACAATCATCACTAGACTAGAAACGAAGGTGAATTGCAATAAGACTACTGGGTAGAGTGCTAAAATACTAAGAATAAGATCAATTATGATTTCATATTTTAAAACTTACTGAAAGATGTGGGGGTGTTCCAACTATTCCAACTACCATATTTTGGGAAACTATAAGAGGTGGTTCATTTTCTAATTTTACACATTCATGAAGACTACCTCTACTTTATTGGGCAAAAAATGAGGATTACCTATGAATAGATAAATAAATTAAATGGGTTACTATGTTCTGGAGCTGATGTTGATGCAAATATTGAGGATTAGGAAGTAATTTATAGAATGATGATGATGCTGAAATATAAAAAGGAAGGCCATGCCATGTATATCATGAGTTATTTTGATCCTGAAATTTGAGTAGCTATGTGTTTGGCCATGATCAAGATAGGGGGCATAGATAGGTGGAAGGAGGTGGATTGACCCACCTCTATGTCATCAACCAAATGGCTAAGGGTACAAAATAAAATTACTCCATGTACTTTATTGAGAAAATTGAACAAGATGTAGAAAAGGCTCACCATTTTCCCAACTACAAGTTTCCTTGGGGTGTAATTTTGTTGTTGATGGTTTTTGATGAGATTGACATCCTAGAGTATTTTTATAAGGAAATAAAGTGGGTTTAACCACTAGATCATAGTCCCCTACCAAAAATTTCAAACAATTCAAATGCCCTGACACCATCACACCCTCATACAAAATAAAGATGGGCTAGTTTGATGACATGAAAGAGATATTTGGGAATGAATGGTGCATATCAAAAGAGTTACCTGTATAGATAGGAACCTATGCTGAGTTTTCTACAAATCAAAATTATTCTCTCATGTGAATCTATATCGAAACATTGAAAACTTGTTAGGATGGATCAAATTGCCTCACATATTCACTACTAGATATTTCATAGACTCTGTGAATCACATTGCAGATGCACACTTTGTAATTATTGATGCAGATAAGATTAACATTAAGATTAACACTCTTCATAATATTTATGTCTATCTATAGAGGTAAGATTATATAGAGTGACATGATTCAGATAAAGATGATATCAACCCTTATAAGATAGTCATGAAAGGGAAGAACTGGGTAATATTCTATATTCTCAGGATGTAAAGAAGAACATCAAGAAGCTAGGATGTGGAAAAAGAACCGACCTCCCATAATCTATGAATGCATGTAGAGGAAAAGGTGTTAATGAAAGGGAAGAGGCCAAGACTTTAGGCTACTAGTTCTAGTGGTGTTGGCCCAAATTTTGGCTAAGTATTGTCCATTTTGGCATGAGACCAACATGACATTGAAGGATCATATCATGGAAAGACTATGAAATAGAACTTGTTAGGCATAGAAGCATCATGGTGTGGAACCCACAAGGATTGAGAGGACCAAGGTGTAGAAGCCCCAATAAAAGAGGAGCCAATCAAAAAAGAATTAATCATGAGGAACCCAAGAACATATGACTCAAAATTGAAGTGAAAGACTTGGGGAGCACATGGGAAGTAGGAGCATTTAAGGATCAATTCATATGGGACACCTAGCCCTTATTGATCAAAAGTTTTGCATGAATTGTGAGAAGATGAACACATGGTAGTAAGAATCCAACATGGTGTGAGTGTATAGGGGTGTAAAGGCCCGGCTCCTTAGGTAAAGCTAGTTTATTAAGAGCCACAACTCTCAGTTTGTTGAGAGTATTTTGGTTAGTTATTCTTGCCATTAATGATGTAAACACTTGTAGGGATAAATAAGTATAAATACTCATATTTTATTGAATGGATGGGAGATTTTTTGGATGCTCACACTTAATATACAAGTTACAAACATTACATAATTTTCTTGTATTCATGACAGCTGAATGTGTTGTGTTAAGTTGAGAAGTAATAACTAGAACTTAGTATGGAACCTAACCTACCTTTTATTTTTCTAAGGTAACCATGTTAACTAATGATGGTAATAATCTATGTAGTCATGGTGAGCAAAGCTTGGAAACACTAGAATCAAGTAGTTTATTTTTCACTTTTGCATAGTATTTACTTAAATACATAAAAGAAAAAATATGATTAAGGCAATAATATCAAGTAGTAAAACCTACATGAACCAATCTTCAGTTGTGTGCTTTGGGTGAGCTTGTAAGACTATAGTCTAGCATGAAAGGGCTAGTGTGCTAGCTCATTGGGCTAGACTCCAGCACTAAAGCTATAATAATAATAAAACCCCCAACATTTTGGTTCCATTGTTGAAGTGCTTACTACCGAGTCATGGAAAATGTTTGAGTGCATTACTCTTGAGAATATAGAATAATGGATTATAAGAGTTGAAGATAAATTTGCAGTTCTCTACATTGAACTAGGATTTTCCACATGATAGTGGGTAGAGAAAAATATCTACAGTGCACTATATGAAACTTTTTTTGCTAAGATCCAAATTTATTTTCACACTTGGCTCTCTGCATATGTTTAAAGATGGTCTTGAAACCTTGGGAGAAGATAATATTAGACCCTAAAGTGACAAAGAGATTTAACATGACTTAGAACCCCTTGGACTAGAGCTCTTAACATTTGGTAGAAAGGAGTTTTGAATAACTACATTATGGAGTACGTTGTAACCACCTATTGATGTCCTAAATAAACCAAGTTCTAGTTCCTTCAATAGTTACGTGGCCATTACATTAAACATCTTGATTTATAAATCAATAAGTTATTTATTGATTTGGGACTTGAGACTATGCCAATGGAAAGTTAAATCCTTCTATGCATGAAATGCACATTTAGGAGGGGAGTAGAGAAGAGTTGGTAAATGATTATGGGTTTAGAATGGTATCTAGTTAGTGAGAATTATGAAAGCAGAAGTATGATGAATATGGGCAAAGGATTATAGGAGTCAATGATGTGGGGCAGGACTGGGAAAACTCAGGAAGTGCTGTTAGGATCCAAAGGGAAGTGGAGACACACAAAGAGGAGCCCATCACTTTTGAGTTATGATCTATGCCACTAATATCATACAAAGGAGAAACTAACTACATGGTGGGAACTGAAGAACCAAGTCTGAACCAACCAAGCTCCCTAACCATAGTGCATGCTCATGCTCTTCAATTAGACAAAGTACACATACATAATTAGGACACAAATAATGTGGAATCAAAGACTGATCTAATAAAGGATACTAGAACTGAGCTATTTGACAAACATATAGTCTTAACACTTTCCTTCCCTTTTTAAAATAATTTCATGGCATAATTTAGGAAGCCTGGAGGGCCTGACCCTCAAAGTGGACAAAGTACAAGCCCAAGTTTGGTTAATCACCCAACTATCATGCCTTATATCATGAGAGCTACTATTGGAAGCACTGGAGGTGGACTAGGTGGAGGTGCTAGAGGAGGTAGTCGAATTTCCCCTCATGGGATAGGGGTTGGAGGTTCTCAACAATCACCAGTTCAGGCACCTCAACCAATAATGGTATATTACAAAATGATGGTTCACTTATCGAATATTGAGGTATGAATAATGTAGCTGAGCACATTCAAAAATGTGAACTTATTTGGAGGGTGTGAGGCATCGCCTCTTCTAAGCATTAATCCACACAGTTCACAACTACACTTTTGGAACACATGCATAAATGGTATATAAAGTTTGAACCTAAACAAGCTATCATTGACTATGATCAACTTAAACATACATTTTTTCAGGAGTTTGATATTTTAAAACTTGAACAATAAAACATAGTTGTGCTAAAGGAAATCAAATAAGAACTTACTAAAAGTGTGAAAGAGTATGATGCAAGTTTTAAAATGATTTTATCAAAGTGATCCTTCAAAATCAATGATACATAGCATGCACAATGGTTTATTGGGTATTTTTACTATCCTTTTGATGAACATTGTCTCAAAGGACTTTCACTATCCCAGGCAAAGCCTTGGAAGTTACCCTTTATACTTAAGCAATTGAAAGTATCGATATAGGGATTAGTCCATTCATGGAGGCTTAGATAGCTTTAATGACATCATATATTAAAAAATTAATTGCAAATAATGTACATAATACTCATAGTGGTCTCTGGTACACTAAATTCAAATCTAGAGGTCACACCCAAAGTAACTACCTGTGAAATAACATTCATGGTATATTGAAGAAGTCATGTGAAATCTATAATGAAGAACATGATGTACATTCTTGACCTCTTTTGTAGTGAAAAACACACTCAAAGGTGTCTAATTATTGTAAGTTATGTTATTTCTATACTCATGACACTAATGACTACCGACTTATTAGTGACATCTATGAAGCATGAACACATGGTATGCGCTAGACTTTTATAACTAATAACCAAGATAATGGTGGCTACCAAGGTCAAGGACAAGGACAAGGATGAGGAGGTGTTCATTTCTCACCCATGACATGTTATAAATGTGGATCCCTAGACCACTACCAAAGAGATTATTTAGACTACCCTACATGTGCTTACTATACAAAAGACCACCGACTAGAAGAGTGCCCTGAATTATATGTAGCTATCACTAAGGAGTGAAATTAAAAGGGTGATGACATGATATGAGTTGATAAACCATATTTACATGCACATTAGGCACCCCAACTATTTAACAAGTGAATATTACCATGCGCAATGGAGGACAATTGTAATCTATCTCAAATTCTATTGAAAAAGTTTAGCATGAAGAACCATGAGCAAGAAAGTATCTCGATGCCCAAAAATAGATAGATTTCCTCTAAGATACAATTGAATTTATACAATAAATACAAGGAGAGATTCAATTCCTTAAAGACCAAGAAATAACATAACATGTTATTATGGAAAGGATAGTTAAACCATAAAATTTGGTGTGTGATGACTTTTAGGACTATGTAAGCACATGATAGATGATATTATTTTGTAGATAAGTGTTTAGATTAAGAATCAAGCATAATCACCACATGATGCTCAACCCCAAGTCACTTGATAGGTTGAGGATCATCACCTAAATCATGATCAGAGGTAGGACACTCATATTCCCTTCCCCCCCAAAATATAGAGAGATACTAGTCAATGCTATCATTAATGGATAAGTAATCTGGGAGATACTCATTGACATTGACACAAAAGTGAATGTTCTCACAAAATATGCTTGGAAAAAAAATGACTAATCCAATGTGGCAACCATAATCTCACGTGTTGTTCATGGCTAACAAAACTCATGCTTTACCAATAGGTGTCCTCAAGAATGCCATAGTTGATATACTTGGAATACCTTTCAAGGTGGGTTTTGATGTTCTTGAATTAACTGAGGTAGATGACTTCGCAACTCTTTTGGGATAGCCCTGGTGCTATGAAAATAATGTAGATCTAAGTTTTAAGAAATGGTATATTAGTTTTGAGAACACTGACTAGCACATTGTAATTCCATTGGATCAAACATAGGGCCCCCCTTATATAGAACCAATCAATGTGGAAGAGTAAATTAACCACATATATAATATCACTACCAAAGATGATGAGTGAAGGGATCCAACTTCAGATGGAATTCTAAGATGGTCGGACACTCAGTCCCTCTCTGACACTACCAATAATGCTTATAATTATTAGGCACATAGTAATTACATCCTCACTAGATGAGTGTGTAGTGCAATTAGAATTCAAGAGACCATTCCATGCCAGTTTCATAAATGTCATAGGGTCAGGTGCCTTGTCACTGGTCATGTAATGAGGGGAACAATTGTAAAGGCACCACTTGAAAGACTTGATGAGGCTCCATAGTTACATGTACAAATAGAGGTACATGACTTCACACAGTGCCTTAAAGAATTATATAACACTAAAAGTGATCATATGGGGTCATTAGTTCATCTCTTAGATGGTATAGCTATAAGATGGTGGAGAACCTATCATAAATTACTATTTCACTAGCATCAAGTATGCTCTACCTTGCATCACCGATTTTATCATGACAAAAAAGTTAGGGGAACAATTAGCTATAGTAGAGTACTAACACTTGAACCTCATATAGAAGCTTATGAGAAAATGTGGAGAAATGAAGAGTCATACCTACCAAAGTACTTGTGGGTGCATGCATTCTATGGAACTTTATGTACCTGGGCAAAGGCATGGTATGTTCATGAACAGTAACACATGGGAACTTGATTTTGGCATCTCTTGAAATAAAACATGAAATTGGCCCTGTCGTATTCTTCTACAAGAATGGATTTATGCCTAACCCTCCATGCCATACATGAAGTAATTATTGGTTACTTGAGTCCCATTGAATATCATCTAAGGACTATCCATCATGTTCCTAAACAATAACTGCATCTCTTCAATGAATCATTAGCATAAGTCTCCACACCAGACCTAGTCCTTAATCAAGATTGGCATGAAGAAATACATCTAGGTAAATAGAAGCTAGTGTTTCATGTGGAATAGTGTGAAAGATCCAATCCACTTGATCCTTTGACAACCCATTTGGATATCCCCATGGACTATGGCATATGAGCTATGTGTGATACTAGTGCCAATGTAGACAACCCTTACAATGGGCCCATTTAGACTGTTCAATGCAACATCAACATGGAGCAAGAACCAAAGATGGCTATGATAGGAAATTACTAGACTAAAATGGAGATTTCAAAAATATTTGAGTTGTTAAAGGAATATCAGGATGTTTTTCCAAGAAATTATAGTGAAATGAAGAGAGTCCATCCATCCTTAGGAAAGATGCATATCAAACTGATTGATGATGATTGATCAGTCAGAAAGTGACCATATAGAATGAATCCCAATCTACAAGTGGACTAGAGTAATCAGCCCCACTGATGAATCTGAATGGGTTAGTCCCTTGGTGATTAGTATCAATAAATATGGATGCATCCATATCTACATGGAATATCAGGTGCTTAATGCATCATGTGTCACTGATCCCTTCCCAACACCTTTCACAAAGGAAATCCTTGAAGGTTTTACTCTATGTGATATATATACCTTCATCGATGGCTTCTCAAGATACCATCAGGTATAAATAGCTGAAGAGGACCAACCAAAGATAATATTTTCCACTGAATGGTGATCCTTCATGTATACTATCATGCCTTTTGGGCTGAAGGATGCCCCAGTTGTGTTCTTATGAGTAGCTGTAGAAGTCTTTAAGGATTTCACCCATAAGTTTCTTCAAGTTTACTTGGATGATTAGATGGTTTATGTTTTGGTCAAGGAACATTGTTCTAACCTGAGGCTTATGCTTGAGCACGTCGAGTCTTACAAATATCCTTGAACTTAAAGAAGTGCCTATTTACTACACTATTTAGTGTGATGTTAAGACATATAATTTATAAGGAAGGACTTCCATTGGACTTGGTGAAAGTGTCTATTATTCTTTGCTTCCCTATGCCCAAGACTCAAAGTGAGGTCCACACCTTTTTGGGCCATACTGGTTACTATAAAAAATTCATTCATGGATATGCAAATATTATTGTGCCCCTGGAAGAACTTATAAAGCATAATGAACACTTTATATGGACTTCCTCCTGTAAAGAAGCTTTTGAGACACTGAAGGACAAATTGGTCATCACTCCTATCCTCTAGTTTTTTGATTGGATAAAACCATTCCACATCTATGTTGATGTGTCTGGAATGGCCATTGGTACAATCCTTGCATAACTAGTTGAAGGTCACCTAGATCATCCAATCTTCTTTTCCAGTAGGAAACTCACTCCAACTAAAAGGAATTACACCACTATAGAGTACAAAACATTATTGATGGTTTATGATTTGTAAAAGTTTTGATAGTATTGATTGGCCATTCTTTTTTTTTTATACACATCATGAGACATTAAAGTACCTTGTCAATAAACCATTTCTATATGAATGGATTTGCCATTGGATCATGTTACTCTAAGAGTTCCAATTTTCTATCATGGTGAAACTTGGGAAAGTCAATTGTGGACTTGACCACCTATCCCAAATTAATTCCAGAGAACCACCATGTGCCTTAAAGGATGAATTACCTAATGTTTAATTCTTTAATTTTACTTGTGTACCTAAGGATTTGGAGGACATTGCCACCGTTTTTTACCACTAGATTAATGCCTGATTGTTTCACTACTCAAGCCAAGAAATAACTCACAGTCTATGTCATGCCTTTTCAAATCATAGGAGGGGATATTTACAAACTTGGCCATAACAAGATTCTTTGATAGTGCATCATGTAACATGAATGTCTTGAGCCACTTTGAGAAGTTCATGAAGGTATTTATAGGGGACACTATGCTAGAGAAGCTATAATGCGTAAATTTTTAATGGATAGATTATGGTGGCCTATTCTTTTCCAAGATGCTAAAGCATATGTTAGACAATGTGATATATGTTAGCACATAGGGAAACCTAACTGAAGAGATGCCATACCTCTACAACCAATTCCTTCTTAGGAACCATTTGAGAAGTGGGCGATTAATTTTTTTAGCCCCATTACTATAGCTAGATGAAGAATAGGTTCTCAGTATATCATCATAATAACTAACTACCTTATGTGATGGGTTGAATCTATGCCAACAAAAGATTGTATTACCACTACTGTTACATGCTTCATTTGGGAGAATATCATAGATTGGTTTAGATGCCCACTAGGTTTCACTAGTGATCATGGTACCCATTTCGTGAATGAAACAATTCATGTCTTACTAAATGAGTTCATGATTACACACCATAAAATAACACCATACCACCCTCAAGCCAATGGCACTGTCGAGGCCTTTAATAAGATCTTAGGCACCACTTTGATTAGGAATTGCAATATTGGCTGAACAGACTGGGATGATAGGGTATCTACGATGCTATGGGCCTACTAAGTAAATTACAAGTGCTTGAATAAAATCAACCCATTCAATTTGGTATATGGTAAAGAAACAACCTTCTAGTTGAGTTTTTAGTACCATATCTCCTTATCGTGCACTGTAGGACCATTAGATGAAGAGGCATCCTTGAAAGCATGCTTAGATTATTTATTATAACTTGATGAATCCCATTTCCTCACTCATTAAAGTAAAGATGTGGAAAATCAAAAACATAAGGCATGTCATGACTACCACATAAAACATAAAACCTTTAATCCATGCATGAAAGTGTTACTATATGACTCCAAGTTTACGTGCCATCATAAAAAACTTTGGATTCACTAGGATGGTCCTTTTATTATTCATAGCATTTGACCTATCAGAGCATGTTGGTTATAAAGGTTGGATAACCAGCTCCTTCTTGGGCATTATAATGGAAGTTGGCAGCAACCATATTTCACTTTTGAATAGTTGAAGTTTTGCAATTAATAAGGCTTTTGCCATTAGTTTAGTATTTCTTATTTTTAATAAAAAATGTTTCCTTTATTATATGCAAATGTTTTTAATGTAATTCTGTTTAATGTAATGTTTTTATTTTCATGGAGGACCATGAATCATTTTAGTGTGGTGTAAAATATCTAAAATCTAAATTTAATTATTCATATGTGCATAGATTACATAGGTGTGTAAGGTTCTTAGGGCACACAAGGAATCTAGGCACGTAAAGTGTTAAGGAAACACAAATCATTTAAGGCACGTAAACTATGAAGTCTAAGGATAGGGTGTTCCCACCATTAGTTTGAATTTTTAAAGACAACTATCTTCCAAAATAAAGAAAGCATGGGACACAGATGTCATCGACTTCAAAGGAAGGCACAAGATGAGACATGCCATCAATACTAAAAGAATAGTTATGGTAAGAAATGTGACAATGATGTGACGTGACAATATCGTTAAAATCATTAAATGCTAAAATAAATGATCAAAGTGTGATGGCCATTAAAGATCGACATTAATGACATGAAGTTATGGGTGAAGGGAAATTAGTAATGATAGTGAAACCCCCCATTTGAATCTATAAATTAGCTAGTTAACTTTTTTTTACTCTTTACCTTTGCATTTAATTATGATGAATAGAGACAAAGAGCCAAGAACAAGTGAATACCAAAGACAAACAAGTAAATACCAGAGTTGAGAATAAACAAATCATTATTTAATGTAGGTATTAAGGAAAGCATCACTTGTTTCCAAGCAAAACATGGGGAACTTTAAGACAAAGCCATGATAGAGAGATCTTATAGGTTATAGGTTGTAGAAGTATACCTTTAGAGGATACTGAAGATCAAAAAGCCAAATTCATCAACCATAACCACATATTCATTTGGAAACATTGGATGGCCATGCATCAACCTTTGGGCTCCTTAGAAGGTAATGTAGCCTAAGAAAAAGGCCCTAAGAACTAAACCATTAACTATAATACCAGAGGAAGAAGAGGTACATGGGGAAGACATGAATTTCATTAGGGAAGGGACTTCAAAAGATAAAGTTTAGCACATAGAGAGAGAGGAAGTAAACATGACATGACCAACAAAGAAAACTCAATTGTCCCTACCCCCACCTGTTTTGATTGAGGAAATGCAATATCTAGAATCAATGTTATGTGTGGATAATTAGGTCTCAAAAGTATCCACCTAAAAAATATTTAATTATAACCATCAAAAACCCAAAAATGAGGTTAAAATTCAAAACAACTATCGAGTCAAGCACCAGAACACTAAGAACCAAAGAATGTTTGATTTCAAGATCTTCAATGTGCTAGATGTTGTAGGGTTGTTCCAACTTTTCAATCTTCCATACTTTGAAAACCCATGGAAGCGGTTCAATTCCTTCTCTCATGAGTCTATGCGGATTATAGCTACTTTCCTAGGTGTAATATGAAAATCATGCTCAAGAGGTTAAGCAAGGTCATAGGAATATAATGCTCAAGGTTGGTCGATGACCTGGCAGACATTGAAGAGGTCCAAAAGACAACTATGATGCTTATGTACTAGAAGCAGGGCCATGCCATGCACATCAAGAACCTATAGGATCCTACCCTCTAGGTTTCAACATGGATCATTACGACCAAGATTAGTGGGACTGATCAGTGGAATGAGGTTGACATGGTACACCTTCACATTGCCTACCAAGATACCCAGGGCTTGAAATATAACTAGGATATGTATTTTAGTTAAAATATTATTGAAGATGTAGAGAAGACCCATTAGGTCCCCCAAACATAGGTTTCCATGGGGAGTATTTCTTCTCTTAATGGTTTTTGATGAGATCAATGTACCAGACTATAAATTGAGAGTCTTAAAGTGAACATACCCACCCACACACATGTCCCCTACTGAGTGCTACAAGGCATTCACATACCCTCAACACATCACCCCATCTTATAAAATCAAGATGAGGTATGGGTTTGATAGTATAAGGGAGGCATTCATAAATGAGTGGCACATCCCGAAGGATTTGTCACCTTTGACTACTAATCAAGTCTTGTTTCTAGTAAAGCAATACTTGTCCTTTGCATGCATAAGGATGATCCTTTTTAGAGAGATTTCTACATAGTTGAATTTACCATATGCCTTCTCAATGTGGTACTTCATGGACTCATGAATCAGATCTATGATACACAACCCATTACCTTAGAGGCTAAGAACATAGACTTAGAAATTCATACCCTCTGAAAATGTTTATCTATCTAGGTAAGAAGGCTTACCAGGAAAAGAGGGGGATAGACCTAACAGACATAAAGGTCAAGCAAATCATGGTGGGAGAACAAGTACACAATTTTTTTTATATGTTTCATCCTCGAAAGGATCAATAGGGTAGATACCCTAAGGAAAAGCTTCCACTAGGACCACCATTAAAGATGAGAAAGAAGGCTAAGCATGAGGCCAACATGAGTGGTCATCATGTACCACCAAAGTGGTAGAAGACTTCCTAGGAACCACAATAAGGAACCTCATCTCTATACCCATATCCATGTTTCCCTTATCTATCTCACCCTTCTCCACTTTACCCATATCCACCTCACCCTTCTCCATCATGCCCATTTCCTCCTTGCCCATTCCCACCGCACCCATCTTCACCATGCCTTTCACCTCCCCAACTATTTCCACCTGTGTCACCACCACTACAAGTCCCTCCACCTTTACCTTCTCCTTCACACATTTTTCCCACTTTAGCTTCACCCCCTGAAACATCACAACCATCTCCATAAAAATCATCTACAAGAGTTACATAGCAATAGATCATAGAGTAAGAAGTTTAGTAAGGAATCCCTATAATACATGTATAACCATTAGATTTTGACTCTGAGAAGACTCCCTCCTTGATGTAAGAGGAAGGTGTTGTCTCTAACAACTTGCTATTTGATGTAGGAGAACTTATTTGAGAAGATGGGGATGGTGAGGAAGAATGGAAAAAAATGGCTATTCGTAACACTTCTATGGCTACCAACATAGGGGTCAAATTAAAACATGACCATATTAAAGGAAAGGGATTAGTTAGGTTCATGAAAGAGCTTGACAATGATGTAGCTACCAATCTATGTGAACATTATCAATTTGGCATCCCTGATATAATGTTATCTATATGGACACATTTCATTCCTAAGGATGCAACCTTGGAAACAAATAAGTAGGTATCATTTTTTTTGGACATGTATAATGAGGAGTAATATTTTGAGCTCCCCCAAGACAACCTCTCTTTGGGACCTGATGCTCTTGTGATGCCCAAATCACTATGGTTAGATCCCCAAGATATCCCCCCTCTCTAGTAAACATCACATTTTTGAAGCTGGCCATGGAGGTCACATGCTAGAATATTTTTTTGGATTCTAATATGAACACTACTAAGAGGAAACATGCCCAAATTGTGGGTATATATAATAAAGAAGTTACTACCAAATAATTTTTCAATGTGGAAGTGTTTAGTCTGAAAAAGCATGTCAAAGAGGCCACAGAGGCAAAAGTGAAAACATTAAACCTTTGAAAAATAATTTTAAAATAGGAGCTAGCACTAACGGATGGCATACCTCTCAATGGGGATGCCACAAAGAAGTTAAAAACCTTGGTGAACCTCCTATTGAAAAGATGTAAAGAACATCTGACATTGAAGGATGAGGGACTAGATTAGACAAAGTAGTTCACCAAGGTAATAAAGGTCTATAGTCACACCCCAAAAAGGGTTGGGGAAGTCATCCCCATTTTGGATGGAATTTTTGAAAGACTAGCATACCCAAATAAAATCTTGGAGGCTCAACTCCAAGATGAAGAAGCCTAAAGGTAACAATTGGCTGATGCTGCATTCTCAATAAGGGACCATGTTGAGCATGCTAAGGAATTTCAAGATGTAGATATGATGGAGGAAACCATCAATACTCATCATCAATACTTGAATGTGAGTTTTGATTCCCTTTGAGGATAAGTTGTTAAGGAAGTCTCAGCACTTGTAGATGTCCAAAAGGATGCCACCACGTCCCTGGATGAACTAGTCAAGAAGGCCAATGACACCTCTAGATAACCTGATAGATGAAGAAATTGAAGGAGGCCATAACATAATTAACTGCCAATCTACTCAAGGCATTATCACATTAGGACAAAGTTAGAAAGGAAATCAAGCAGGAGGGACCTAAGTTTTTGACAGAGGCCGATAACACAAATTAGTCTAGGATGGACTAATAGCTTAGTGTGGAGTAATGTTGGCCCCAAATTTTGGCTAAGTATTATACATATTGGCATGAGATTGGAATAGTGTGGAAGGACCATAGCACAGAAAGCCTAAGGTATAAAACTTGTTAGACAAAGAATCATCATGGTATGGAACCTACAAGGCACAAGAGGATAAAGGCACATAAGCCCCAATGTGATAAGACCAGTCAGAGAATAATTAATCATGAAGAACCTAAGAAAATAGGTCTTGGAAATAAAGTAGAAGACTTGGGGAGTGCATGAGAAGTGAGATTAGTTAAGGAGCAATTCATATGGGATACTTAGCCCTTATCGATCAAAAGTTTTACACTGACCGTGAGAAGATGAACACATGGCAACAAGAATTTAGCATGGTTCGAGTATATAGGGGGCACAAAATCCCAAGTCCTTATACAAAGATAGTTGATTAAGAGCCATGAATCTTAGTCTATTGAGAGTCCATTCATTACTTATTATTTCTATTAATTATGTAAACACTTGGTTAGGGATAAACAAGTATAAACACTCGTATTGTATTGGATAGATGGGGGATTTTCTAGATGCTCATTCTTAATATATGAGTTACGAACATTACATAATTTTCTTGTGTTCATGAAAATTGAATGTGTTAATTTAATTTGAGAAGTAATAACTAGAACTAAGTATGGAACCTAACCTACCATTTCTTTTTCTAAAGTAACCATGTTAACTATTGATGGCAATAGTCTATGTAATCATGGTGATCGAAGCTTGAAAACACTAGAATCAAGTAGTCTATTTTGTGCTTTTGCATTGTATCTATTTAAATACATAAAAGAAAGAATATGACTAAAGCAATAATATGGAGCAACAAAACTTGTGGGAACTGATCTTTAGCTATGTACTTCAGGTGAGTGTGCAAGACCATTGTCTTGCATGAAAGGGATAATGCGCTAGCTCGTTGGGATATAATCCAGTGCCAAAGATATAGTAATAAGAAAAACCCCAATAATTGGGGTGAAAAAATAACCTAGTGTAACTAAAAAATGTTAATGATAGGCCTCATTGCTACAAGGACCCAAGGGTTACCTACAAAATAAGAGAACATCACTGCATCCCACCCAGCTACCCAAGTAGAGCCTAAGCATGAAGTGCCCTGAGTGGTGATTCCAAACACATGTGAGGCATATACATAAGTGTAACCTATAAAGGAGCCCACTCTTGAGCCCAATGAATAACAACCTACTACTAATCAATAAATTAACATTGAAATTCCAAAACCTGAAGAAGCAAAATGAGTGGAAGGTCCCAACATAGAGGATCTTGATGCTGGTACCAATGGATAATAGGAAAAGAGTCCTAAAGTTATTGATCTAGAGAATGACCCTTAAACGGGAAAGGAACCTATGCAAGAGGTATCAAAAAATAATAATAGATAAATTAGGACCTTCCCATTCGCTCCCTATGCAAACAAGATGCATTAGACAAGCAACTATATTTGTGGGATTATTTCCCTGAACATGAGTCCACTATAAAAACTCAACACAAAATGTATTTTGTAATGGAAGTATATCATGATGAAAGCCATTTTGAAATTTTTATGGTTAGCATTGATATAATCCTAGAGGTGGTAGATGTTCCATACACGCTTTAGTTAAATCTCATGAATTGCTCTCCTATGCAAGTAGGCACAACCCTTATGATGTTTTCCCAAGAGGTTTCTAATAAAAACATTCTCAACAACCATGATGTTGGAAAACTTCACTAAAAACATTAGGAGGTCATCTAACAGTATAAGGAAGAGCATGAAATGAGGTGTAAGCTCAAAGAATAAATTGAACAACTCAAGCATTGACTAGATGCAGCTGAAGCATCTCAACTTAGGACTTTGGGCCTATGTTAGACAATTTTGATAAGCGAATCGATGATCATGGATATAATTCCCATTCCTAGTGAGGCCATCACTAAATTGGAGATGTTTGTGGACCTCTTTCTTAAGAATATTAAAAACCAATTGGATCCTAAACATGAGAAGATATGGGAAACAAATCAGTTTATAGAGGCTATGGATATCTACCCTTATAAAATAAAATGAACACTACTATTTACATAGTAGATGGGGTTTTTGTAAACTTGGCATGACTGAGTAAAGTTTTGGAAATGTGATTACTACTTAAGGAACAAGAATGCTAGTAATTAGTTGAGAAATCACTAAACATGAAGCACATGACCCAGTGCGTGAAAGTATTCTAGGACATCCAATAATTATAAAAATAAACAAGTGCCCATTAGTAGTAGCTGAATGCTAGTTTCTTAGAGATTCAAGGACAAGTTCTTATAAAGGTCAAGAGACACTGGGATGTTTCAAAAAATTTAATTTCTCAACTTGAGACATAAAAAACTCAAGCAGGTATTTTTTTGGAGTATCTTGAGGAGATGAAAATATTGAGATGTGAAATGGAAGTTATTACTTCTACTCTTTAAACATCCATTAACTAGTGGGAGAAGCTCAAGAACCAAGTATAATACATGGATCCTGCATTTTTTTAATTGAGAAAATTTTAACATAATCTGGGATAGACTATCAATTTAGTATGGGGTGATGTTGGATCCCAAATTTTGTAATAATGTATTATTAGTATTTTAAAGACATGGAAAGAGAAAGTAAGGGTGTAAGAATAGTGTGGAGGACCTTAGCATGAAAGATAATGAAGCAAAAAAGAGAGAGATTGAAGAACAACATGGAAGACATTAGCATATAAGGGAAATTTACAAAAGACAAGGTAATAGAGAATGAGGAACATAAGACATAGGTCTCAAAAAAGTGCAAGACTATGACAAGGACGTAAGAAGCAAATGTGGTTATGAAGTAGTTCATGAAAGTATCAAAGATTAATAGAAGCATGAATCTAGGATTGGATCGTGAAGGAGAATGAACATGAACATAAATATCTAGAAAAAGAGAGTATATAGGCATTGTTAGGCTTGAATCAAAAGGAACTTAATTATAATGTCTTACCATGACTTCTTTTTCTAAAACAGTCATTAGTTTGTCATTGTATAATGTAAGCTTGTGTATAAATACCCCTTTCTTTGATTAGAAAGTGTTTTTGGATAAATATGTGTTGTTGTCAAGATAGAGATCTGGAAAGATTGTGTACTAAATTAAATACCTTTGTAAACTTATCAAATGATATCAATGGAATTAATACTTTATCTATGAATCTTGATATGTTAAATCTCTTTGGTGTTAATTCTAATTTTACGATATGAGATAAGTACATGCATTATGTGAATGTATCAAATGGCTAACTCTAGAGTGATATTTTTAGTAACAATGATTAAATGTGTTAACTGAAGAACCTAAGTAACAATTGTCTATCCACTATTATACGGTATAATTCACAAGAATTAGTTTAGGCTACATGCCTCAGGTGAGAATGCAAAGTCACTCTCATGATATGCCAATGTGCTAACACATTAGATTATTACTTATTATAGGCACGTGACTAGTAATTAGTCATGTAGAACTAAAGATAAAAAGAAACCCAACACATGGAAAGAAATGAAAATAAAAGACAAAATAAAAAAGGAGCAAATGAAAATAAAACAAATGAAAAATATATACAAAGGTAAAAATATGTACAAGGATAAATAATGTTGTACTTATGAAGGTTTTGACCCTTTCTCATAAAAAATATCCCACAAACTCTTATTTATGATTTACACACTCAAATTAAGTTACTTTTAGTTATTAAATCCAACAATGTATTTACGCTTAATTTACAAGAAGCACTTAGGATAAGTTATAATAAATACCCTTGCCTATACATTGAATTGTGGTGAGGGATGGGGGTTAGTATCAACACATATTAGAGAGATTAGAAGACATAACCTGGAAGGAATGTGTTCGTTATGGATTCTATGCCCTTAACCAATAGTGCATCTAGGGATATATGTGGCTGACTTATGGCTTACACACCTTTATATTAGCTTGTTGCATTTCTCAATGTTCTTAGTATAGTCAGCCTATGGAATAAACATGGCTAAGTATAGTATATATATTAGATAGTGGTTAGCATTTTATCGTCATATTGTAAATTATGTTCTTATTACATTTTTGTGGATGTTTCCCCCTCGAAGTGGCTCAATCATAATATTCAAGTATTCTGCTCTTTCACCAATTGTTATTGTGGATCTACATATTCTACTCTTAATTATGGCATATATAATTATATTATTATGAATCATCTAAGTAATTTACGTACAAGTGTTATTAGAGCTTAAATTTGGGCAAGTTTTTGTGGTGCAATTTTTTTCTTCAGATTTAGCGTCCTAAGCACTAGAAGGCCGAAAAAACATAAATTGCGATCTGGGAGGAATTGATTTTTTTCATCATCATAGTTTTATTTGTGAGGTTTTTTTACAAAAAAGAAGTCTATAATTTTTTTACCTTGTGAAAATTATTAGTTGTTTGATTCATCTCTGCAAGATGATTGTAATGGTATATTCTACTGTTACACTTTTTTAGGTCAACATTTTTCACCCTTGTGCACAATAGAATTAGTTGGATTCATCTCAGTGAGATGATCAAAAAAATCTAAATATTTAAACTATCATCTAAACATCCTCAAAATCATCTTTAAACATATTATCCATTTCCATGTTCACTTTTTTTAGGGCTGAAACCCTCCTAGGGTTTTGTATGGCTGATCCAAACACTCGTAGATGTGAGAATGGGAAATAAATTCCAAAAACTCCTCACAAAGATGACATGGAATTTGAAACTTCTAATCCATCTATTTTGGAGTGGTTTAACAACTTAAGTTAGCGTTACAGGGTATGGTGAAAAAATATGAGTTTGATATGGTTCAAAGGGACATTAAAGGTTTACAAGGGGACTTGGATAGCATGAAGGATCAATTACAATAAATATCTAGGTAATTGGTCAAATTGTCAGTTCAACCATTGCAAAATAATCCTCTACCACTTCAGTTTGGTTCTCCTCCATATAATACTGACACCAATTTTGGCCCTAAGCCAATGTTTCCAAAATTAGACCTACACAAGTTTGATGGTAATGATCCACTCAATTGGCTCACTCAAATTGAAAATTTATTTGATCTACATTAGACTCCATGTTTGCAAAAAGTAGTTATGGCCTCTTTATATCTAGAACCTGAGCCATTCCTTTGGTATCATTAGTTGTGTGCTCAAAATAAAAAGAAGGGTGTCCCAATTTCATGGTCCATATTTTCTAAGGAATTATAGCTCCAATATTGCAACAATGTCTCTAAAAACTACTTTAATTAGCTATCCAAGTTATGCTAGATCGGGATGGTCAAGGACTACATCCATCAATTTTAGAATCTCTCCTTATGGGTGGTAGACACGACTGAGGAAAATTTGATTGACCTATTTTTGGGTGACCACAAAGATAGCATCCAATTAGAGGTTCACATGTTTCATCTTAGTAGTGTATCTAAAGCCATACCAAAGGCACACATGGTTGAGGAAAAAGAGTTGATAAGATAAATACCTTTCACCAATGTTCATGAACGTACCTTCTCAACACCATCATTTCATTAGCCTACTAGATTGACACCTCAACAAGTGGAAAAAAGTGTGCAAAAGGTTTGTGTTTTGTCTATGATATGAAATGGAGCAAAGGGCATTGATGTGCTAAAAAAAGGTTATTTTAGATTGATGGTATCAATGAGGAGGAAGAAGATGAGGAGGCTTTAGGGGAAGGGTTAGAATAACCTTAGGATGAATTTGAAGATTCTCAACCTACTATTTCCTATCCTGATCTTTCAAGAATTAGTACTTCTCAAACTCTTAAGGTGGTGGGGTTCCTAAAGAAATATAAGGTGACTATGTTAATTGATTCTAGGAGTACACATAACGTCATCAATAGTAAGTTGGTTGATGATTTTAATTATTTCATTTACCCATCTCTAGACTTTTAGGTCATGATTTTAGATGGTGGTACGGTCAACTATTTTATAAAATGCCATAGCATTAAGCTTGCTATGGGAGACTATTTGTTAGATTTCCATATGTTTTTTATTCCCATGGGAGGAGATGACATTCTTTTGGGAGGGTAATGGCTCACCATTTTGGTCATGATTGAGATGAATTGCTATGAATTATTCATGAGGTTCCATTCAGAAGGAAGGACTTTTGAACTACATGGATTACAAGCTAAATCTCCATAACTGGTTAGTTCTCACTAGATGATAAATATTCTTAGAAAAGGTGCAAAATGTTTTATGGCACACTTATTTTCCATAGAGGTTCAACCAACCAAGGAGTCTACACATCTTGATTTGTAAAAGGTGTTGGATGAGCATTCTATTATTTTTAATGACATGCCAAAAGTACTTCCTCCAAGTCATGCACATGATCATGACATCAAACTCAATCAAGGAAGTACACCACCTAATATCAGAACCTACATGTATCCCTATGCCTAAAAGAGTGAAATTGAAAATATGGTACAAGAGATGTTGGAGATAGGAATCATCTGACACAGTTAAAGTGAATATTCCTCCCCAGTGGTCATGGCGTGAAAGAAGGAAGATAATTAGAGGATGTGTCCAAACTATAGAGAACTCAATAAACACACCATCAAAGATAAGTTTCCTATTCCAATAATTAATGATTTACTAGATGAGTTGCATGGTGCTAGTTATTTTACCAAGTTAGATCTTTGCTCTTGATATCATTGATTCACTTTTGTGATGAGGACATACCTAAATTAGCTTTTAGGACTCATGAAGGCCATTATGAATTTATGGTAATGTCTTTTGGCCTCATAAATGCACCATCTACATTTCATAGTTTGATGAATACTAATTTTAGGTCATTTTTAATAAATTTTATATTATCATTTTTTGAAGATATCCTCATCTACAACAAAATTTGGGAATACTATTTGAAGCATATGAAATAGGTGCTTTCAATTCTGAAACAACATTAGATTTATGCCAAACCTTTAAAATGTGTTTTTGGTGTCCAAGAGATGAAGTAGTTGGGTCATATTATTTAAAATGGAGTGAAAGTTGATCCTAAGAAAATCCAAGTGATGATGAAGTGGCAGGTTCCCAAGACCCTCAAGAACCTCTATGGTTTTTTGGGGCTAACTGGTTGCTATCGTAGGTTTGTCAAAAATTATGGTAACATTACAACCCCACTCACCTCTTTGCTGAAGAAAGACTCCTTCCAGTGGATCAATTCAAATACCAAGGAATTTGAATAGTTAAAAATGATTATGTGCACCACTCTAGTTTTGGATACTCCTTATTTTTTAAAAAATTTTGTTGTGGAGTGTGACAAATCAGGATATGACATGGGGCCTATACTCACGTAATAAGTAAGACCACTAGCATTTGAAAGTCACCAAATGAATGGAAAAAAAAGGCTCAAACCAATATATGAGAAAGACATGATGGCTATTTTACATGCAGTGAAGCAATGGAGATCTTATTTGATGGGTCATCACTTTAAGGTAAAGATTGATCATGATAGCGTCAAATATATTTTAAAATAATGCTTGTCATTTAAAGAAAAACAAAATTTGGTGACTAAAATGTTAAGATATGATTTTGAAATAATGTATAATAAAGGAAAAAATAATGTGGTGACAGATGTCCTCTATGAACGATATGAATCATTTGAGGCATTGTTATGTACCATGATCATGTGGCAGGTAGATTGGCTAGAGGAAGCAAGATAAGAATGGGAGAATGATAGTGATACCAAAGATTTAATTCACAATATTTAGTAGTGTTAGGTTGTGGAGCTAAAAGCTTCACTGTATGCAGACATGGAGGAGTTGCTGAGTGTCACAGTCACCGGCATCGGTTAGGTCAACCGACGTCGGTCAGGGGTGGACAAGAAGCTACCAAAATCGGTCAGAGATCAGTCGACCTCGGTCATCTCCAGACAGACAGCGACTGACATCGGTCCCCTGTGCAGTTCCAGAACTGTTAGTTCATGAATAGTTTATTAACGAACTGATTGTTTGCATGTAAAAGGCTAATTTTAGTCTTGAGTTGCGTGTCTAATTATTGTAATTAGGTGTCTAATTATTGTTTACATGGGATCTATATAATAGACTCATGGGGCTGTATTGTAAGCAAGGACAAGGAAGAGATCCTTCCAATTGTAAGATTAGGTTGATCTGTAGGTTGTGCATGATCATGTTAGATCTACATGGTAAGTAAGATCATTTGATTTGTAGGTTGTTGCAAGTTCATAGGAGATCTAATTGAAGTAATTTGAGTACTTGTGTACTGGCAGTATTGTTACTGACTGGTTGGAGGTGAACAACTCTGTGTTTAAGTTGATTGTTGTGACCGTAATTGAGAGAGAGAACTCTTGATTGAGAATTACTGGGAGTCCTAGAGGTGTGGGAAGCCTCAAAGGTGTGAGAAGAAGTGGCATCTTCTTTATTGTATTTTCTTTCTGGATGAGTTGAATACAAGATTGTATTGTCTCTCAAATTCTGTGTTGTTTTTGATTTCTTGTTACTTGTTACTTCTGGTTAAATGCCGTGTTTAATTGCTTATACAAGGTAATCAATTGTGCTCCTAATCCTGAAAAAGTGGTATTAGAGCTAGGTTTGCAGGAGCAGGTTTACTAACACCTTGGTTTTAGAGTGTGTTAAGTGTTTGTTGATTACAGGTCACTCTCAGGGGTTTCTGATTGAGTGGGAGTATAGCAATGGTAGAAGAAAGTAAGCTTAGAATGGAGAAGTTTAACGGCAAGAATTATCAATTATGGAGGATGCATATAGAAGATTATCTGTATCATAAAGATTTGTACTTACCGTTGGGTGGGGTTGCATGCAAACCCACAGATATGAAAGATGAAGAATGGAAGGTTCTTGATCGGAAGGCTCTGGGATCTATAAGGTTGAGCCTTGCATCGTCTGTGATTTCCAGCTTATCATAGGCTAAGACAATGGTAGAGTTGATGGAATATTTGGCAAATTTATATGAAAAACCCTTAGCTTTGAATAAGGTATTTCTTATGAAGCAGTTATTTAATTTGCAAATGTTGGAAGGTGGATATGTACATAGTCATCTTAGTGATTTCCATGGTTTGGTAAACCAGTTAGTTTCAGTCAATATTATTTTTTATGATGAAATTAAGGCTCTCTTAATCTTATGCTCATTACTTGAAAGTTGGGATAGTTTGGTAATGGCAGTTAGTAATACTGCGTCTGCTTCAAATATCTTAAAAGTGGATGATGTTGTTAGTGTAATCTTGAATGAAGAAATTCACAGGAAAAGCATAGGTGAATCATCAGGGAATGCTTTAAGTGTTGAAAGTAGGGGAAGGCAAAGAGAGAAGATTGAGCAAGGGAGATCAAGGTCAAAGATAGGTAGGAGATCCAAATCTAGGTATGGCAGAGTAATCTGCTGGAATTGTGGAAAGACAGGGCACATAAAGAAAGATTGCAGGTCGGTAGAAGATCAACATGAAGGAAATGAAGAAGTAGATGTTGCAGATGTTGTTGCACAGGATGCTCTGGTATGTTCCTTGGATAAAGTGGAATCTTGGGTTTTAGATTTTGGTGCCTCTTTCCATGCATCCCCAAATAGGGAAATTTTTCATGATTATGTCCAAAGAGACTTTGGAGAAATTTATTTAGGGGATGGTAAGCCTTGTCAAATGGTTGGCAAAGGGAAAGTGCAGCAAAAATTACAAACGGGCAACACATGGGTGTTGAAGGAGGTCATGCATGTCCCAGTCTTGAAGCAGAACTTGATTTCTATTGAAAAGTTGGGTGATGAGGGATGCACAGTAACCCTCACAGTGGACTCTTGGAAAGTTTCCAAGGGTGCACTTGTTTTAGCAAGAGGTAAGAAAGTAAGTACTCTTTATCTATCTACTTGTCTTACTAATTCTCCTTTAGGTTTATCTACTTCAGCTGTAGATTCAGAGATGTGGCTTCATAGGCTTGGTCACATGAATAAGAAGGGGATGCATGTTCTTGAGTCAAAGGGTAAGAGTTCAGATCTAGAAAGCATAGATAGAGATTTCTGAAAGCAACAGAAGAAAGTGAGGTTTCTTGTTACTGATGCTACAAGAAAGGATCAGGTCTATTACACAAAGAAGAAATCTGATATTTTTGACAAGAATAGGAAAGCCTTGGTGTTCAAGGAGAAGATGATGGATAGAAATCAGTCACAGGGGTTGAATAATTTTGAGCAGGGTAGTTTGAACAAGGGAATGATTCAAAGTAAGCTCGTGGGTAAAAATTCATCACTCACAGGTAAACACAGGTACTAATGTTGGTCATGGGGAACCAATGTCAAACAGACAGGTACTAACGTCGGTCATGTGCAGATAGGTAAAGTCGGTGGTGTCGGGCAGGTGGCTACTGGCATCAGTCAAGGAACTAACATTGGCAACCAGGAGGACACCGACATCGGTCAGGGAACTGGCGTCGATAGTCAGGTCAGTTGCATGGAACCGATGTCGGTCGGATGCAGACTGAGGGGTGACCGACGACGGTCACTATCAAAATGGATTTTGGGCAGACAACAAGTTGTCAAGGAGTCTCAAATGCCCATAAAGAGGACTGAAAGGGTAAGTAAGCCTTAAATTCATTGTTCCCCTTCTTTAGATTACTTGTTGCTCACTGATGGTCAAGAACCAGGAAGTTTTAAAGAAGCAGAGCAGGTAGAATCCAAAAAACAGTGGGAGCATGGCATGAATTCTTTGGAAGAGAACCAAATGAGAGTTTTGGTAGAGTTTCTAGTCAGAGAGAAAGCACTAAAAGATCAATGGATTCCCAAGTCAAAGAAGAGAGAGAATGGACACGTGAGACGGAAGGCCAAGGTATATGGTCTTGAGAAAGCTACAAGACAATGGAGGTTTGATAGGTGTATGACAAAGTAGGGCTTTAGTCAATGTAAGTGTGACCATTGTGGTTTCTTTACTAGGTTGGATAATATTAGCTACATTATCCTGTTACTGTATGTGGTGTGTATGCTTATTTTAGGGTCACACATGCAGGGAGTTGCTGAGTTAAAGGTAAAGTTAGTTCAGAGGTATGTCATGAGGAATTTGGGAGCAGTAAGACTCTTTGGCATGAGTATTCCTAGAGATAGGGAAGATCATAGGTTGATGTTGTCTCAGGATGATTGTGTGAGTAAGGTAGTTGTGAGGTTCAAGATGCGGGATGAAAAACCAGTTTACACACCTATGGATGGACAGTTCACAAAACGGTGTCCCAATTCACATGATGAGGTTAAGTACATATGTACTAGACCTGAGTTTGCCCAAGTAGTGGGTGTTGTCAGAAATTTTGGGGTTAATCCAAAAAAGAAGCACTGGAAAGCAGTTTAGTGGATTCTCAGGTATCTGAGAGGGACAACATTAGGTATACATGCGATGCATGGTCGAGCACTTCTCTACATCGATATGTAGAATCGGATATGGCAAGGGACTTGGATGACAGGAGTTACACCATAGGTTGTGTGGTGGTTGGTCTTCAAGATTGAGCTTGAAGAGGGATACAAGCCAGGAAACAAATTAGATGATGTACAGGTATAGGTACAGGTGCAGATGTTTATCTCCAAGTGGGAGATTGTTAGGTTGTGGAGCTAAAAGCTTCACTATATGCAGACGTGGAGGAGTTGTTGAGTGTCACAGTCACTGGTGTCAATTAGGCCAACTGACATCAGTCAGAGGTGGACAGGCAGCTGCCAACATTGATCAGAGATCGGTCGATGTCGATCATCTCCAGACAGACAGCGACCGACGTCGGTCACCTGTGCGGTTCCAAAACTATTAGTTCACGAATAGTTTGTTAACGAACTGATTGTTTTCATGTAAAAGGTTAATTTTAGTCTTGAGTTACATGTCTAATTATTATTTGCATGGGATCTATATAATAGACTCATGGGGCTGTATTGTAAGCAAGGACAAGGAAGAGATCCTTCCAATTATAAAATTAGGTTGATCTGCAGGTTGTGCATGATCATGTTAGATCTACATGGTAAGTAAGATCATTTGATTTGTAGGTTGTTGCAAGTTCACGGGAGATCTAATTGAAGTACTTTGAGTACTTGTGTACTGGCAGTATTGTTACTGACTGGTTGGAGGTGAACAACAACTCTTTGTTTGAGTTTATTGTTGTGACCGTAATTGAGAGAGAGAACTCTTGATTGAGAACTACTGGGAGTCCTAGAGGTGTGGGAAGCCTCAGAGGTGTGAGAAGAAGTGGCATATTCTTTATTGTATTTTCTTTCTGGATGAGTTGAATACAATATTGTATTGTCTCTCAAATTCTGTGTTGTTTCTGATTTCTTGTTACTTGTTACTTCTGGTTAAATTTCGTGTTTAGTTGCTTATACAAGGTAATCAATTGTGCTCCTAATCCTGACAAGTAGAGTGCTAAAGAATCTAAAAAATTTACATGAAAGGGAAACACATTATGGTATAAAGATAGATTATACCTTTGTAAGAATTATTTCCTCAAACATAAAATTCTTCAAGAAATTCATGCCTCTCCAGTTGGAGGTCACTCAAGATTTTTGAAAACACATCATAAAATCAAGCAAGATTTTTTTTGGGAAGGACCCAAAGGGGATGTTCAGAAAAATGTGGTTTAATGCATGATATGCCAAAAAAATAAAGGTGAAACCATTAAGAATCTAGGTATTTTTTAGCCTTCATCCATCCCTAGCCAACGTTGGGAAAAGGTTTTCATGGATTTCATTACAGGGTTACCATGGTTTGAGGGTAAAAATGTTATCATGGTAGTTATGGATCAACTCACAAAGTATGATTATTTTTGCTCCTTATCATAGCCATTTGTTGCCAGTACATTAGCTTCTAATTTTCTCAATATAATTAAAAAATTACATGACACTCTAAAGATCATTATAAGTGACTGAGATCCCATATTCACTAGTAATTTTTAGACTAAATTATTTACATGTTTGGGTACCGAGTTGGCTCATAGCTCATCTTATCATCCTCAATTTGATGTACAAATAGAGGTAATCAATAAATTTATTGAAGAGTATCTTCATTATTTTATTTTTGACAAATAGGACAAATGAGTTTACTGGCTACCACTTGCTAAATGGTGGTATAACACTTCTTTTCACACTTCTTCTAAGATGTCTCTCTTTGTGGCATTGTATGGGTATCACCCCCCATCCATCACTTTAGTTTTACTATTGCATCCTAAGGTTTGAGTTGTTGAGGAACACATTCACCATCAATAGGAGGTGTTAGTTTGTGAGATAATTTATAAATGGCACAAAATCGAATGAAACAACAAGCATATCAACACCGTAGTGAGTGAAATTTTGACATAGGTGATTGGGTCTTTATGCATTTGTAGCCATATGAATATATGTCTCTAAAGAAATAGAAAAAGGATAACAAGTTATCACCTAAGTATTATGGCCCTTACTAGATCTTGAAAAAAATTAGTAGTGTGGATTATAAGCTAGCATTACCCCCAACCACTCGCATACATCTAGTGTTCCATGTATCTTACGTAAAGAAATTAATTAAAAATAAATTTTAAACACAGACTAAGTTACCTGAATTATATGAAGAAGGTTAAGTCATTTTGGAGCCTAAGGAGATCCTTCACACACACACACACACAACAATTGCAAATTAAAGCCATTAAGTAGTATTTAATCAAATGGACGAACCAACATTATGAAGATGCAAATGGGAGGATGAAGCATTCTTATAGAAACATCCTTGTTTGAATCAATGTTGACTAAAATGTTGTTTTAAAGGGGATGGGAATGCTATACCCTTAACCTATAGTACATATAGGGATATGCATGGTCAAATTGTGGCTTACACACCTTTATATTAGCGAATCACCAAACCAATTGTCGACAACTCACTTTCTAGGATGGATGTTGTGGCAACATTTTTATTTTTCTTTTTATTATCTAAAAGGCATGGGTTTTACTCTTCCTATGTCAAGGATCTTCTAGATTTATCATCAATGGTTGAGGTATGAGTGGAGATATACTAAACTGGATCATAATCAGCTCTACCTCTTGTTGGTTTTATTTCTTCACTCAGGCCACCATGCTCATGATTGGTCATCTCAAGCTTGATAACCCCTAATGTAACAAGGGGCATGGATTGATACAATCACCTTATTTGGGATACTCTAAATGATTTGAATCTTTAAGTATAGAAGCAACAACCTTAATTTTATATTTTTTATGTAGGCAATAATCTCAACATTTATTTCTTACTCCTTAGTAATATCTAATGATGAGGAGAGTGATGTAACAGAGCTATTGATCTTCCTGAACCAACTTGACAAATGTAATAGTAACAACATATGGAAAGAGATTTTTAGATGCATAACATGTATCTTCTTCATCTAGCTGATTTAATTCTTCTTCTTCATCTTATGTCTAATGGAATAGATATTTTATTCTTCTTCTTGTGTGGGAAGTTCACTTCTATTATAATTATCAACCGTTAGGTCATTGAAACAATTCTTACCATTTCATCATCTGACTCATATTAATCACTACTCTTAGGAACCATTTTATGCTTATAAAATGGTACATCGTTAGTCAATAGGACTATTTCAACATTCAACTCATTTCTATATCTGTTGATACCAAATTATGAACTTTGGAATGCGGTCTCATATGTCAACTTAGGCATTGTTTTTTGAGAATATGCTACACCAAATGGCACTTGATTATAAAAATCACCAAAATACATTTGATCACTAAAGCAAGGTGAAATAACCTACTAACTAAATGTTGAATTATCATAATTTCATCCATTGAATGAACAAACAAGGTTCTCATTTGTTATGGGGAGGTTTGGTTGGTCATAAACTTGAGGTAATGATTTGTTATTAGGTACAAAGTGTCCAATGGGATGACTTACAGGAAATTAAGTCAAAGTATTTTGGGTTTAAACACCCAACTATCCTAGGGAATAAAATGCGTTTGCATAATAACTATGCGACATTGATTGTTGTTCAATTGTGAAAACATCTTGATAAGTCAACACCAAATATGTGAGAGTAGACAAAGTCCTTTAAACAAACATAATAGTTAGGGGATCCACTATTTTAAGATAAACTTCAATAGTGGTCACTTTTGTTTGCAGGAATGGGTCTTTCAACCTCTTGTATAACTCATGAAAGTGAATGTTGAATGTTTTATAAGATTCATTGGGCTCCCTATGGGTTGTGGAAAATTAGTAGTAAAAGATAATATGATCGATGGGCACACTTAAATGGTTAATAAACAAGTTTTAAAATATGGCCCACGAGTTGATACATCTATTTTTTAAGACAAGGTACCAAATGTACACATCCCTATCCAAAGAGCAAGGAAAAATATGACAAATAACATCTTCATTCTAGATTTGAGTCCTAATTATAACATCTTTGAATACCTAAATTTGTTCTTCTACCATATAAATCCCACCATATGTATATTTAGATTAAAATTTATTAGGATTGTTAGGCAAGCCATGAGCAGGCCCTAGAATGTTCTCAAGGTAGCCACTTCCACCTAGCCAAGTAAAAACCATTAGTGGGTGTAAATTCTGTTGGCATCTTATTTAGACACATGACAGGGTATGAGCAACAAGACATAAATCAATCATATATCTAACATGTTCTAGTTTTCCCTCCTTATAGAGCAAATATATTGATGTGTAATTTGGCACGACTCACCAGCTACTATGTAGGGCATAATTTCACCCAACTTCTCCTAAAAAGGAAACACAAAATGCTTCCCCCAAGGTTTCTTTCACCAAGTCATACCATACTAGATACCTCAGCAATCATTGTGTTTATTATTCTGATTAAGGGGCCTTTGATAGTTCTAAAATAAGTTTGCTTCCCAAGAAATCAATATAGGTGGATTTAACATGAAAACATAACTGATTTAAAACATGTTTATCTTTATTTATGCATTATTATAGATTTAGCAATGCATAAAAAATTATAAACAAGGGTTTTTAATCAAAATGAAACTCATAAGCACATATTTCATTCATATTCATCCTACCTACTCTAACAAATTATTAAAAAGAACAAAAGAGAGGGTTAAGGAGAAAAAGAATAATGAGCATGCTTTGTAGAGAAAACATGATCCCTTTAAAAACTGATCTCTAAGTGTCCAACATAACACAACAAGGGATAAAGAGGGTTTAGGAGTCTAAGGACAAAATTAGCTATGTAAAGATGGAAATAAATCAACTGTATACACAACCAAACAATGCATACAATTCATAAAGCTTTAGAATAGAAGATAATTCATGAAGCATAAATTCAAGATTCATAAAATACTTAGATGAATTAAAAAAATGTTTCCAAATAGCCTCAAACCATGCAAAAGAGAAAAAGATAATTAAGAAAGTAGGAAAATGTAGAAAAATATGTTTGGCCCTCTACTCTATCTTCTAATTCTAAATAGACAACCCCTTACAAAGCAACTTAGATGGCTATATATAATATTTTATATCTATTGACCAAAATGGGGATCCCTCCAAGAGTGGTTTAAGGTATTAAATGTGATTCACCCACCAAAGGGGTAATTTCAATGAAGAAAGGTGTGACCAACACTAGAGGATGAAAACATTAATTACAGAGGTTGGTTGTTGCAAACATGTCATGAATAGTGCACTCCCCTCTTATTTGAGCTAATAATGCCAAAATTGTGTCACAAAAACATGAAAAAGTTTTAGGTCATGAAATTATACTAATAAAGCCTTATATCATTATGAATAGGGTGGAACCATATTTATAACACTATAAATGACATGCAAAGCAAATCAATGGTTCAAAAGTTATGGCTGAAAAACTAACCAACACTCTGCTTCTATGTGAACCACTTTGCACGTGTAATTATTCCATGTATTTTGGCACTCATCATGCATTAAGTGGGGATGGTGGGTTGTATATTTTAGTGAATTATTCCTCTCTTTGTGGGTGTATCTCTTTTCCCTCCCAATCCTACAAAATATAAATAATAAATGTCACTTTTTCCAAAACGAATGTAAAATTATAATAAATGCAACATTTAAAAGAACATAGTTAAAACGTGATACGATAGGTTTTAAAATTTAAAACTTATCCAAGTGATATCCATGTCATCATTAAGTTACCAATGTCATCTTTTTGATGTCATTGACCATTTAATAAATGCAACGTTGAGGCAAACGTTATGGGTAAAAACTTATTTCTAAGACATTTAGAATAAAATATTATTTTTCTTGAAAAATTAATAAAAATTAATATATTAAATCATTATGTACCTTTGTGTTTAATATGCAAACTAAACGTAAGGTTCATGGTGGTTTCATGATAATAATTATGTGTTGTGGCTCTTGTGCCTAAATTTTATGCTTGCACTTTCATGCCGTGCCCAACTTTCATGCCAGATCCAAATTTCATGCCAAGATTTCATGCCTGCAAAATGGATGTCAAGAACTCATGTTTGGGCTACGTGTTATATAATAAATTTTATGGACCAAACATGGTTGATGCAAAATAATGGATTTTTATACCTAAAAAATCGTATAGATCAAGATATGGAAAAATCAGACCATACACGATAAAATAATGAACCACACAAATGCAAGATGGGACCCAACTAGACAACAACAAGTAAGACCAGGATCAAAGCAAAAAGAGGTACCTTAATTTTGATATAAATTAGGATGTGTTGTGTAAATGAAAATAGAACCTATTAATTTTAATCTTCCATGAAAGGGTAAGCAACATGAAATCCTCTTTCCTAAGTAACCCATACTTGAGAAGACTTTACACTAGAGATATATAGTGGATTCTATAGAATTCTCATCTACTCCTAGACATAACATAGTTAGTTGCATAGAGGAACTAAACATGTTCCAATTCCAAGTACTCAAAATAAATCATATAACACTAAAATTTAGGTTTCATGAACCCCTACTCCTATTTCTTCATGCCCACAAAGTCCTATTATACATGTGCAGAGTATCATTGATTCTACATATCCAGATATGACACCTATACATGATATTTTGTAGTACCACCAATTTGATGTACCATATTTTGAGTTCAAATATAACTATGAGAATCCCTTGGATGGGATCATAAGTTAGCCTTTTAATTTCAAATATTCCAAAAATACAAAAACTTTCAACAAATTAAAAAATACAAAAATACTCAACATTCCCATGTTTTATTATCCACTTCGAATCTATGTTGTTTGATTCATTTTAGTAGATATCATATCATTTATTTCTATATGCACATATGTTTCATGCATCTTTTGAGTGTGATATATGAACACCTAGACACATGATATATGCACTTACAAATGTTGGACCTTTCCTCTGCTCACATCCCGTAGTTCATTAGGGGCATCTACTTCTTTGATCATGATTGATATAAGTTACATATATTTTTTGATCATTTCTACATTATCATGTTTGATTTTATCTACTAATGCTTACACATGTCTATATCCATGCTCATATTTTTCACAATGTACTTGATATGCTATATACATATGTTTTTGCTAACACATATATGCAAAGACAATTATAATATGCTTATGTTTTAGATTATACTTCATTTATTCACATTGTCACTTATTTTAATGTATTACATTACTTGCTATTGTATTACTTGTGGAATTTTTGAATATGTTCTTTGCTTGTTGGCCCATGTGTAATTGTATGTTGTTTGGAAATTTAAATATGCCATTTATATGATTTCACATTTAAATATGTCATCTATTTCAATTATGTGGAATTTGAACATGCCCCTTATATGAGGTCTCCTTAGGCTATTATTTTGTGTTACATTTAGGGATATTGTGTATGTACTTGATTGTTTGTTGAGCTTGTATTGTTACTCTCTAGACATTTCCATGTTGTATATCATACATCTTAGGACTTGATGTGTTCATAAATTGCTAGCCTTATATCTACTTTGACATGTTATCCTTATATGAGACAAAATTCATACATATATTATAAAACTACCTTATCCTTTTGTGGAAAGGTGCCTTCGAGAATCTATTCTCCTCACCTTAAAAGGAGGACATATTAGTGGGGGCATGTCATAAAAGCATGACCTCCACTTTTTTAGAGTTTCCATATTTTAGTGGGGTATGTCATAAATACATGACCTCCACGCTTACACACTCAATATCTCTAAATTTTAGTGGGGTCATGTCATAAAATATGACCTCCACACTTACACAATCTCCAATTCAGTTCCATGTTTTAGATATACACTTTGGTTAGAATCTTATACATTGCACTGATTTTTCATAAATTTGAAACAATTTTTTTTCAGATTTATGACACATACGCTAACTCATACATATTAGAGGTGCATATGCCATGATATTATATAAAAAAATTCTAAATTAACCAATTATACTACTCACTAGGATACACTGATTACACCAAGATGTATTATTATTGAGTCTTTTCAACAACATTAGTTGTTTCATTTTGTAGGTTGAAGTGATTAAATAATTTAACATCATTAGATTTATAGGTAGGAGTGATTAAATCATCTAATATCACCATATTTATAGGTTGGAGTTATTAAATCATCCAATCTCACCAAATTTATAGGATAAGTTGATTAAATCACTCACCCTCACTAGATTATATATTCACACTTGAGTTGTGAGATTGAGATTTAGTGATCTCAATGACCGTATCACAACTCATCCTTACATTGGATTAGGGGAATAATACCATATAATACCCCTCTTCAAATCTACAAAGTTTAAGTCTGAACCTCTTCTAGCTCCAATGCTTCATAAAGAAACATCTTTACCAAATCCATGCATCTAGAGGCAATATGGTTGCATCGACACACGTGTGTACTCCTTAATTGTTCTCTTTATTTTCAAGCATTTAAATTATTTCAAATTTCAAATTATATGCACTAATTTATTTTGTAACATGCTATTGCTTATATATCATACACTAGAAGAACACTCAAAGTGATCTCAAATAAAGATAAGGTGTGTTGTACACACCCAGGTACACATTTATTTCCTTTAAACTAGTAATTTCATCTATATGCATTACTATATTAAAGGTGATAAAATATAGATAGTAAAATTAAATATTGATAGCATCTCAATCTTGTACATTTGACAGATATCAATCATAGATCTACCCTTCAATTCTAGACCTCCCTATTTCCCAAAGGATTATATTCTCCATCTCACCATGCCTAAATACTTGTCTCTTTATTAGATCTATATCATTATGATGACCTAAGTCTCCTAGACTGCACAAAAAACTTAAAACCTGATAAACATCCTCCACTATCAGTTTCAAATCTATATCTATTTTCTATCCTTCTGGACACTACCAACCACAAAGGGGCACTACCAATAATAGTAGTGTCTAGATCCTTATCTAGTATCTATTTTTCAAAATTCATCCAAATTGAAAATGTTTTAAAATTGATTGGTTAGCTAATTTATCTTATTAATCCCTACCATGAGATATTTTCAAAAGATGTGGTATAAATATAAGTCTAAGCCTTCTCATTGTTCATCTAAAAAATACCAAGTAAATGCCTACTAAAGCTAAATCAATTAATTTCAAAACCAATATATTCTACAATATTCATCCCTATTTTCATATCAAGCATAAGAGTAGTCATATTATAGGTCTAAAGCATTCAAAGAGCAACTCATGAGTGATATTTTTCATGTTACAAGATAGATCACTACATGCATCATCATATAGTATATTGCATCATTGTGCACACACTTTCTCACACATGGGAGAACTATGTAAGTATGAGGAACTACTTGCAGTATTAGTTATGTAGTTAGTGCACATTGAAAAAGTGGTCCTTAGGGTTAGCTCAACATTGTGAGCCCACTAACCCATTTTTAGAAAATTCATTCTAAGGGTGAAGAAGGGTAGAGAGCTAGGGGTTGATCAATTGGTAAAGAGTGATAATCTACATCGCATTTATGAATAAATCAACAAAAAGGTGACATAAAATCCAAAATGATAAAGTTGGTTGCATCGATATCCAGTCATTATTTTGTACTAGACACCTACATCACAGTAAGACACTAGTGTCCAAATCTGACAATAGTGTTTGTAACTACAAAAGTATAATTTATAGAATTTGATGACTAATCCAGAATATTGATCTTGCATAATTTAAACATGTTTAAAATCTAGATATTCTTGTGTATAGTAAACCCAACTAATTATTATTTGTCTTTGGTATTGTAATCAATTGAACATATTTTAAAATAAGTACTTTCTATATTTAGCATATCTCAATATTATAATTTAGGATATTCATTTATTTGAGTTTACAATTAATTTGCCTACTATAGATTAATTTAACACCCTTGTGCTTGAAATATTTATATATTATTAACACTATCTTTATATTTCTAAAAAATTATGGTTAAACAATTGGTAAACCCAAACTATTATTTTCAAGCCTTTTTTATGATTTGAATTTTCAAGTTCATTTTTTTTATTTTGTTTTCTTAGAAACTATATTTTGACAATTTTAGGAGTTTTCATTATAGGTAAATTGATCTTCAATTTTACTTGAGCCATGGTGTGAGGGGTACTACCCCAATAATCAAGCCATTAGACAACACTATTCATAGATTTTACTTTCTACATACCTCACATTATATTAAAAAATGCATAGGTTTTTTCAATCCATAACAAGCCTACATCCATTTGTTCTTTTACTGCACCAATAAGTGGTTAACCCTATGAATTTAATCTCAATGTACCCTAGATATGGGATAGTGCATCTACAAGAATGGTGGAATCTTCTATAGTTAGTGTCTTCATGGCCATGTTCGCTATTAATGATTAAGATTAGTATATCTAAGAGGCTACAAAGCAAACACACCCTTGCCTAGTTGTAACTTTTGACATTCCCTCTTTTTTGGTATGATTGGTTGTTTTTAAGCATTGAACTTGATATCTATCATATTTACTATACCGTGGGTTAAAAAATCTAAAATGGCTTCTAAATATATAATGCTCAATAGTGTTCATCCTTTAGATTTAATATTCTCTACCAATACTACAACTTACACTTATGATAATGAATGGAATAATAACCACACTTATATAATTTATGATGCTTCTTACATTAATGAAGAGAATGACAGTGATAGATATGATTATGATTTTAAAAATTGAGATGAATGGTAGAATAATGAATATGAAAATGATCTAAATAATTTATAAATTACAAAACCAATTCCTCCATTTTATTCCTCTTTTCATAAAGTAGAACACAAAGAGCATACTAATAATGAATATATTATCTATTTTAATCTCTCACAAAGGTCAAAATGTGAAGAATCACTATCTAAGACATCTTGTATACATTTTGAATTTTATCTCACACTACATCGCATTAATTAAGACAATTTTTACAATCATATCCCTTGCATATAAATATGAAATGATATAAGTGAATATCCTAGTCCCTCTCTCTCTCTCTTTAAAAAAGGTAGATGATGTAGACACACATGACTTAGTTCATGATATGCCAAATTTTACTAATCTCTCTCTTCCCTTAGAAGCACTAAATAATGATATAGCTTTATCTCCCTCTCTTGAATCAATACAATATGCAAATATAAGTGGATTACAAATACAAAGTGGCATTATGGCTTTCAATTTACAAAACAATAACAATGAAATATTATGCAATGATTCTCAAGATATTCATCCTTTACTCATTCGATGTGAGTTTAATGATAACACCAACTGTGAATATTATCCATTCTTTCCCAAATCACTAGAATCAACTAATGAACAATGTCATGTTTCTACTCCTGTAAAATTTCTAAATGATAAGTTGTGCAATGATCATAAAGTTTGTAGTAATATTGTTTTGGAATGCACTCCACAACCCTATAATGAAATTTGTATTGATCTTATTATACTAAAGTTTTAAATAAATTATAAATTTCAACCCATAAGTGATCCTTTACAATTTAATACCACTCCTACTTGTCATAAAATTTCCATGATGCATGCTATTAAAGACCTCCAAAATCAAGTTCTTGAGTTCTTGTCACAAACTAGATCATGTTGTGTTAATGTTAAAGATAATTTTATCTTAGGAAAACCCCTTACACAATTTCTATATGATCATCCACATCCAAATAATTTTTCTATAATTTTAATCATTTGACTTGATATACTCTTCCTTTTAGAGAATGGGGGAATGATGAACACACTTTATTGAAAGCATTTCATATAAGTATCACAAGAGATTATTCAAAATGGTTTTACAATTTACGTAGTGGATCCTTATCTAACTTCAAAAATTTATAAGATGCATTATTATCCGATTATCATAAGCACATGGTACCTAATCTCACATTGGAACATCTACAAAGTTTTAAACAAATTCATATTGAAATTTTTTAAGATTACATCTAGTAGTTCAAAACTAACTTGAATTATCTAATTTATCAACCTTTGGACTTGGAAAAACATTTTATCTTTAGTATGGGTATTTTATCTTCATTCAAAGAAAGAACCATGTATAAAAATTACACGTCTTTTAAGAGATTGTATATGGATGTGTTCAAACATGCATGTGACTTAAATTATATAATACTAAAGTTTAAGGAGTCAATATTATCTTCACCTAAGTAGAAAGTTATCAATAAATAGTTTAGTTCATATTCAAAATCTAAAAATAAACATATCATTGAAGTCATCCATAAGATAAAAAATTCAATGGAAACACGTCCAATCAAGGAAAAATAGATCAAAGTACTCAATAAAGGGAAGGAATCAATTTACAAAGCACTACCTAAAGAAAGTAAACCTAATTATAATAAGAAGTAATCACTATAATTTAATAGATTAAAATATCAACCACATGATATTCTACATATATTATTCGATGAGAAGTTAATCACCCTCTTTATCGTCGTGAGTACACAAAATGAAATCCATTTTGCACCTATCATGGTATTAATGGACATTGAGATAATGAATGTTATACATTATGAGAAAAAGATTACACAACTTGTAGATAAAGGATTTATTACATGTAAAAGCAATAAAATCGACAAAAAGACATAAGCATCTATAACACATATCCAATTATATAAACATGGATATCAAAGCACAAACATCTACATTTATATCATAAATGTGAGAAATAATGCATACTTAAAAAATGCCACAAACACATTAAAAATTTCAAATACAAGTGCCACAAATAATTAATACAGGTACATAACAACATATTTAGTATCATAAGACATCTATGAATGCCAATCAATATGGTGTAATAATTTAATTTCTATTAGGATGGTCAACCCATTCTATAGCTCATAATTAAATTAAGCATGCACATGGTCAAAAAGTGGGGTTTATAAAATTGAGTGTTCATATGGTATTACCTATATAGGAGAAACATGGAGATCCATCCTAACTAGGATTAAAGAACATGTAGTTGACATTAGACTAGAAAAGATAGAAAAATCAGCACTGGTGGAACACTCCTACAAAACCAAACATTCCATTTTCACAGATCAAATGAAAGTTGTTGTTGTGGAAGACCATTATAAAAAATGCACGTTATGAGAATCCATTGAGATAGGTCATCACATGCTAAATATTAATTGAGATGAAGGGGTAGGGATAAATCAGGGTTGGGGACCCATTATTAATAGACTTAAAAAACATAGTCATTAGATACCCACCCTAGGTTTAGTTTTGTCTTTTCTATTCTTTAGCTCCAAATTTAAACAATTTTAATCATAATAAAATTTTTTAAACATTTATTTCCACTTCCTATGATTTATTGACTAGATTTCATAACTAATCAACCACCTCTTTTATGAATTTTTTTTCTTTCCATTAAAAGAGAATCAAATGGTTTTTTGAATGGCTCATATAATGTAGCTCTATTTGCAATGGTCATACAATGTTTATAGCATTAATTAAAAATTCTAACCATTCAAACTACTTTGACCACATTGAAAAATATTTAAAGAAAGCAAGTCTGTGGGTTTTTTGCATGAATTCTTTCTTAATGATGAATCACAAATAGTGATTCAAAACATGTTGATCTAAAATCACATACACAATTTTTATCCTATAAATCATTCTGTTCAATCTCATGGATTGTGAAAACATAGAATATCTTATTAAAGGTACAATGCCATTTAACACATTTCATTTACATAAAAAATACTCAAATATATCTACATTTTCTATACTAAATATCATCACATGATCTAAAATATCAAAGTACAATACAAAGAACATGTACAATATCAAAATTTTATGAGTCCAATATAAGAAAAAATATACTACATGTGTGTGTATTTATGTGTGAACATACATACATACATACACATACATACATACATACATACATATACATACATATATATATATATATATATATATATATATATATATATATATATATATATATATATATATATATATATGTATGTATGTATGTATGTATGTATGTGTATGTATGTATGTATGTTCACACATAAATACACACACATATACATTTATATATATACCTTTTTACATATATACATATATAAATACACACACACACACACACACACACACACACACACACACACACACACACACACACACACACACACACACATACACACATAAGATGTTTTATAAATACATCTAAAATGCCATTCTATAATGGGTTCATATCCCTATACATATTAACCTCCCTCTACTAATAATTGGCTATGTGAAGAGGAAACTCCACTACTAGCCGCTTGCAATCTTGAGCGAGATCAAATCCTTTGATTATGGTCCTTATTTATGGCCATTCATGCCTATAGTGTTGCAAGTTTGCATTGAAACTACATGTACTCCTGAAATACATTCTAGCTAAGATTTGTTAGTGGATCAAGAGGAGGCATCCATTGTCTTGTGAGCTTCACCTTTAACAAATCACATTCAATAAATAACCACATTTTTATTGACTATTTTGTCATCATGCTCCATCACTTCTATAATATAAAACTCAATAGCTATGGTGACATGATAGAAAATAAGGATGTACCAGTTCATAATCTCTATATCATGCTCCAACAATATAACAAGGGGCACTTCACTGGGCACATGTCATGTGAGAACCTAGATGGATGTCTCTATGATGACCTACTAAAACTCATTATTCCTTGCAAAATATAGATACATAATATCAATACTAATGTTATAAAAATAAATAAAACTATATACCAAATTCTAAATACACATAACTTACTCATAGGAGGATCCTGAGGGCTATTTGCTGCATCACCATTTGTATTTACACCACCCTATGCACAAGAACCTCATCCACTACTACTAAAAAAAAATAAGCCACATATGGGCTGACCACCATCATGTATAATTTGGTATATAACTCACATAATCTACATCTAATGTTTGAATCACTAGATCCACATCTACCAGTGGGATGGGACCCAAGTATGCATCACTTAGTCATCTTGTATTCACCTCCTATAGTGGATCCCTAATAGATAATTTCCATATGTATGGTGTGTGAGGAACATCCTATATGATGTGCTTGAAATGGAAGTGTTCATACAACTTAGGCCATCAGTGGTGCAACCAATATCTCACCTAAATGTGTATCAACTCCACTCTATCATTTGATCAACTTCCACAACCATTGTAGGGATGTGACACAATGTCAACAACATATAATCAATCAATTTTATGATGACACTCCATCGTTCAATCTCCACATATATCTATGAATGAGTCCATCCACCATAAGGGATTCTTTAAGGTCGAATAACAATGATATGCTCATAATCCCAATAATGTATAAGTCTGACAAATCCCAAACCTCCTCCAAAATTTAGCTCCCTATATCAATGGGCCAACATGGTACGGAGACAAGAGTACATAATCCTACCTGTGATCTTAAATGCCATGAAAAAATATATGCATCCAATAGGAAATAGAAACCCCACCACAATTAATTAAAATAAATGATGTTAGAAAGCTAAATTAAAATTATATAAATGCATAACATTTGCCAACAATTTATGATAACAAGATAGTCCTATTATTGGGGTCATAATGAGCACATAGAGCATGTGTAATCATATATGAATGAGCTTGAGCAATGTGGCCTGGCTCAATGTCACCTTATAAGGTCACCTACTACCCAATAATTATCAACCACATGATCTTCCATACATCCTCTAAAGTGACAATCATCTCCCATATCAATAGTCAAAAGGTACATGTGTCAGAGTTCCATCGCTCAACAAGGTAAATCATCATGTGCATGTCATAAAACTTCAATGAAAACCACCCTACATGCTCAAGACTAACTACATTTAAAGTGGCTATCTTATCATCTATCAAGGGTAGAGTCCTCATAGTCTGCATCATGTGGCAATGATGAAGCTATCTGGTCCACATATTCCCTTATAATCACAAGTTTACACAAATAACATTAACAATTTTATCAACAAATTTTAAAATTAATAATTAATAAAATCTAAAAATTTATATGGACACGATCATTTCCCCTTAGACAAATTCATAGATATGTTTGGTGCCAATTGGACAAGTTCAAGGCTAAGCAGATTGGTCCATAAACAAGTCTACACTAGAGTTATACAACTCTGGTGTGGTTTGGATGAGACTATCCTAGATCAGACATGACCAAAATCATGTAAATTACATCAAAATGAATAAATTTTAAAAATTTACATAGGTCAAAATTTGAGTTTTTTGACTTACTACAAGTTGACCCCTACCTACTTGAATTGTGTCAACCCTAGAAATATCATATGTAACATCTTGTATCTCTCAAAGCTAAAAATCATGAGTTTTTGATGTGAAAATGAAGTACAATTTTTTTTAACCAACCTATTTATATAATTTGACTTTATCTTTTTAAAAAATTCAAACCTTTCTAACGAATTCTCTAAAATTATGCATGTGATATCTCAAGCAATACATATTGAAATCACTCCCTGTAAATTATATTGGAACACACACACTGTCTTTTTCCACATGGTATTATTTTTATCACGTCAATCAATATTTTCAAAAATCACAAAATTTATGCTTAATCATTTACACACAAAATCTTCTACATATTCTTTGGCTGTCAAAAAATTATCTAAACACAATAATCATCATAATGATAAAAAATGAGAAATCAGGACAATAAAGTCAATTTATATTCAATTAGAATGTATCATAAAGACATACATTATTATTTTTATATGACACATTCAATTCTTTCATGCCTCACACTGAAAGGGGGCATCCATCAAGGTTATTAGAGAATACATCTTATCAAAATATGCAAGATTTAAAATAGTTCAAAACTTGTCACATGCTATAGGTTTATGAAAAATTCAAGAGTATACATAATAGTTCTGGGGGTACATGACATATAAGTAAATTAAAAAATAAGATCAAATACATAATACAAAGATGCAAATAATAAAAATTCAAATATTATAACACAATATAAGTTTTTCAAAAGGTTCAAAATAATTTAGAAAGTAAACACATGACAAATATTTGACACATTGATACAAATTATAGGGGCATATGAAATGCATATGCACTCACTTGAAAAAACCTAAGAGTGTACAATCTCACACACTTGGATGCATATGCACAAGAATGTGCAAAACAAATACAAGAGTAAAATTACAAGTTGAAAATATAATTAAATTTGAACATATAGATATATAACATTCTATATCACTAGTATATATTTAGCGGGGGATGATAGTCATTCATTCTCATTTTTGTTCAAATTTGAAAGATGCAAAGCTTCAAAGTTCAAAGTTTCAAGGTTCAATGCATAAAATATACAACCCAAAGGCAAAATATTCATTTTAATTCAAATTTATGATCAATTTAGTCATGATGGGGGCATGGATATTTTTCAATCATTTTTTATCATGCAAACATAGAATATATACCCATTTATAGCAGTGTGATTTGAATCTATTTGATTAATGCACATTGAGATTCAAAGATGCTCAATGGCATTGGCATTACATCTAGTGAATGAATTGTGTGGTTCCAATCTTTTCTATTGTGGGTGATGTACGTTCAATTTTAGTGACACTCAATGACAATGTCATCACTTCTAGAAAACCCATCGTGGTTTTACCTTTTTTCAAACAAGTACATGAAGTACTTCTCATTTTTAAGAGTAAAAAAATGCACATTTCCAACTCATGGGATTGATTAGTTATATCCAAAATTTGAGACTTAATAACTCTTAACTCTTCAAACAATTCAACATAAGTAACTACATTCTCCATGTGATTCAATAAAGAGACACATTATCTCCAATTAATATGGTCATGCATATAATGACACTAAATTATTCTATCATGATGTAGATGGCACAATCAACATCTCTATTCAAAAGAAAAAAATGTGTCACACACAATTAGGTTTTAGTTCTTTCATTTACTCTAGTAACTTCATTACTAGAATGAAGAGGGGGAAAATGGAGACACCCAAATTTGGTACTAACACGTCTTTTATGTCATTTATTATAACTTTACATTTATAGACTATTGACAATGAGTGAGACATCTATTGGTGAATTTTAATTGAATATTTATCTATTCTAGTTTGTAAATTGATCTTTTATCTTGTCATGGAGATCCTCAATTTTGGTCCTTTGTCCTCCTAGATAAGTCTACAGTAACTAGATAGGACCAACCTATTATCCTATTCATTTAGCGTGGATTTGTCTAGGAGTAAATTTTAGAACTTCTTTTGAGTCACATTTCATTTAATTATTATTTTTGTCCATTAGGTCTTATCTTGGGTTGACTTAAATTACATGTCAGTAGCTCCCAAGTTCAAAATAAAATAAAAAATCTATATATGCAAGGTTTCTCTAAGACATTAAGGATAGTTCTCTTCACTACCAAAAACTATCAAAATATTTTCATATTTTATTTATATGTCTATTGAATCTACATTCAAGGCTGAATTCTCATCTACATATTTGTGTCAAGGGTAAAATAGGAAAAATAACATCTACACTTGCATTCACTATTCCACACACACATGTGGGATAAATACATTTGAGTTTGAGCCTACTTCAGAGTATTTAAAATGTAGTGAAACACTTGGTAATTCAATGGAGATTGACCAAAGTCAGTCCAATTGGATCTCATTAATTTGATTCCTCCCTATTTGATTTTAATTTGGTTTTTGCATAGTAAATTAGGGTTTTATTATTGTAGGTACTTTATGTGACATTTTAGGTCTAAAAATGCATCCAAAACCCTAATTAATGCATATGTAAGCGGTGAAATAATCAAGCCCAAATCATAGTCAATAGGGATAAATCTATAGTCAATAGACTTGAGCACATTGTGTTATTGTCCATTTACAACATTTGTGTCTAGAGATACTTTTTGCTTTTGCCTTTGATCTGTCATTTCCATAATTCTACTTTCTCTGTTTGTCACCTGTCATAATCAACTAGGACAATGCCATAATCAATTTATTCAAGTGCACCACACTACTATCCACTTATATCAGACTTGCCAAGATTTTGTTTCCATTCTTGATTATGATCCTAAGTTTGCGCAATCACCTCTTCTTCTAATTTTCACTATTGGATAGTCATAATAGTCAACACTCATCTATTTGCAAGCTGAGTATATTTATTCTTAGTGTTTTCCAAAAATAATAGTTTTTCATATTTAACAATTTGTCAAAATCAGAATAAATAATTATTATACGTCATTAACATTTTGATATTTTTAGTTTAACACATTTTAAAACACATTACAAATTTATTTATTTTATAAAAAATAGGGTAGAACAGGTACCTATATGATGTTTTGATTTGAATTTATATCTAAATTAATCTATAAATTTTTTATTTTTTCTACTTCTCTATCTTATTATTCTTCTCTTAAAACCTTCATATTTATTTCTTCTAATTAGTGAGATGCACTCATATTAATACTTTTTAGATTTGTATATCTCTTCAATAAATTGCTTTTAGCATATTTAATATGATAATGATTGTTTTATTATTTTAAAAATTATTTGTTCTTGAAACAAATTGTATTGATAATAAATGTGATGCCAACTCAAGCAGTTCACAAAAAATCTCAACAATTATAGAAAGAACTAACTGGTACATGACCCTTGTTTTATGAGTATCATTGTATTTATCCATTTATAGGTAATTTAGTCTAAGTGAGGTGTTATTTAATTTTTTGTTGACTTCTATGAGTTAATTTTTTTATTCTTGATTACTATTTCAACCCCTTAAGCTATTTTGAATTTCCATGATCTCTATCAGTGCCATCTATATAGTCCTGACACCTATCGAGAGTATTTGTATGGTCCTAATACTTTGACTTTTATCCGCCTTTGTAGTATGGTGAAGTGATTTTACATCAATAATGTACTACACTAAACTAAAAATAATGTGTAATTTAGATTATAATAATTTTACCCAAATAAATAGTAACAAAAAAAACTTAATTGCAATAAATAAAAATTATAAATTAATTAAAATTATCAACGAAAGTGTTCTAAAAGTAATATCAAATTGTAGCAAATCTATAAATTGTCGAAGGCTGAAATTAGGGGAAAACAAGTCCATCAACCAAGGGGAACAAAAACTTTGATAAATTCGAAAGAAATCAATAAGTTTGAAAATTTAACTAGAAGTGTAATGATATGCTCCTAGCAGGACAAGGGGTGGACGGGTCCACTCCTAGAAATTGTGGTATTTTTTGAAATAAAATTAGTAACTTTGATATTATTTTCCTAGGATCTGAAAACATTGTTCAATTTAGCGAATTCACTACGCATCCTTTGAAAATCCTTCTCCTTCTTTGAAACTGTAATCATCTCACAAGACCCTAAAAAAAGGTAGTCATTCAGAGGCCTACCTAAGTTAGACCCCTATCCTTGTAAAATTTGAAAACCAATACTATATACAATTCAACAAAAAATTGTATGATGTAAGCCCTAAATACTTATATAACTTTTTAATATGTGAACAATTGAAAATTATGCACTATAAAAACTTTAAAGGAAATTTTTGCTTTCATATCAAATGTTAAACTTCTCTTGATCCCTATTAACCTTTTCTTAAAACTCTTGCTTTCGATATATTTTCTCAATATTTGTTAACTTGAATCTCATGTATTAATATAAACGCCTAATTTTAATATAGAACTAATTATGTCGAAAGCATTCTCTTATTGCAAAATTTTTGTGAAATCTACTTTTAGCCTTACTTTTCTTCTCATGCCTTATTTTTTTTTGCCTAGAAAGACTTACACCATCTAACCTTTGATTTTTCTCTTACACGTAAACTTCAATGGTAGTGAATGAAATTAAAATGAAAGCAAAATGCATATGATGGCTATTAAATACAACCAATTTTTTTTAGATTGTAAACCGGAGCTAACAAAATATTAACCTAGAGAAGAAGGCAATGGATTGTGAGCAGGCAAGCTAATGGATTTGTTAGTTCTTCAATTTAGTAGTAATGTTATTGTTGTATCATGGTCTCCACATACCACTTTCAAAGATGATCTACTTGTAGATGGTATGGAATGGAAAATGGGCTTGTTTATATCTAAAAAGTTAGATTGAAACCTACGGATCCTACAGAAGACAGCCACATAAATTTTTTGACATAGTGACAACCTCCTAAAATGGATCCCTAATAGATCATCTCCATATATATGGTGTAGGAGCAAAATCCTATGGGATACCACACTATCTAGTGACGTGCTCAAAATGAAAGTGTTCATATAACTTAGTTCATCAGTTGTGTAACCAATATCTCACCTAAATGTGTATCAACTCCACTCTATCATCTGACCACCCTCCATAACCATTATAGGGCTATGACACAATGTCAACAACATATAATCAATCAATTTTATGATGACACTTCATCGTTCCATCTCTCATAACATAGGCTACACTCATCCATATTTCCACATATATCTATCAATGAGTCCATCCACTGTAAGGCATTCCTTAAGGTTGAATAACAATGATATGCTCATAATCCCAACAATATAGAAGTGTGACAAAGCCTAAACATCCTCTAAAATATAGGTCCTTGTATAAGTGGGCCAACATGGTGCAGACCCAAGAGTACATCATCCTATGATCTTCAATGTCATGGAAAAATATATGCATCCAATAGGAAATAGAAACCCCACCATAATCAATTACTATAAATGATGATAGCAGGACAAAATAAAATTATGTTAATGCATAACATTTTCCAATAATTTTTTATAACAAGATAGTCTTATTAATGGGGTCATAGTGAGCACCTAGAGTATGTGTAATCATATATGATTGATCTTGAAAAATGTTTCTTGGCCCAACATCACCTTATAAGGTCACCTATTGTCCAATAATTATCAACCACATGATCCTCCATACATCCTCTAAAGTGATAGTCATCTCCCCTATCAGGAGTCAAAAGGTACATGTGTCAGAATTCCATCACTCAACTAGGGAAATCATCATGTGCATGGCATAATAATTGAGACTAACTACATTTAAGTGGCTATCTCATCATCAATCAAGGGTTTATCCTAAACAATATCCATCATGTGGCCATGATGAAGTTCTCTTGTCCACATATTGCCTTGCAATCATAATTTCACACAAATAACATTAACAATTTTATACATAAATTTTATCATCAAATTCAAAGATTAATAGTTAATAAACTCTAAAATTTTATATGGACATGATCATTTCCCCTCAGATAACTTCGTAGATAAGTTCAGTACCAATTAGATAAGTTCACAGCTAAACAGATAGGTCCGTAGATAAGTTTGCACTAGAGCTATACATCTCTGATGTGGTTTGGATGAGACTAAACTAGATCAAACACAAAAAAAAATCATTTAAAATACATCAAAATGAATAAATTTTCAAACTTTACATAGGTCAAAACTTGAGTTTTTTGACTTACTAGTGGCAGTGCATCCTCCAACTACAAGTTGACCCCTACCTACTTGAACTGTGTCAACATTGGAAATATCATATGCAGCATCTTGTATCTCTCAAAGCTAAAAATCATGAAATTTTGATGTGAAAATGAAGTACAATTTTTTTAACCAACCTATTTATATAAGTTGACTTTTTATTTTTAAAAAATTCAAACCTTTGTAACTAATTCTTTAAAATTATGCATGTGATATCTCAAGCAATACATATTGAAATCAATCCCTATAAGTTGTGTTAGAACACACACAATGTCTTCTTCCACAAGGTATTATTTTCATTACATCGATCAATCTTTTGAAAAATGACAAAATTTATGCTTACTCGCTTATACAAAAAGTCTCCTACATATTCTTTGGCCATCATAAAATTATCTAAATACAATAATCATCATAATGATAAATCAGAACAATAAAGTCAATCTATATTCAATTAGAATGTATTGTAAAGACATATACATTATTATTTTTATATGATGTATTTGATTATTTCATGCCTCACATCGAAAGGGGGCATCCATCAAGGTTATTAAAGAATACATCTTATCAAAATATGAAAGATTTAAAATAGTTCAAAACTAGTCATATGCTACAGGTTTATGAAAAATTCAAGAGTATACACAACAGTTCTGGGAGCACATGACATATCAATACATTAAAAAATAAGATCAAATACAGAATACAAAGATGTAAATAATCCAAAATCAAATTCTATAACACAATATAAATTTTTCAAAAGGTTCAAAATAAGTCAAAAAGTAAACACATGACAAATACTTGACATATTGATAAAAATTCTAGGGGCATATGAAAGGCATATGCACTCACTTGGAAAAACCTAAGAGTGCACAATCATGCACAATTGGATGCATATGCACAATAATGTGTAAAACAGATACAAGAGCAAAATTGCAAGTTGGAAATACAATTAAATTTGAGCAGATAGATATATAACATTTTATATCATTGATACATATTTAGTGGGGGCATGATAGTCATTCATGCTCATTTTTTTTCCAAAACTGAAAAATACAAAACTTTAAATTTCAAAGTTTCAAGGTTTAAAGAGCAAAATATACAATCCAAAGGCAAAATATTCATTTTAATTCAAATTTATGAGCAATGCAGTCATGATGGGGGCATGAATATTTTTCATTCATTTTTTATCATGCAAACATAGAATCTATACCCATTTGTAGTAGTGTGATTTGAATTTGTTCGAGTAATGCACATTGAGGTTTAAAGATGCTCAATGGCATTGACATTACTTCTAGTGAACTAATTGTGTGGTTCCATTCTTTTCTGTTGTGGGTGATGTACATTTAATTCTAGTGACACTCAATGACAATGTCATCACTTCTAGAAATACCATCGTGGTTTCAACTTTTTAAAAATAAGTACATGAAGTACTTCTCATTTTTAAGAGTCCAAAATGCACATTTCCAACTAATGGGATTGATTAGTTACATCCAAAATTTGAGACTTAATAAATCTTAACTCTTCAAACAATTCAACATAAGCAATTACATTATCCATGTGGTTCAATTTAGAGACACATTATCTCTAATTAATATGGTCATGTGTATAATGGCACCAAATGATTCTATCATGATGTAGCTAGCAAAATCAACATCTTTATTCAAAAGAAAAAATGTGTCATACACACTTAGGTTTTAGTTCTTTCATTTACTCTAGCAACTTCACTACTAGAATGAAGAGGGGGCAAATGTAGACACCCAAATTTGGTACAAACATGTCCTTTATGTCATTTATTATAACTTTACATTCATAGACTATTGACAATGAGTGAGACATTTATTGGTGCATTTTACTTGAATATATATCTATTCTAGTTTGTAAGTTTCTCCATTGATCTTTTATCTTGTCATGGGGATTCTCAGTTTTGGTCCTTTGTCCTCCTGGATAAGTCTGCAGTAACTAGATAGGACTAGCCTGTCGTCCTGTCCATTTAGTGTGGACTTATCCAGGGGTAATTTTCAAAAATTCTTTCAAGTCACATTTCATTTATTTATTTATTTTTTCGTTAGGTCTTATCTTGGGTCAACTTTTATGTGCTAATAGCTCTTGAGTTCAAAATAAAAAAAACATCTATATATGCAAGGTTTCTCTAAGGCATTAAGAATAATTCTCTTCACTGCCAAGAACTATCACAATAATTTCATGTTTTATCTATATGTCTGTTGAAGCTACATTTAAGGTTGAATTCTCATTGACATACTAGTGCCAAGGGTAAAATATGAGAAATAACATCTACACTTGCATGCACTATTCCACACACACATAAGTAGGAGAAATAAATTTGAGTTTGAGCCCACTTCAGAGTATTTAAATGTAGTGCAATACTTGGTCATGCAATGAAGATTGACTAAGGTCATTCCAATACGATCTCTTTAATTTGATCCCTCCCTATTTGATTTTAATTTGGTTTGTGCATAGGAAATTAGGGTTTTATCATTGTAGGTACTTCATGTGATATTGTAGGTCTGAAAATGCATCCACAACCCTCATTAATGCACATATAGGTAGTAAAATACTTAGGCCGACATCATAGTCAATAGGGATAAGTCCACAGTCAATAGACTTGAGTGCAATGTGCTATTGTCAATTTACAAGATTTGTGTCTAGAGATACTTTTTTCTTTTGCCTTTGATCTGCCATTTCCATAATTCTACTTTCTCTCTTTATCACTTGTCAGAATCAACTAGGACAAGGCCACAATCAACTTATTCAAGTGCACCGTGCTACTGTCCACTTATATCGGACTTATCAAGATTCTATTTCCATTCTTGATTATGATCTCGAGTCTGTGCAATCACCTCTTCTTCTGATTTTCACTATTGGATAGTCATAATAGTCAATAGACATCTGTTTGCAAGCTGAGTATATTTCTTCTTAGTGCTTTCCAAAAATAATAGTTTTTTATATTTAGCAAATTATCAAAATCAAAATAATTAATTATTGTACATCATTAACATTTTGATATTTTCAATTTAACACATTTTCAAACACATTACAAATTTATTTGTTTTATAAAAAATAGGGTAGAACAAGTACCTATATGATGTTTTGATTTGAATTTACATCTAAATTAATCTATAAAATTTTCATTTTTTCTACTTCTCTATCTTATTATTCTTGTCTTAAAACCCTCATATTTATTTCTTCTAATTAGTGAGATGCACTCATATTAATACTTTTCGGATTTGTATATCTCTTCAACAAATTGCTTTTAGCATATTTAATATGATAAGGATTGTTTTATTATTTTACAAATTGTTTGTTCTTGAAACAAATTGTATTGATAATAAATGTGATGCCAACTCATGCAGTTCACAAAAAATCTCAACAATTATAGCACGAACTAACTACTACATGACCCTTATTTTATGAGTATCATTATATTTGTCTATTTATAGGTAATTTGGTCTAAGTGAGGGGTTATTTAATTTTTTGTTGACTTTTGTGGTTTAATTAATTTAATTCTTGATTACTATTTCAACCCCTTAAGCTATTCTGAATTTCCATGATCTACATCAGTGCCGTTTATATAGACCTGACACCTATCAAGAGTATTTATATGGTCCCAATGCTTTGACTTTTGTCCCCCTTTGTAGTATGGTGAAGTGGTTTTACATCAATAATGTACTACACTAAACTATAAATGATGTGTAATTTAGATCAGAATAATTTTGCCCAAATAAATAGTAACAAAACAGAGTTAATTGCAATAAATAAAAGTTATAAATTAATTACAATTCACAAAGAAAGTGTTCTGAAAAGAATATCAAATTGTAGCAAATCTATAAATTGTCGAAGGCTGAAATTAAGGGCAAACAAGTCCATCAACCAAAGGGAACAAAACCCTTGATAAATTCGAAAGAAATCAATAAGTTTGAAAATTTGACTAGGAGTGTAATGATATGCTCCTAACAGGACTAGGGGTGGACGGGTCCACTCCTAGAAATTGTGGTATTTTTCGAAATATAATTGGTGACTTTGATCCTTTTGTCCTAGCTCTGAAAACATCGTTCAATTTGGCGAATTCACGATGCATCCTCTGAAAATCCTTCTCCTTCTTTGAAACTGTAATCATCTCACAAGACCTTGAAAAAAAGGTAGTCATTCAGAGGCCTTTCTAAATTAAACTCCCGTCCTTGTAAAACTTAAAAACCAACACTATATACAATTCAACAAACAACCATGAGATGTAAGCCCTAAATACTTATATAACTTTTTAATACGTGAACAATTGAAAATGATGCACTACAAAAATTTTAAAAGAAATTTTACCTTTCAAACCAAATGCGAGACTTCTCCTCATAACTATTAACCTTTTCTTAAGACTCTTGCTTTCGACATATTTTCTCAATATTTATTAACATGTAAGTCTCGTATATTACTGTAAACACCTAATTTTAATAAAGAGCTAATTATGTCGGAAGCATTCTCCTAAGTTACAACATTTTTGTGAAATCTGCATTTAGCCTTACTTTTCTTCTCATGCCTTAATTTATTGGATAAAAAGTCTTACACCATCTGACCTTTAATTTTTTTAACACACGCAACCTTCAAGGGTAGTGAATGAAAGTAAAATGGAAGTAAAATGCAATTTTTTTGGTAGATTATAAACCAGAGTAAACAAAATCTTAACCTAAAGAGGAAGACAGTGGATTGTGAGCAAGCAGGCTATCAGATTTGTTTGTTCTTCCTCAATTTAGTAGCAATGTTACTACGGTATCATGGTCTCCACATGCCACTTTCAAAGATGATCTAATTGTAAATAGTGGGGAAAATGCGCTTGCTTATATCTGGAAGGTTAGCTTGCAACATACGGTTCCTGCAGAAGATCATTTGCAGCCACATAAATTTTTTGACATAGTGACAACCTCCAGAATTCTAGAAACAAACATCTACTTATGTCTTATAGCTACTATACATGGTTTTGGTTTAGAAAAAAACCTCTGAAAATGAAAATGGTACGCCTGTTAACTCTTCCTCCACATTTCTGCAACTAGCTTCTTGTGGGGTTGATCATACGGTGAGGACATTCAATGTAGTAGTAATAGCTTGAGATCTTGACCCCTGCCTGCTTTGTAATTATAACCCCAAATCAGATAAAATTTACTCTGATCAAAGGAAAAACTCTCGCCTATAGTTTCTTCCGTGTTTTAAATCTATCCTACAGAGAATCAAAACTCTCGTCTAAGTTTGTTTTAGTGATCAAAGGAAATGGTACAAAGAGACTCTTATTTAGAATCATACGGTGAAAAAAAGTTATGAATCACTTTCTCTATACTTGGTCATAATGGATAAACTTATTTAGACGTGGAGCATCTATTTCTCCCCTTTTATTCAGGGAAAATGCTTCCGTATTATCTGGTCGGTTTGCATTGAACTAAAAATTGCGCTTTTTAATTAGTGTTTGTTTTATCAAGGTTTATCGATTCGCTGAAGGCTTGTTCAATTGGAGATTTCTCTATTCAAATGTACTCTCTATGGTCATTTTGAAACCATAATGCACTATTTTTGGTAATGTTCGAAGATCCAACATACTTAGACTTAGATTCAGGTTTTTTCCAATCCCTTCGCTCAATTCCCTTCAATTGGTGCCATATTCTATTTAAAGATAATCTTAGTCCGCCTCTCCAGTACACCCAAATCTAGCTTGCTTTCAGAATAAAAATTTTATTCTGGATATGGAAAGAGTGTAATTCAACATTATTTTCTAATAATTCTACGAACTCTCTGTTTGCTACTTATGACAAAACTACAATAGTTTCTAATGTCATTTTACAGATACAATTGCAAACAAACAAAGTGGCTATGGATCTTGATTACTTGTAGTGGCTCCTCTATCAATAGGGTGATGTGCCTTGCACCGTTGCTCATGTGTCGCTTTCCCCACTGAGGGACCCCCCACCTTGAGGTCGGGGTGTTCCTCCTAAGGGTGGCTCTCGCTGCAGCGATCATCGCCACTATTCTCGAGCACCTAGTTCTTTGCAACAGTGTCATTTTTCTTCTCTTGCTTAGTAGGGTAGTTGGGAATCTTCCCTCGTGGATCGACATTTTCATTGGGGCTCTTCGTCTCAGCGACCTCAACACGATCAGGGGTGGGGCTCTCCGCCTTCAATAACCCAACATTGGGGTAATTTCCAATTTGACAGCGCCCAAGATGGTTCTCTTTAGCGATTTGATAAAAGTTTTCCACGACTTAATTTAGTCATTTTGCCCCCGCATGCTAATGAAAAAAAAGATATTGTTGAATAGGAGGACATTGATGCTAGATGGGACCTCATGGATGACGGAAAAGACCTTCCCGACTTTGGAAGGAGTCATCCTGACAATGACCCGCTTCCACCTAGTTTATTTGCCACTACTACTTAAGTTGTCATTTTTTTTTAATGTATTAGAGTTTTCTCTAAGCTTGATCTAGTTTGTTCATTGTTTTTGTGGCTTTGAGCCTTTTAATTCCTAAACTTGGCGTAGTGTATCATTGTTGGTGTGTCCTTGTGGCCTTTTTTTTTAATAATCTTGTATATATTTTATTTATAATAAAATTATAAGCTCTATTTCATCTAAAAAATAAAATTTACATGGAAAAAAGAATATATATGAGCTTTAAGAAGAGAAATTGGTGTATTGTTTGGATGGGACAAGAAATTTAGAGGAGGTTATTAGTGTCTTTTTTTTTTTCATATATATCTTTTTTTATTTTTATTGTAAGCATAGTTTTTTATTTCTTTTTGGTGGATGGATATTACTTATATAGTCACAATCAATTTCATATATCTAACTTGATTTGAACTTGTGTAGGGTTGGAAACAGTCAAATTACTTTACCAATTCATCTATATCTCATCAACTAAAATAAAATAGATATTAGTAATATCACTTTCTGATGCAGCCAAGATTTCGTAAAAAGATGACATCAACTGAAAAGAAATTCTGTGATTCTGTGATCATAATTTGCCCTGCTTTGAAAGAAGCGACAAATATCTGAGTTATACTTGGCTTATGTGTTCGTAGGGTATTTAATATTTACCACACGGAGTGTTAATTTGGTAAAAAAATAATGTATTTCACATGCTAATCACTGCCCCTGGTAAATCTATACACTATGCAATGCAACCTCGCCGGTTATATACACACACTTATAATCATCAGTAGAGCTATTTATTGATTTCTGCTGTGTTTGGTCTCCTTGCTGCGAGTTTGGACTGTCGAAGAAGATTTCGTGAAAAGGATGCCCAAGATTTCATTTGGAGCGATTACATGTCGATTCGAGGGAGTAATTAAATGCTGAAAGAACTATTTAACGCATTCATGCTCATCCTTTAATTCTATTACCTTTTACTTTACACCAAATCAAGATGGTTCTGGTTCTTGGGGGGCAAATCTGCCACTTCATTTTTTTTTAATACTCGTTTGATCCCATGCCAAATGGTGTTTTTTTTCCCCTTCCTAATTTACTTTTTCAATTTCATGCTTTTTCATCTATTTTGTGGAATTAAATCACATTAAATTTGATGGTCATAGGGTCATATTTACATTTTTATGTTATTAAATATAATTTTTTTTTTTTAGGAAATTGTATTAGATTTAAGGTAAAAGTTTAGATAGAATATTAAATTATAAAAGATTATAATAAATATATATTATCTTTATTGTTTTTTATTTTTATTATATATTAATATTTAAAAGATATGAAAAAGGTTGTAGTTTAATTGGTGAGAATGATGGTTGTTTATCTTTATTTATTAAGGCACAATTTTTTTAGATATCTATATGGAAAGTCAAGCGGTTAAAATTAGGATCGTGTTCTAGATGATTTTGATGGTGTAGATGCCTCTTACTCATCACTCCTTAGTCAAAAGAACTCACTGATTTAGATATATACTTACTCAACATTGTAAATCTGCTATATATCTATTTCCAACATTTAAAAAACAATATTAAATAAATAACTGTCATAAAAAAAAAATTATAAGAGAAAGAACTGGGCATCAATTCTCTAAAATTATAAACTAATAGATATTGATAAAATGTTTCCTATAATATTTTATGTAAATGAGGACTTTTAATAATCCAACTTGATATTTATTATATCAAGGTCACTCACATGCGGAAGAGGTAGAAAAGTCATCCATCTTATTTAAGCACATTTGATTTAAGATGTTACCCATAGTCATAGGATGTTACCCATAATCATACCCAACTTTTCCTGTGAATGATACCTCTCTCTTTCAACAATAACAATGTCAACAATGTATCCATGATTCAAAGTGGATCTTAAAAGCACATGTAATAATGTTAGCTATTATCTGACTTGAATATTGTAGAAGATTTTTGTGAATATGATTATGTATTGTTGTTGAAGATTTTTGTGAATATGATCATATATTATTGTAGAAGATTTTAGTGAATATGATTATATATTAATTTTTAAATTTTATGTGACTTGAATATTGTAAAAGATTTTTGTAAATATAATCATATGATAATTTTCAGATTCAATATTTAGAATTTTTTATCGATCCATCATCTAAAAAATAATAATTATATATATTTTTTAAAATTAAAACTTATATATAATTATATTTCTTTTTTAAATATATTTCAATCATATTAAACAATACACTTCTAATATAATTAAACTTTAATATTATTCTTATGATTATGGATAAGCACATGTTTTATTTTAAACATTGCCGATGTTGAGAAAGATTTGCAAATTGTAGCCCATTCTCATATATGCAAATTGAGAGGAAAAAATTGCATGGTCGAAGTCTGCGCTTATCAATACCATTTATTTTTTCATATTGAACCTTTAAAGTTGGTGAATTAATTAGCCTCACATGCTTAAAAATAAAATTACAGATGGTGGCACACCCATTTCAAAATCAAATAATCCACAAACTAAAAGCTAGAATAACCTTTGTTATCACCACCAACCAAATTAGCTGCAGGAATACCTGGAGTAGGTTAATCAATTATCTACAAAAAACGAAAAAAAATATCAATTTTTTATTTTTTTTTATTTTAATATTTTAAAAGCTTCTAAAATAATGTCAAGATTAATTAATGAAAATTTTCTTGATTCTTTCAATGAATTTAAAATGTAAATTTATTTGGTAGATATTATTACTTTGGGTTTGACCTTTTATAAGTAATTTTAATTATTAATTTTTATGGAGGGAATCTTTTTAGTATAAATAGGGATCCACTTAATATAATATAATGATATTTGTTTCTTCATGTATTTTTGAAATTTGTTAGGAGAAGCAGGAATGGTGAATTTAATTAATCGTTTGGTTTTCTACTCTCTAACTTTTACCAATGTGAGATTAATACAAATTACAATTAAATCATATTTTTATATTAAATATTTGAAAATTTTCATGAGATATTTTAATTATTGTTAATTTTTATGAAAATTTTACCTATTTATTTTTAAGTCATCTTACAATAACTTCTATAAAAATTTCATGACTATTAATGAAAGTCGTCTCAAGATAGCCTCTACAAACAATTAATAGATTACTCATAGCAGTCATATTAAGATGACTTAAAAACATATAAATAAAACAAAATAAAAATTAACAATAATTTAGAAGTCACTTTTAGGATTAAGTTATATGTGTCAACTCAAAAAAGGCAAGTCTTTGGGTATAAACTAATTGCCACATTGGCTCTGAATCTATTTCTATAGTCTCTGGTTGGTTTTAATTTTATATTATCATATTGTCTCTAAATTTAATTTAATAATGTTTTGAGAGTTATTCCAACCACAATTTCCACTGATGCTAAGCAAATATGATCAGAACTTTTGGAGTCTGTAGATTTGAAATCACAAGTCTGTAGATTTGGAATCACAAGTCCATAGAAATCCCACATGAAGAGGGATAAGTGTTTGGTAATATCATGCCCCGGCCACATGGGAGAAACCAGCCACTTTATCGAGCCACATAGCTTGTGATCCATCTGCCACGTCCCAGAAACTTGAGAATAGACATGCCAAGTCAAAGCTCAAAATTTGGTTCTAAAAATTGTTCTAATTTAGAGTGTCAATGGTGGCACACTGTAGAGCTCGTTGAGAGCTTTCTGACACATTTTTCGGAATGTGAATCCGAGTTCGAGAGCTCCTGTTATGGCCATTTGAAGATTGGTCGAAAATGTCTCTTGCGACAAAATGCACATGTTTTGAGGTGGTTTTGACATTTGGACCTATCAGAGGTCGACACTTGGAAAATGCTAATGTTTGAAAAAAAAATGGTTCGATGACGCCAAGTCATCAACATGCCACATGGAGTCAAGCGTGAGATCAACTCGTTGAGCAAGGTGGCGAGACCAACCAAGGTGGCGAGTTCGAAAGAAAGACCGAGTTCGAAGGTGCATGTTTGGCGCATATACCAACGTGCATGCCTGCACTAAGCGCCAAGTCTCCCACAAAAGGGGACGTTGACACATTCCAAGGAGGCGCCAAGTTTCTTAAAGCATGCAACCACCTTCCACGCAGCCCATGTGGGACAAAAGAATAAGTCAAAGCGCCAAAAAAAGAGGGAAATTTTTTCAAAACTCATACAAAGCGCCTAAAATAAAGGGCAGGCAGTTTTGAACCCTTGACCTGCTGCCCAAAAGGGATAAGCCTTGACCACTTGTGCTGTGGAGGTCTAAGTGCTATTAAAGGCACGAATTTCTACTTGAAGTTATAAATTTTTACCCTGTATTTTTATTTTTAAGAGGCCGAGACTTTGTAAAAGCTTTGGGAAAGCTTATGTAATGTATTTTTATCCATTTTTCAGCCATAATACACAGTCTTAATACTCTATTTTAGCCAATTTGCATATTTGAGGAGTATTTTTCATCCCATAGAGGAGATTTTTAGGACTTTTGAAGCAACTTTGCAGGTGTGAAGACTCGCGGAATTTGAAAGTGCCGGGCTTGATTTTAGTCATGGTGAAGGTGAATTTTTGCATTGAGATTTCAGCGTGCAGGAAAGTTGTTTATTGTTTCCAGGTATTTGAAGTGCCCCTAATGGAAACGGTCCACTCCTTTGGAGAACCTGGTGATGTAGGCATCAATTGTTGAGCCGAACTCTGTTATCACATTTCGTGTTTGGTAATTGTCATTTTGATGCATGATTTTGTTTCAGTTTGCTGATTTATTTTTTAATTAAACTCATGCAAGTAATTTACAATTTGACAATTATAACACACCGTTATTAAAAACCGGTTTAATTGGTAAATGGAAGTAACAAGTCTTTTGACAATTCCAATCCAACTCAACAACCGAGAACATTTTTACCAAAAATTTTGCAAGTTTTTTTGAGTTTTTAGAGAATTTGTTAAGTTTTGATATTTTCAGTATTCGTACTTAAAACTTCACTTTGAGTTTATCAGTGTAGTTTACGGATCAAGTTGGTATCAGAGCAGTTAGAAAGCTGGGTTAGCTTCTGATTGAGTTTTGACAGTTGCTTTCAGTTATTGGTTTTCAATATCACTTGATTAGATTACAGTGTGCAGTTGTGGAATTAGTGTGTCTATAGGAAAACATGGGCAAGTTATCACATAAAGCCAAGATGGAAGAGTTTGAAGCCATCAATACCCAGATTCAGGATGAGAATGCATTCCTAAGATGCAAGCTCTATTCCCTTGAAGAACAAATTGCAAGTTTGAAATTAGAGCTTGAATATAAGGATGAGCTCTTGATCAAATTGCAAAATGGTGAGAGTGAAAAGGTAAAGCCTTCAACTTCAGATGCAAAAACTATGACAGAGTGCATTGTAAGTTTTTCACCACAGGAATCTTCATCTTCTTCTACGATTTCAGATTCAGATTCTAGTAATATTGTTTTTGGTGATTTTGAAAGATACACTAAGGGCATAGGATCTAAGTTGTTTTTTAAAATGGGTTATAATGGAGAAGGACTTGGTAGAGATAGCCAATGAATTACTAACCCAATACAAGTAGAGCATAGATCACTTCATGCAGGTTTGGGTTACACTAGTGAGCAAGTGGAAATTGGAGAAACTTCCTCCATGGCTAAAGGAAGACAAGCTTCTAATAGCAAAGGACCGAGGCCACTAGTAGAGCATTTGCAGTGTAAGAAGGAAGGTAGAAGAGGTATTGAGATTCCACCTCCTAGTTCCTACACTAGAGTTAGCACTAAATCTTCTGATCCACTTTTTATGTTTAAGAAATTTGGATTTAACATTCAGAAGATGATGCAATCATTTCCATGCACTTTTTGTGGGATGCATAACCATAGTGTTGCATTTTTTTGGAAGAGACATTCTATGATTAAGCAGATTGCAGGTGTTAAGAACCATTCTTGTCCTGGCAAAGTGAGAAGAGGTAAAAGGTAGACCTCACCTAAGAAGGTTGTTTGCACTCATTGCCATATGAGTGGACATCAGATTGATCATTGTTTTAAACTTCAATCATCTTCACATTCTAGAAATGGTAAAACTAAGATGATTTATCAACCTATTAATAAGGTCAATGAAGTTAAATCAATCCATAATGATGCTAAAGAATCCACTAAGACAATCAATTTCACTAGGAAGAAAGAAATGGTTAAGTTGATTATCACTACATTCTTTTTGCAAAGCATGGTTAAGAATTCATCTAAGATAATGATCAAGCTTTGATAAGATGTAGATTAGAGTTGGTGGGAAAACTTCAAGATAGGTTTATCATATGAAGTTTTTCAATTCTCACTTTTTGATAACTCTAAGATTTTGAATCTCCTATTTATGTTTTATGAGTTGTCTAGAGGACTCAAACTCATTTGATCAGTTGGAGATAATAGCAGAATGTATGTTATAGGTTGAGTTAATTCCTTACAACACTTATTAGACTGCTATTTTGAATGTATCTATTTTTGGCACATGGATGTATAGATGCATTGTTAAGACCCTATGAGCATGTTTGGATGTTAGGCAATATACACTTTGTGTTGTTTGCATTTGCTTAGCATATAAGTCCCATACTAGGGCATTGTATTGTAACATTTCCACAACATTTATTGTATGTTGTTGGCATTATAAACTTGTCTTGCAATTACATTGGGAGTTGTTTTAGTTTTTGACAATTCATCACTTTATAGGATGTGACATTTGGGCAGGTAGTTTTGGTATGTTGTAATCACTTTGGCAGTTGCAGAATCACTTACTCATGCCTTCTGATTAAGTATTTTTACAATTTTATTGTGAATCATTTTAATGCAATTGTTTATACCTCTTGCTATGATTGGGTTCTATTTTCATGAATGCAGTAGACCAGTTTGCAGTTTTAGGGGATATTGGACTTTTGGAGACCAAAAGCCTTCCTTTGGGGAGGTGTGATTAGAAATTTGGAGTCCGTAGATTTGAAATCACAAGTCCATAGATTTGGAATCACAAGTTCATAGAAATCCTACACGAAGAGGGATAAGTCTTTGGTAATATCATGCCCTGGACACATGGGAGAAACCAACCACTTTACCAAGCTACATAACTCGTGATCCATTTGCCACGTCCCAAAAAAATGAGAATAGATATGCCAAGTCAAAGCTTAAAATTTGGTTCTAAAAATTGTTCTAATTCAAAGTTTCAGTGGTGGTACACTGTAGATCTTGTTGAGAGCTTTCTCACGCATTTTTTGGAATATAAATCTGAGTTCGGGAGCTCCTGTTATGGCCATTTGAAGATTGGTCAAAAAATATCTGTTGCGATAAAATGCACGTGTTTTGAGGTGGTTTTGACATTTGGACCTATCAGAGGTCGACACTTGGCAAATGCTAATGTTTGAAAAAAAATGGTTCGATGAAGCCACATCATCAACATGCCACGTGGAGTCAAGCGTGAGATTAGCTCGTTGAACAAGGTGGCGAGACCAAGCAAGTTGGCAAGTTTGAAGGAATGACCGAGTTTGAAGGTGCATGTTTGGTGCATTTACCAATGTGCATGCCTGCACTTAGCACTGAGTCTCCCATAAAAGGGGATGTTGACACATTCCAAGGAGGTGCCAAGCTTCTTAAAGCATGCAACCACCTTCCACGCAGCCCATGTAGGACAAAAGAATAAGTCAAAGCGCCAAAAAAGGAGGGAAATTTTTTCAAAACTCATGCAAAGTGCCTAAAAGAAAGGACCGGCAGTTTTTAACCCTTGATCTACCGCCCAAAAGGGATAATCCTTGACCGCTTGTGTTGTGGAGGTCTAAGTGCTATTAAAGGCACGAATTTCTACTTGAAGTTATCAATTTCTAGACTGTATTTTTATTTTTAAGAGGCCGAGACTTTGTAAAAGCTTTGGGAAAGCTTATGTAATGGATTTTTATCCATTTTTTGGCCATAATACATAGTCTTAATACTCTATTTTAGCCAATTTGCATATTGGAGGAGTATTTTTCATCCCATAGAGGAGATTTTTAGGACTTTTGAAGCAACTTTGCAGGTGTGAAGACTCACAGAATTTTAAGGTGCCGGGCTTGATTTCAGTCACAGTGAAGGTAAATTTTTGCATTGAGATATCAGCTTGCAGAAAATTTGTTTATTGTTTCCAGGTATTTGAAGTTCCCTTAATGGAAACAATCCACTCCTTCAGAGAACCTGGAGATGTAGGCATCAATTGTTGAGCCGAAATCCATTATCATGTTTCGTGTTTGGTAATTGTCATTTTGATGCATGATTTTGTTTCAGTTTGTTGATTTGTTTTTTAATTAAACTCATGCAAGTAATTTACAATTTGATAATTATAATACAACGTTATTAAAATTTGGTTTAATAGGTAAATGGAAGTAACAAGTCTTTTGACAATTCCAATCCAACTCAACAATCAAGAACGTTTTTGCCAAACATTTTGCAAGTTATTTTGAGTTTTTAGAGAATTTGTTAAGTTTTGGGAATTTTAGTATTTGTACTTAAAACTTCAATTTGAGTTTATCAGTGTAGTTTACTGATCAAGTTGGTATCAGAGTAGTTAGAAAGTTGGGTTAGCTTCTGATTGAGTTTTGACAGTTGCTTTTAGTTATTAGTTTTTAACATCACTTGATTATATTACAGTGTGCAATTGTGGACTCAGTGTGTCTACAAAAAACCATGGGCAAGTTGTCACATAAAGCCAAGATGGAAGAGCTTGAAGACATCAATAGCCAGATTCAGGATTAGAATGCATTCTTAAGATGCAAGCTCTATTCCCTTGAAGAACAAATTGCAAGTTTGAAATCAAAGATTGAATCTAAGGATGAGCTCTTGTTCAAATTGTAAAATGGTGAGAGTGAAAAGGTAAAGCCTTCAACTTCAGATTCGAAAACTATGACTGAGTGCACTGTAAGTTTTTCACCACAGGAATCTTCATCTTCTTCTACCATTTTAGATTCAGATTCTAGTAATATTGTTTTTGGTGATTTTGAAAGATACACTAAGGGCATAGGATCTAAGTTGTTTAAAATGGGTTATAATGGAGAATGAATTGGTAGAGATAGCCAAGGAATTACTAACCCAATATAAGTAGAGCATAGATCACTTCATGCAGGTTTGGGTTACACTAGTGAGCAGGTGGAAATTGGAGAAACTTCCTCCATGGCTAAAGGAAGACAAGCTTCTAATAGCAAAGGACTGAGGCCACTAGTAGAGCATTTGGAGTGTAAGAAGGAAGGTAGAAGGGGTATTGAGATTCCACCTCCTAGTTCCTACACTAGAGTTAGCACTAGATCTTCTGATTCACTTTTTATGTTTAAGAAATTTGGATTTAACATTCAGAAGATGATGCAATCATTTCCATGCACTTTTTGTGGGATACATAACCATAGTGTTGCATTTTTTTGGAAGAAACATGCTATGATTAAGCAGATTGCAGGTGTTAAGAACCATTCTCATCCTGGCAAAGCAAGAAGAGGTAAAAGGGAGACCTCACCTAAGAAGGTTGTTTGCACTCATTGCCATATGAGTGGACATCAGATTGATCATTGTTTTAAACTTCAATCATCTTCACATTCTAGAAATGGTAAAACTAAGATGATTGATCAACCTATTAATAAGGTCAATGAAGTTAAATCAATCCATAATGATGCTAAAGAATCCACTAAGACAATCAATTTCACTAGGAAGAAAGAAATGGTTAAGTGGATTATCAATACATTCTTTTCGCAAAGCATGGTTAAGAATTCATCTAAGGGAATGAACAATCTTTGATAAGATGTAGATTAGAGTTGGTGGGAACACTTCAAGACAAGTTTATCATATGAAGTTTTTCAATTCTCACTTTTTGATAACTCTAAGATTTTGAATCTCCTATTTATGTTGTATGAGTTGTTTAGAAGACTTGAACTCATTTGATCAGTTAGAGATAATAGCAGAATGTATGTTATAGGTTGAGTTAATTCCTTACAACACTTATTAGGCTACTATTTTGAATGTATCTATTTTTGGCACATGGATGTATAGATGCATTGTTAAGACCCTATGGGCATGTTTGGAAGTTAAGCAATATACACTTTGTGTTATTTGCATTTGCTTAGCATATAAGTCCCATACTAGGGCATTTTATTGCAACACGTCCACAACATTTATTGTATGTTGTTGACATTATAAACTTGTCTTGCAGTTACATTGGGAGTTGTTTCAGTTTTTGATAATTCACCACTTTACAGGATGTGACATTTGGGCAGGCAGTTTTGGTATGTTGTAATCACTTTGGCAGTTGCAAAATCACTTATTCATGCCTTTGGATTAGGCATTTTTACAGTTTGATTATGAATCATTTTAATGCAATTATTTATACCTCTTGCTAGAATTGGGTTCTATTTTCATGAATGCAAACCAGTTTGCAGTTTCAGGGGATATTGGACTTTTAGAGACCAAAAGCCTACCATTGGGGAGGTGTGATCAAAAATTTGGAGTCCATAGATTTGAAATTGTTAGGATTGTGGAGCTAAAAGCTTCACTGATGCAAACAGGAGAGGAGGTTGCTGAAGGTTGCTGAGTTGCAGAAGAAGTTGGGGTCGGTCTGATCAGCCGACGTCGGCGAGAGAGCACAGAGAAGAAACCGACGTCGGTCATATATCGGCCGACGTCGGTCACCTCCAGGCGAACAGGGACCGGCGTCGGTCGCCTGTGTGGTTCGACTGTGAGCTATTTACGGGCAGTTAGCTAACGAACCAAGTGTTTGCATGATCAGGGCTAATTATAGACTGAGAGCTGCGGATCTAATTATTGTAATTAGATGTCTAATCATTGTTTGGATGAGATCTATATAATAGACTCATGGTTGTATTGGAAAAGTGTGCTAGGGAGTAAGAGAGCATAATTATAAGCTCCTTCTGTGTGTGAGGTAGAGCTATGGTGCGTTCCTCCTAGTGCCACAGTACCAGGTGTGTTGGTGCTGGATTGGAGAGCCAGCTGGGTTCTTCAAGAGTGTAGGATCTTGGTCACAGTTGCATCGCCTATATAGGAGATCTACATGGTAAGTAAGATCGTTGATCTGCAGGTGTATGTGTGTGCAAGGTCGAGGTTCACAGGTGAATAGAACCATTGTTTGATTTGCAGGTGTGCAAGGTCATACAGACAGCAACACAACAGGGAGCAGTATCAGGCAGGATCTACTTGGAGTACAGGTGTGTACTCGGATAGAGCAAGAGGAAGGCAAGGGAGTTCCTTCCATAAGTATGGTCTGTTGAATTGCAGGTTGTTGCAGATTCATGGGAGATCTACTTGAAGTACCTTGAGTACTTGTGGAGCACGTGGAGTGCTTGTGGAGTGCGTGGAACACTTGTGGTGTGCGTGGAGCACGGGAGGTGAACACCAACTCTGTATTTTGAGTTGGGTGTTGGGACCTGTGAGAGGGAGAGCTTTGGGGAGAAGAATTACTGTTCACTTGAGGCGTGGGAAACCTCTGTAAGGTGGTGGAGAAGAAGTGGCATCTTCTTTATTGTATTCTTTTCTGTATAAAGTGTTAATACAATTTGGTATTGTCTCTCATATCATGTGTTATTCTGAATTCTAGTTACTTGGTGAATCTGGTTAATTTCCGCATATTAAGTTGCTTGGTTTGGTAATCAAATTGTGTGCTTCCGGTTTATCTCCCAACAAGTGGTATCAGAGCCTTGGTTGTAGGTTCTTGAGCTTGATACCAACAAGTGGTATCTGAGCTGAGGTTGGAGGAAGCAGGTTTTGTGTTTGGTTACAGGTCACTCTCAGGGGTTTCTGATCGAGTGGGAGTAGAGCAACTGCAGATCAAAGTAAGCTAAGAATGGAGGAGTTGAAAAGCACAGATGGTCACTCACGGTCCTATGGAAAGAAAGAGCAGGTAAAAGATTATTGTTGGTTGGTAACAGATCAGCATGAAGAAACTGAAGATACAGATGTAGCAGGTATTGTTGCACAGGATGTGTTTGCAGGTTTCTTGGATAAAGTGGAATCTTGGATAAAAGATTCGGTTGCCTCTTTCCATGCAGTTCCAGGTAGAGGAGCTGGTAAGCCTTGCCAAAGAATTGGCAAAGGGGAAGTGAAGCTGAAATTGCAGGCGGCCAACACACAGGTGTTGATGAAGGTCATGCAGGTCCCAGGTTTGGAGATATGGCTAATTTCTTCAGAAAGATTGGGTGATGAGAGATGCAAAAGAACTCTCACAGCGGATACACTTGAATTAGCTGGTGGTAAGAAAACAGGTATCCTTTATCTACTTGTTTATATTACTGATTCTTCTTTTGGTGCGGAGACGTGGCTTCGTAGGCTTGGTCACATGAGCAGGAAGGAGATGCATGTTCTTAAGCGGAAGACAGATATATTTGATAGGCTTAAGAACTGGAAAGCCTTGGTGTTTATGGAGGAGATGGCGGACAGAACCCAGTGGATGTGGCTGGATACTTCTGAGCAGGGCAGTTTGGACATGGATTTTGATTCAAAGAAGCTCGCGGGTAAAAAGTCATCACTCACAGGCGAACACAGGTACCGATGTCGGTCAGGAGGAACCAGCGTCGAACAGACAGGTGCCGAGGTCGGTCATGTGCAGACCGACGCCGGCGATGTCGGGCAGGGTAAGACCGATGTCGGTCATGGGACCGACGTCGGCAGTATGTAAGACCGATGTCGGTTAGAAGGACCGACATCGGTAGAAGGGACACCAGCGCAGGCAGGTTGGTAGTCAGGTACAGACGCATGAAACCGACGTCGGTCGGATGCAGACTGTGGAGTGACCGAGGTCGGTCACTGTAACGAATTTTGGGTGGACAGCAAGCTGTCAAGGAGTCTCAAACACCCATACGGAGGACTGAAGGCGTAAGTAGGCCCTCAAATTCGTTGTTCCTCTTCTTTATACATGTTGTTGATTGTAGAGCAGGAAGGATCCAGGATACAGGTGTGAGCTTGGCATGGATGAGGATGTGATTCCTTGGAGGAGAACCAAACAGGTGTGTTTTGGTAGAGTTGCCAGCAGGTATGAAAGCACAGAGACGAATGGATACCTTGGTAGAAGAATGGAGAGAACGGATACGTGAGACGGAAGATCAGGTATATGGTCTTGTGGAGCTGCAGGACAGTGGTACAGGTTTTGACAGGTGGAGGACGGAGCATGGCTTCAGTCAGTGTCAGGTAACTACTGTGGTTTGTCTTACCAGGTGGATGATGAGTCATGACATCATTCTGTGCTGTATGTGGATGGTATGTTTTGCTATAGCAGGTGTGTACATACAGGGTTTTGCTGAGCTAAGGGTAAGATTAGTTCAGTGGCATGTCATGGGGAGTTTGGAGCAGCGGAATTCTTTGGCATGGGAGGCATGGAGATCACAGGTTGACTTTGTCTCGAGTGGGAGCTGATGTGAATCAGGTGTTGGCGAGGTTCGGGATACAGAACCGGAGCACACTAAGGGCTGGATAGGTACAGTGTCCGAAATCACATGAGGTCTGGTATAGACCTGAGTATTCCCATGCAGTGGGAGCTGTCAGAGAGTTAGGAGCCAATTCGGGGAAGTGAGTTCTCAGGTTTTCTGAGAGGGACCGGCAGCAGGTGTTGCTATGCAGGGTCAGGACTTCACTACATGTATTTGTAGGTTCGGATGTGGTAGGTTACTCGGATGACAGGTGGTACATCACAGGGTGTGTGGTGGGTTGTCTTCAGGTGGGAGCTTGAAGAGGGATACAAACCAGGAAACAGATTAGACGGAGTACAGGTACAGGTACAGTGCAGCTGTTTATCTCCAAGTGGGAGATTGTTAGGATTGTGGAGCTAAAAGCTTCACTGATGCAAACAGGAGAGGAGGTTGCTGAAGGTTGCTGAGTTGCAGAAGAAGTTGGGGTCGGTCTGATCAGCCGACATCGGCGGGAGAGCACAGAGAAGAAACCGACGTCGGTCATATATCGGCCGACGTCGGTCACCTCCAGGCGAACAGGGACCGGCGTCGGTCGCTTGTGTGGTTCGACTGCGAGCTATTTACGGGCAGTTAGCTAACGAACCAAGTGTTTGCATGATCAGGGCTAATTATAGACTGAGAGCTGCGGATCTAATTATTGTAATTATATGTCTAATCATTGTTTGGATGAGATCTATATAATAGACTCATGGTTGTATTGGAAAAGTGTGCTAGGGAGTAAGAGAGCATAATTATAAGCTCCTTCTGTGTGTGAGGTAGAGCCATGGTGCGTTCCTCCTAGTGCCACAGTACCAAGTGTGTTGGTGCTGGATTGGAGAGCCAGCTGGGTTCTTCAAGAGTGTAGGATCTTGGTCACAGTTGCATGGCCTATATAGGAGATCTACATGGTAAGTAAGATCGTTGATCTGCAGGTGTATGTGTGTGCAAGGTCGAGGTTCACAGGTGAATAGAACCATTGTTTGATTTGCAGGTGTGCAAGGTCATACAGACAGCAACACAACAGGGAGCAATATCAGGCAGGATCTACTTGGAGTATAGGTGTGTACTCGGATAGAGCAAGAGGAAGGCAAGGGAGTTCCTTCCATAAGTATGGTCTGTTGAATTGCAGGTTGTTGCAGATTCATGGGAGATCTACTTGAAGTACCTTGAGTACTTGTGGAGCACGTGGAGTGCTTGTGGAGTGCGTGGAGCACTTGTGGTGTGCGTGGAGCACGGGAGGTGAACACCAACTCTGTATTTTGAGTTGGGTGTTGGGACCTGTGAGAGGGAGAGCTTTGGGGAGAAGAATTACTGTTCACTTGAGGCGTGGGAAACCTCTGTAAGGTGGTGGAGAAGAAGTGGCATCTTCTTTATTGTATTCTTTTCTGTATAAAGTGTTAATACAATTTGGTATTGTCTCTCATATCATGTGTTATTCTGAATTCTAGTTACTTGGTGAATCTGGTTAATTTCCGCATATTAAGTTGCTTGGTTTGGTAATCAAATTGTGTGCTTCCGGTTTATCTCCCAATAGAAATCACAAGTCCGTAGATTTGGAATCACAAGTCCATAGAAATCCCACATGAAGAGGGATAAATTTTTGGTAATATCATGCCCCGGCCACATGGGAGAAACCAGCCACTTTATCGAGCCACATAGCTCGTGATCCATCTGCCACGTCCCAGAAACATGAGAATAGACATGCCAAGTCAAAGCTCAAAATTTGGTTTTGAAAATTGTTCTAATTCAAAGTTTTAGTGGTGGCACATTGTAGATCTCGTTAAGAGCTTTCTGACGCATTTTTTGGAATGTAAATAGGAGTTTGGGAGCTCCTGTTGTGGCCATTTGAAGATTGGTCAAAAAATGTCTCTTGCGACAAAATGCACGTGTTTTGAGGTGGTTTCGATATTTGGACCTATCGGAGGTCGACACTTGGCAAATGCTAATGTTTGAAAAAAAAATGGTTTGATGATGCCACATCATCAACATGCCACATGGAGTCAAGCGTGAGATCAGCTCATTGAGCAAGGTGGTGAGACCAAGCAAGGTGGCGAGTTCGAAGGAAAGACTGAGTTCGAAGGTGCATGTTTAGTGCATTTATCAACGTGCATGCCTACAATTAGGGCCAAGTCTCCCACAAAAGGGGATGTTGACACATTCTAAGGAGGTGCCAAGCTTCTTAAAGCATGCAACCACCTTCCACGCAGCCCATGTGGGACAAAAGAATAAGTCAAAGGGCCAAAAATGGAGGGAAAAATTTTCAAAACTCATGCAAAGTGCCTAAAAGAAAGGGCCAGTGGTTTTTAACCTTTGACCTACAACCCAAAAGGGATAAGCCTTGACCACTTATGCTGCGGAGGTCTAAGTGGTATTAAAGGCACAAATTTCTACTTGAAGTTATCAATTTTTGGAGTGTATTTTTATTTTTAAGAGGCCGAGACTTTGTAAAAGCTTTGGGAAAGCTTATGTAATGGAATTTTATCTATTTTTAGGCCATAATACACAGTCTTAATACTCTATTTTAGCCAATTTGCATATTGGAGGAGTATTTTTCATCCCATAGAGGAGATTTTTAGGACTTTTGAAGCAACTTTGCAGGTGTGAAGACTCACGGAATTCGAAGGTGCCGGGCTTGATTTTAGTCACGATGAAGGTGAATTTTTGCATTGAGATATCAGCTTGCAAGAAATTTGTTTATTATTTCCAGGTATTTGAAGTGCCCTTAATGGAAACGGTCCACTCCTTTGGAGAACCCAGAGATGTAGGCATCAATTGTTGAGCCGAACTCCGTTATCACGTTTCATGTTTGGTAATTGTCATTTTGATGCATGATTTTGTTTCAGTTTGCTGATTTGTTTTTTAATTAAACTCATGCAAGTAATTTACAATTTGAAAATTATAACACAACTTTATTAAAAACTGGTGTAATTGGTAAATGGAAGTAACAAGTCTTTTGACAATTCCAATCCAACTCAAAAACCGAGAACATTTTTGCCAAACATTTTGCAAGTTCTTTTGTGTTTTTAGAGAATTTGTTAAGTTTTGAGAATTTCAGTATTCGTACTTAAAAATTCACTTTGAGTTTATCAGTGTAGTTTATAGATCAAAATCCCCTCGTATGAATTTGTTCTTGTAACTACGGATGCCTCTGTTGAGGTAGCTACTACCCAAGCCAATGAATTTGAGCCCAAACTAGCCAAATAAAATAAGGTAAAGGTGCCTAGGGATAAGAATCCCATGACAACCCCTATTCATTCGATGAGCGTAACCAACTAGTATGTTTGACATAGACCTCCATGCTACATATTAATCCCTAGCTGGTCACCCTCAGCTCCTCCATTAGTTCCCTCAACCACTAGTGTTTCTTCCTTTCTTGTTCATCATCGTGGGGCCCCACAACACATTCACTTTTAATAATTTAGAAATTTGAACAAAAGCATAGACACATATTATATCATCATTTAAAGCTCATGCGCTTTCACAAGCTCCGTGTCCCCTTACCTTTTATTAGTTCATCACCATTACTAAACTTATAAATTATGGAAGCACTGTTAATTTGAGTTTCTAAAACTTGTTGCCCACTAAGCATGCCATGACCCTCATTCAAACTATTTACCATGTAAGTTGTTAAATCCCCCTAATCTGTTTATGTTGAAAAGTGATTATATAACATCATTTTAATTTTAGGGTTTTGTTTAATCTTAAATCTTGTTCTAAAAAAATAATATACGTTGAACCCCTTTTGCATTTGTTTGCTCCATAGTTCAACTTGTTCCATCCTCCCAACGTTGTACTTAAATAAAACTCAAAACCCTGTTTTAGCTACCAATGTTGGATTATGTTACCTCTAAAATGTTGATGAAGCCCAAGTTTCCTATGGTAAAGGGACACAATGGGAAGTTGTTTTATGTTATTATGGGGAATCATTTTAAAACTATGATTAATAGAATTGCTAGGGATTCCACCATTATTAACTAAATATTCTCTAGAGCTTCCTCCATTATTAGCTAGGGATATCACTGTATAGACCTTGCAAATATCACTGTAGGGATAAAATGGAAATAAGAATTGGTTTATTTTTCATATGAGATTTAGTTTGAAGAGAATGTTTGCATAGGAAATCTAACACTTTAGTTTAATTAAGTTTCTCTTCATGCTTTTCTTTTGGACATTTTACATGGTAGTTTTTTGATTTCTCTAATGGAGCCTAATTATAACTCTTTTTGAATGTTAATGAGGTTGGGAAATGATTACTCTTATAGTTCCTCTCCCTGTGTTTAACCCTAATTTGGATGTGGATATTATTTTAGTGGTTAGGGTTAAGTATATAAATATGATAGGGTGCAAAGTATTGGGATATTTATGGTATATGTGTTGTCATTGATGTCAAGTGGCATTGGTGATGACAAAGTGGCCTAACAGGTGAGAGTGATATAACATGGTGGTTTAATGTACTTGGAGCAATGTGATACTTGCAAGGGTGTGCATGGGTGTCCTATATGGATGTTGTATAACTGAATGGAGCTTGGTATGATGAATATTAATTTTTTCCTGATGTGTTCTATGCTCAAGGGTTGACTTCATGTGGCCTTCATGAGGTATACCGTTTAGTTTTTACTTTGTAGGCTTGATCTTGCATGATTACCTAAGGGTTCTTGAGTGATTTGGATTATGCACCATGATATGGAGCTTAGTGTGCTTGGAATATGAATGTTAGAAATGTATAGGGTAAAAATAGGTTAGATATATGCTTTGAAATACGTGGCAAGTGGTCTGCAAGATAGTTTGGCCATTGGCCTAGTTGGCTTAGATGGGCTTGTGAGGCCTTGTGAATGGTCAATGAGTGATTTTAAGGTGTTTGACCTTATATCTACATGGGAGATGACCAGAGAGGTGTTTTCAAATTTATTAACCAATTCAGAGGTTATTAGATGAGAGAGAAAATCATAAATGACTTCATGTGCTTCAGAGGGTGCTTGAATGGTGTATTTGAGCTTGAGAGGAAATTTCTCACGTTCATCAGCTCATGTAGACTTTGCATGGGGATTTGAAACTTTTGTATAAGTTGAGGAGGGTTCCTAAGAAGGTTTTTTAAGCATTATTTCATGGATTAAGGTCCTATTATTTATGAATGATTGCAAAGAAGGTAAGTAGGTTTTTATGTGCAAAAACCCTAGCCTTAGACCTTATTGGAAATATTTTACTTGTAGGTGCTCAAAAATATGGTGGATGTCTAGGATGATGATTGGAGGTTGAATAGGAATCCTCTAATATTTTGAATATGTGTTTTATTAGTCTTGACTGTTTGTGGGTCCCACATAAAAGTGCTTCTTCACAGTGTTTTTGATATTGTGAGAGATTTCTGAAAGTAACCAAGGGAAAAATGGGTGTGAGATGAAGCTTATAATATGATTTAAAATTAATATAAATTTTTAATAATATTCATTTCTCTGTGTCAAATTTATATGTCCTCAAAATTGCCTAGTAGATATGAAGGAAAGGATGCCATGAGTGAAAAAGACCAGTCAGAGTGAGAAATGGAATTAGAAGGCCTAATCTATAAGTAGAGATGGGTCTGAGCTCTTGGAGGTGATGTAGGGGATGTATTCCCTCTATCCATGGGATTATTATTGTTCTTAGTCACTTTGAGATGATTGAATGGTTGACTCATAATTGACCATGATGGTTTTGCTAGCAAAAGGAACTCGGTTTAGATGTTTGAGTTTGTTTGTAGGGAAGATGGTCAGATCAATTATTCCTAAGGATTAAAGAGTGTTGAGGAATTCTTGAATATCTTATATATTTATTTTAAGGGTTTTACCAATCTCTTATTGGTCAAACATAGTCACACAAGTGGAGCTATGCTTCATATATGAGGTGTTTGTGACATGAGCTCATGGTATGGTATAGAAAGCTTGTGCAGATGATCATGGCTGACCTTGGGAGACATAAATAATTCTTCCTAAAAATTTATAAAGAGAGATGTCCAACCATAATTGAGAGTGGTATATATACAATATGTTTTATGCCCTTTTTTAGGAGGTGAGTGTCAAGCTAGACAAGCAAGTATGTGTTGATGTTTGAAGACCTTGTGCAAAGGTTGTTGGGGGTCTTGGTGACCAATGTTTATATGAGATTGAGTAGAGAAAAATGTCATTATATTTAGCATAATTTTTTGATTCTATTTATTATTTTTACTAGATTTATGAGTGCATATTTGAATATGAGCGAAAGATTTGTGAAGGGGTTATTTGCTTGTGTTGAAGAGCTAGCTTAGTGTTGGTGACTTATGTAGAGTTGTAGACTTGGATAAGATTGTTCTTACAAGGTTTATCTATTATATTTAGAAGTAATCAAAGTTCAAGGATTGTTCATTTGATAGGTGTTGTGTTGATGCTCAACATCTTAGGCAAGTTGGTGCTTGCCATCCTTAGGGGTTGGTGCTCTTTGTGTAGTGGGTGCTTCACTAAAGCCTCATGTTTGTGATAATCTTATAGGATTGTAGTCCATTATTTTTCAGACTTGAGAGTGGTTTTTCTCCCCCATGAGGGTTTCCCACATAAATATTTATGTAATGGTTACATTCATGTTTATTCTTTGATTCATCTATCTTGCATGTTGATGTGATTGGTTAAGTAGCTTGAAGAATTGGGAATTGAATTACATTATTTTTAAACACTAATTCACCACCCCCCCCTCTCTATGGTGTTTACCTCTATCACAAAGATGAATATCAGATCTATAGAAGGCTAATTAATGTGCTAAACTTAGATGTACCATATACTTAATTTATAAAGTTGAGATAGGCTATTAATGAAAAGTACAATTATGTTAGATATATAAATGATATAAAATAAAGTACTTAGATTTTTATGATACTAATACAATGTTGGATCTAGTATAGGTGGGAAGTAGGTAGGAAGATACTTCTATAACTATTAACAAATTATGGATATGGTGCCTTTGGCTCTCTAGATACTTATGTCATCCTTGGACAATTACGTCAATGCTAGTTTTCAATCTCAAAGCTAGTTTCATGTATGGAATAATCAATGAAATAGGATGTGATCACCTTGATGCTTATAGATTTGGCTTTGCCTTCACTCTAGTGCATTCATATTTGGGTCATGGACTATCACTCCTAGTGAAATGGTAAAACCTTAACTTTCATCTTTAATGTAACCTTGGAAAAATTAGGTCAGTGGGAACACAATGTCAAGTTGACCCACAATGACCACACTATGAAAAGGCACTGTCTACATAGCCAATACTTCAGAAGAGGGTCTCAAACTCATGTAGTTCTCCCCTATGTGTTGGCTTGTGTGTGAATCATACAATGTGTAAATCAATTACAATAGTGACTTAGCTTGTAACTTGGCAAATATGACCTTATGAATTCTCCTTTAGTGCTTTAGACTTGTAGCTAGGTTGTTCTTTTGAATGATATCATAAAATGGTAGAATAGGAAAGCTTTTGGTACCTTGAATGCTTCTTGAGTGCTCTTTCGATTTGATCAATAGGTTTCATAGGTGAGAAATAAATGAGGGTTGTTATTATATTTATACCAATCCTATCATGAGATAACTCATATTAAAGCACTTAGGCTGATAATTGTAATACATTTCATTTATAAATTAGATGATGTTAGGGCAATGGACATTTGAATTAGGCTAGAATAGTAACATCGACATTATTGTCTAACCTAGATGTTAGTGTCTATGGAGAAGGAGAGTAGGCTCAGGATCATAACTTATATAGGTGTAAGATAAGCACATTTTAAGCATTCTAGGCAAGATGAGATGTTTATGTCATTAATATAAGGTTGGTTAAACTAAGAGATAGGCCAAGGGGTACAAGCTAAATTAGATGCAAGGCTTGTAGAAGTAAGTCATGTGTAGAACTAAGAGGAACATCCAGGGTGATGAGTTTTCCAAGTGTACAAGATAGAGGTGCTACATAATCATAAAACATCATCTACTTTCCTCCATTTAATCTAGTAATTAAATTGTTAGTTTAAAGGAAAGGAATAAGTACTTGGGTGTGTATACACACCTTGTCTTTACTTGAATTGAATTTAAGTGCATTACTAGAGTTGGGTTTGAGTGCTTTGCTAGTGACAAACATGCAATCAAGAGCATGTTACAATGTATAATTAGTATATATAATTTGGGTCAAAAAGAATTGAAATAGATTGAAAATGAAATATTGAGGTTTAGGAATACACATGTGTGTCTATGTAACTGCCTTGCCTATTGACAAGTTATTTTTTTAAAAGATGTATCATTATAAGGTTTTAAAATTGAGATTAGGATAAATATAGATGATTATTTTAAATTGCATATATCCAAGGATATATATATATATATATATATATATATATATATATAAGAATCATCTATATTTATCCTAATCTCAATTTTAAAACCTTATAATGATACATCTTTTAAAAAAATAACTTGTCAATAGGCAATATATATATATATATATATATATATATATATATATATATATATATATATATAGAGAGAGAGAGAGAGAGAGAGAGAGAGAGAGGCATATGCCATCAACTTTGGAGAAAAAGTGAATTGCCACATGGCAGTTGAGATTAACTCAATCATGCAACCCAATGATACTTATAACTTGGTGAGTTTGGGTGATCAAGTCCAAATTAAAAACTTGGCATGATTGAGTGATTTTTTCACCCCAACCATACCAAAAGGTGAACCAACTACTATAGTAAATTGACTCGCTAAAGTCTGAAAAAGTTCACTATGTATTAGTACATGCAATAATTTTAAAATATGACTTTTGTTTGGATTTTTTAATATTAAGCACATGTTTCATATCATATGCAACTTAGATTTGTCTCATGCTAAAACTATGTGTAACAATTTTATCATGTATAGAATTCTACCATAAATGTGTATCGTAATAATATAACATTGCACTTTGGCCAATTCAAAAAACTGTGTAAGTGTAGAGGACATGCTTTGAAAGCATGTCCCCAATATATATATATATATATATATATATATATATATATATATGAAATTTATATAAGTACCAATGTGGAAGACATGTTTCCAAAACATGCCCTCACTATCAACTGGAGATGCTGAAAACTGAGTAGGTGTGGAGTTCTTGCTTCCAAAGCATGCCCACACTAAATATATGAATTATAAGTACCATATTGAATGATTTTGGAGAAAATGATTCCAAATCATGCTCCCACTATAATCTAAAAACTATGAATGTGTGGAAACCATACCACCATGACATGCTCCCACTGAATCTGCAAGCTAGTGTAAGTATCATACATTGTGTGAGTGTGGAGAACATGCTTCCAAAGCATGCCCCCACTATAATCTATAAACTTGTAAAAATGTGTAATCAATGTCACCATGACATGCCCCCAATAATATTACACCCCTTTGAGGTGAGGGAAGATAGTACCTAGTAAGTAACTCAACTTAAAAGGGTAAGACAACTGTAAATATATGAATGTAATCATGTAACATATAAAAGGAAATACATCTAGGTAAATGTAACATAGAGGTGCATAGAATTAATGTGATCACATGTAGTCCTGATATGCATGATAAATATCATGTCAATGTCTATATAGTAACAATACAATCTCAATAAATAAACAAGCACACATACAAGATCACTCGGCAGCAAGTCAAAAGGTAATGATCTAAGGAGACCACAAAAAAGGAGCATGTTCAAATGCCATGAAATCAAATGAAAATGACTTAGTCAAATGTCCATAAAGGCAAAGAATGATATTCAAATGTCCATAAAATGTAATGACATATTCAAATGTCCAAGAAGGAAATCATAGGCACAGGGGCCACATACAATGGAACTTATTCAAATGCTTGAAAAAGAAAGACAAAAGCAAGGCAAAACATTCAAGGAAGTGTGAAAAATCATAAGAAACCAACATAAACATGTCATAGTGGCCCATGGATCAAATGTGTTAGTTAAAAAAACATCAAGTACATAGCATATCAAGTACCCCGTGCAAAGTATAATCATGGATAATACGCATGTGTAAGTACACATGTAAGATCAAACATGATAGTGTAGATTGATCATCGAATCATATAACCTATGTATAGCAAGAGTGAAGAATATGGATGCCTCCAACGTCCTGATGACATGAGTAGAGGGAAGGCCCAACACCCATAAGTGTATCATGTATTTGTGTATGCCTATGTAGGAGTAAAATGATATGCTAGTCCTCAAAATGGAATTAACACATAGATGCCAAGGGGCCAATAGAACATGTAGGTGCTGCAAGTGTTTTTGGATTTTTGAATGTTTTTTGATTTTTTGGTATTTTGTGAAAGAGACAAGATCATCCATGATCTCATCCAAAGGATGATCATAGGTATCTCCCCACTTACAACCTAATGCAAGAAATTGGTGGTACTACTAAGGAACATGTATAGGTATAATATTTTTCACTATAGTATCTATGATGCTCAACATATGTGTAATGGGACTCTAGGGTCATGAAATACCAATAGAAGGAATATGGGTTCTCAGAACCCACCTCTACTTATGATATAGTTTATTTAGAATAGTAATTATAGGAACATGTTTATAAGTTCTAGATATCTAAATATGCTGTGTAGAAGATGATATGTAAAGGTTTCTCAAGTACTGAACGCCTAGTAAAGGGGATTAATTTTTACTTACCCTTTTATGGTGGATTATCCTTAACATGCTTGATAATTAATTTTCTAGGTATAAATTTCTTTTGTTTGAGAGGATGCTCATATGGAATATTAGAAGTTGTAAATACCCAATTAACATGAATGTACTTAACACACCCATGCACTGTAAAAGGTACTACTCAAAGAGTATGTATCCAAGGTAATCCCAACAACATGTCAAAGACACCTATATGAGGCACAATTGAGAAACTAGTAACCACATGTGTAGGATCGACCTATAAGGGTAGATCAATCTTGCCAAGAACCTTTTGGGATTTCTATTCAAATTCTCTAACTGATCTAGTAGAGGGGTGTAAATATTGATGAGTATAACCCAAATGTATAAGTAATGTCATGGTACAAACATTTTATCTTGCACCATTATCAATAATAACACTACGTATGGGGTGTTTATCAAGGTATGCTCAAACGAATAGAGAATGAAGATCAAAGTCATCATCCTTAATTTCACTGTCATTAAAGGAAATAATAATCTTATGAACCATAGGAGGTATATATCTCATGTAAGTACTAATGAACCCATCTACTGGGTGTCTATAATATGATGAAAGAGGATGTGTACTATATGCCATTTGAACTTATGGTTCCTTTTTTCAATGGTCTTACAAAGGATTGTTAAATATTTTCTATTATATGGTGATCACTAGGTTGTTAACGTGATATCTTTTTAGGAAAATCAAATGTAATCTATTAATCATCAATGAGGTCCTAGATCTTATGATTTAAAGTAAAAAATCTATTTGTAGATTTACCAATGCCTTGGTGATAGTCACAATAAGCATTTGCATCATATCATTTGGGTAGAGGTCTATTTACATCAACCTCTATAAGAGGAGGGAGAGATATAATACAACACTCTAGTAACCGTAAAAGTATTGAAATAGGAGGCTCGATTAAATGTGTAAACTATATCCTTGGTGAATTAGATAGGATAAGTTGATTATGTTGTTATGAAATTGTGTTAACCATGGTGGTTATTTCCTTTTTAGTCTCATGAGGTTTTACCTTATAACTTAGTTTAATTTTAAATCTTATACTAGATGTAGATGCAACTAGTATGTTTGATACATACTTGAGCTTATGTAATGACATAAGATTCATTTCACAGTCCTATACAACATGAATAAGTTAAGAAAATATTGAAACTTTTTGAAAAAAATAGACTCACGTAAAGGAACGAGCAAATTTTTCTTGAATATGTCTTGCAACTCGTTGTCTACCATAAGATTGGTCATTTTGGCTACCATTGTCTTGTACCTCAAGAAATATTCATTGACCGGTTCATTGGTTCCTTGTTTGATCTTTATAATTTGAGCATAGGAAACCTTTTTGGTAATGTTAATATAAAAATGTGCCAAAATGTATCTATAATAGGTTTGAATGATTTAATGGATTGGAGAGGTATGTCATAAAACCACCTCAAAGCATAGTCCTCAAGGCTCCTTATAAATAGTTTGGTCAAAAGTTTATCATTTGAAGCATAATCAAGGCATGCTACATAAAATGTTCAAATATGTTGTTCACAATCACCCTTTCCATCATAAAATGTGAACTTAGGTGCAATAAATCTAGTTGGCAAAAGGTACAAAGAGATTTCAAATGCAAGAGAGTTATGTAACACATCTTGTGAATCTATGTCATGTGATGACTTTGAATCCTTTTATTCAAGTTTGTAAACTTATCCTACAAGGTTCTTTCAACTTGAAGGAGTGATTGAACTGTAAGCCCAATGGAATTTGGATTAACAATTTGAGTGGTCATCATAGGGGCTGGAAACATGTTTTGAGTAGTAATAAGCATTGAAACTAGTATTTGTGTTGAAACAAAAGGTAAGTTCATAATATATGTATCAATAGAAGTTTCAGGGAATAAATGTTATAACACATCATCCATGCCCCCATTATATGTATTTATTTGTACAATGTTTTCAAGGGGATGGATGTATCCACTAAAGTTTTTGTATTTTTAGCTTAAAGTATAGTTTTTAAGATTTTATAAAGATCTGTAGGGTTTTTTTAATGTGTTCACAAAACATTATAATTGCATGCACTTGGTCATTATCTACTTGGTAATTTTCATTTGTTTCTAGATTTTCATTATCAAAATCTTCTTCTATGATAACCCTATCAGGATTTTTTTCATTATCAACATGGGTATCATCATGATCCAAGGTATGATGTCCCTCATTGGTTTGAGACATCTTGGATGGGTTGAGTGGAAGTTCAAATTTTCAATAGACACTACCCCCCCAATCTAGGGATATACTTAGGTTACATGCAAAATAATAACAATAGGAAATTAAAAAGTATAGTAATCTAAAACCCTAGCTGGTTTAAAACCCTAGGAATCAGAAAAGTTTGCATTTACAAGGATCGGGTTCATCAAATGTTTAACCCTATTTTGGATGTGGATATTATTTTAGTGGTTAGGGTTAAGGATATATACATTATAAGGCACAAGTCTAAATATCAGATCTATAACATGCCAATAAATGTGCTAAACTCAGATGTACCATATGTAGAATTTATAAAGTTGAGATAGGCTATTAATGGAAAGTATAGCTATGCTAGATATAAAAATGATATAAAAGAAAGTAATTGGCTATTTTTTATGCTAATATAGTGATGAATCAAGTAAAGGTAGGAAGATAGTTTTGGAATGATGATCATATTCTAGATCTGGTGCCTCTAGACCTCTAGACAGCTGTGTTAGCCTTGGACAATTGCATCAATGCTAGTGTCCTATACAAAATAATCAACAAAATAGGATGTGACCACCTAGATGATTTTGGGTTTGGATTAAACTTTGATCTAGTACATTTAGATATGGGTCATGGACCTTTGTTCATGGTGAAAAGGTAAAACCCTAGCTTTGCATCTTCAATGTGACCTTGGGAAAAATGGGTTAGTGGGTACATGGTGTTGAGCTAACCTGCAATGACCCCATTGTCAAAGGATGCTACTTACAAACTAAAAAATCCATAAGATGGCCTTAGACTCATGTAGTTCACCCCTATGTGTTGGATTGTGTGTGAATCATGAAATATGTAAAGCAAGTACAATAATGACCTAGTTTGTAACTTGGCAAATATGACCTTATGAATGCTCCTTTAGTAATTTAAACTTTTAGCTAGGCTATTCATTGGATTGATATCATAATAGGGTATAATAGGAAAGCTTTCGGTACCTTGAGTGCCTATTGAGTGCTCTTTTGATCTAATTTCTAGGTTTCATAGGTGAGGAATGAATGAGGGTTGATATTGTATTTATACCAATCCTATCAGGAGATAATTCACATTAAAGCACTTAAGTCGACCATTATAAGACATTTCATTTATAAATTGGATGACTTTATGGCACTAGACACTTGAATTGGGATGAGATAGTAATGTTGAAAACTACTGTCTGGCCCAAACATTAGTGTCCAGGGATTAGGAGAGCAAACTCAAACTCAAAACTTGCATAGTTGTAAGATAAGTACATTTTAAGCATTCTAGGCAAGATGGGTTGAAATGCCATCAATTTAAGGCTTCTCAGACTAATAGATAGGCCAAGGGGCACAAGATAAATTAGATGTGAGGCTTTCAGAAGTAAGGCATGCATATAACTAAGAGGAACAACCAGGGTCATGAGTTTGAAAAGTGTACAAGACTGAGGTGCTCCATAATCACATAATATCATTTAAACCATGATGTTGAATACTAACCTATAGATATTTAACCTTTTTTAACTTTACAATATAAATCAACAATCTTTCCATTCCATTTATTATAATAACACCATCTAACATTGTAGTAAGAGCCCCATCTATACATTTAGTCATTATTGGCAGAAGCCCTAGACAATATTTAGTCTCCAAATGAGTCTCCATAACTTAACTTTGGTGGTGTCTTAGAAACCTTACTTTTACCTTATCTTTTCCGTTAAAATTTATAAATGGGGTAGGGTAAGTGACACAAGATATTTCTAATTTATCTTTCACAATCAAATATTTAATTAATGACATTAAACAATATAGGGAAAAATGAAAGGCTCATCCTTATATATCAAATAAAATTTGTTATCTTAATTCATGGGAATGCACTTTTTAGATGTTATCAGGGTTGATTACCTTTTTTGGTTTTGTTTTAATTGTATTTATTATATGCATTCATTTATTTAGGGCATGTCATGGGTGTAAATGTTGTTATAAGACAACATAATATATGTGTTATTTCAACCTTTGTTGATTAATTAATGCCACACTTATTGGAGTTTAGTCATAGATGGCCACCCACTACACTTTTATTCATCATCCAAAGTTATTACACTAATTTTTACTCTATGATATCTCATTATTGCTTACATTAGTTTATTTCACCTAGAGGCCTATCATTTCCTAAAGTAATCTCTGAAATTATTTAATCGATGTAATTTTATTAATCACCAAATATATATATGCATCTTACTGACAATGTTTTAAATGCATATTTATTATGTACTAATTATAAGTAGACATGGATGCTAGAGAAAATGTCTCCTCGTAGTCATATCTCTCCATTTGACTGAATCCTCAAACCCATAACCTAGCATTGTATTTTTACCATCATATGCATCCTTGATATTTTATATCCATTTGAAGTTAACTACTAATCTCCCCATAAGTCTAGGCACCGCCTTCAAAACAAATTTCTTTAGAATTTAAGAAAACACTTCTTACACAACATCACACCAAACAAGCTCATGTAGTGTGTCCTCAAAAGTAGTAAATTATACCTCAATAGTTGAAATACTTAATAACAAGATAAGAAGCAAAATTATTGGAGTGTTTACTCACTCTCATTGCTAATTTTAGTTCATCCACAAACATTTCTACCTCCCTTATCACTTGTGTAAGTGACTTAAATTTTATGGTTGTAACTTGTAACTTCCCACCACTAGAAATAGATGTTGTGTTGGATGGACTGACACTCTAAGTTGGATTAGAAATCAGACCAAAAAAAATTTAAAACACCTAAACTAATGGAGACGGATCAAATCTAATAGAATACCATAAATTTTCTTGAATTTAACATCTTGGGAAACTATCACCTTCCACTAACTTTGTACAAATTTGAGCCTCACTGTATCTAAAAAATATAGATTTCATATTAGAGGGCTCAAGCTTGGATATCTTCTCAATCAAAACATGAAAATACACAAAATAATTAAACAATTTAAATTTATAAACATTTACTAGTCTCTCATTTATAAAAGCTTCCTTTGATAGTGTATTTGAGTATTTTATGAGGGAGTTTGTTTCACACATACACAGTTGTGTTACACACCTCTTCCCAAAGTGGCATGGGCACACCCAATCCATATATCATGTATGTGGCACTCCATATTATATACCAACTCTTCCTTTCTAGAAATATTTTTTGTTGAGGGTTATAAGAAATTGTGAACATGGGCACGTCTATGTCATACATCATGTATTTTTCACTCTTTATGATAGACCAATTATTCAATTTTGGAACCCAATTATATTAAGGGTTATAGGAAACCATGAACTCCCTCTTTATTATTTCCATCCTACAAAAAGTATCAAACTTGTATTTTTCTTCACCTCCATTGTCAAAACATAACACCTTGGTATTCTTCCTACCTTGCTTTACAAATCACAAAACATGATGCTATCAAGATAAACACCCAAGATTCATTAAGTTTATATTTAATATTATTATTATTTATATCTTCTTAGTATGTGTTTCTTGCTATGAAATTACTGTATCCTATGTAATTAGGATAACAAGCATGTTGAAGAAAAATGTGTCTAAGTTGATTACTTGTGATTTTAATATTTGAAAGAGTAATAAGGCTGGTATAAATTGTAAACAATTATAATAATAAGTAAGGAAAATACCTAATTTCATTGTATCTAGTTTTAAATTTATCAGTTCGCTTAGATGCATGTCTAGATTTTTATTTTCATCTAAAAAATATAAAATTTTTGGAACACTTTATTTAAATTGATTGAAAATATTCCAATTTGTTGACATACTTTCCAATTGTATGTTGATAATTGATTTGGTGAGTGGTTAATTTCAATTAAGATAAGGGAGTTCCTTACATTTGGCCCAAAGTTGCTTCCCATCAAACAATCTGACAAGATAGGGTATCAATATATTAAATTGTAACTATTTTACTAATGACCCTTGTTTGGTATCTTTGTGTGGATTTACATTTGAAAATAAGCTTATTTGAGTTATTATTAAATTAATAATATTGGAATTGGGAATTCAAAAAGATCAACATATTGTGTGATTATTTGTAGTACAAGAATAATTTTGTTAAATACAATAAAGTGCTAGAATTACCCTCTAATAATTAAAGAGCTCTTAGCCCATAACAGCTTGAGACCTGTGTCATTTGCATGGTGACACCTACTTAATATATTATGATGGGTTGCATTATATGCTCCATTACGCTATGAATTATTATCCACTAATTAATAAATTAAGGGTCTAATGTATTAAGGGTTTGATTTATCAAGCCTTTGTGTCACCATTTACCTTTTGACACTAGTTGAGGTGTAGATTGGTTATAACATTATAACAATAGAAATACATAACATAATTAATATAATATTCTAAGCCCTTTTTTTGAAACATGCATAGGATTATGGACACCATTTCAATGCTGATGTTTGCTAATTATTTTCTATTTTTTTAGATGTTTACCATTGCCCCTTGTTTGTCAATGTTCAGTTTTATCAATGCCCCTTTTTTTATCGATGCTTGTGTTTGGTATTTTTTTTTTTTTTCATAGTGGAATATGGACAATATATATGTCTTATTTATAGATGTTTCCCATGATATGATCAATGTGTGTTTCAAATATGTGTATATTATTTATGGTCTAAAGAAATAAGTAATAACATTTATTTATGATCTAATTACTGATGATATCAAATTGAATAGTTCATATTATGTACCTCTTATCCATGGTATTATCACTCTTTTTCATAACACAATTAGTAAAATGGTATACGACTTGAGGAATAATGTATTGTGAGGAATATCAAATACTCTTATTGAATACATAATAGTCCACAAAAAAATTCCACATTGCATAACTAATGATGGGTAAGTTGACGATAATTCACTACGTTTTTACGAATTGAGGAATATACAATCATCAATTATAAGCCCATTTGCATAACCCATAATTAGTAGACTTGTATAATATTTGAGGAATCTAATGAGTACAATAAGTTTTAGCATTGTATAAATATCTAAATGGAACATGGTGCATAAGCTCCTATAGATGTTGAAATAGAACAACCAAATGGTGGGCAAGTAACTTATCTAGCTTTTAAATTTGTCGATCAATGAACATAATGCATTCAAATGAGGTTAGATTTTAATTTTATTAGCAAACAAATAATCTTAAAAGATGTTACTAGAATGAAAATTAAGAAGAGTTGACCACTTTCCTAGGACCCACTAACATGTCATCTAGAAACTCAAATGTACCAACTACGTAAGCTGCTCTGAATGATAATGAGGAACATAATGCATTCAACTGATGTTAAATTTTAATTTTCCTAGTGAATAACATTACATGCCAATATTAACACATGGGATAATATAATGGATGGAGTAACCAATGGGCACATAGAGGTCAATTTCAAGTATGGCAATCCATGTTCTACACATCATCTGGTTACACTCAAAATCAATGATAATTTATGAGTGCAATGAGAATTGAGTGTTACCAATCAGTACATTCAACATGGATTTCCACATTAATAGTTGACCTCCACTTCCTCTCTAGTTACTCCATATACCAATGCTCTATTGTTATTGTAAATAAAGAAGGTAATCAGAGGTTGGCAATTCACCCTGATTATATTGGCTAGTTATGCTTAGAATCAAGGATATTTTTTAGTGCATGAGCATTGAGCATAACCAGTCAATATGTTCATATTTTTGTTGGTTACTATATCAAATTACTTATTTTATTTATAGTAATAACCTATGCTAGTTGACAAAGTAACCAATAGGGGCATGGAGGTCGATTGCCAATGTGGTAGTCCACACTGAACATACTGACTAGTTACACTCAACTGTCCTTGAACTCATTAAATATCCATGATTTTGAGCATAACCAATCAATATATTCAATGTGGATGACCACACTGGTAATTGATCTCCACATCCCCTCTAGTAGATGGAGTAACCAGTGGGAACATGGAGATCAATTATCAATGTGGAAGTCCATGTTAAATGTACTGACTAGTTACACATAGAATCAATGATATTTTATGAGATGAGTGTTGAGCATAACAATCAATATGTTTAACATAGACTACCATGTTTGTAGTTGACCTCCACATCTTTGTTGGTCACTATGTATACATAACAAACATGGATTTACCTCATTACCTCTTTCTTTACAATAACAAGAATAAAATAAAGAAAGCCTTTCCTACAATGGAATGGATGGAGCATAGCTAGACAAAGTAACCAATGGGGACATGAAGGTCAAAAAATAGCACGGTAGTCCATGTTGAATGTATTATCTAGTAATGCTCAATGTTCATTCTAATTCCAATTGATGTGTTAGTAGGTCACATAAAATTAGTCAACTTTAGTTACCCACCATTTTTCTATTGTTTCGTTAACATCCGTTAAGATCGGTGTGTAATGTTGTTGGTTGGTAAAATAAAAAGTTAATGTCAGTTAAACATATTGTGCTCTTTGATCAATAAATTTAAAAATTATGAGAATAATCATGTGTCATTCGCCTATTCTATTTCAATGTCTATATGAGCATTACATAAAGCATTATAAACTACCAAATTTCTTTATAATAACAATAATAATAAATAAATATTGTAAAGAAATTACCTTATACAAGGATTTATTTGTTATTATACATAAAATAAGTAGATGGAGCATTGATAGACAAAGTAACCAATGAAGATGTGGAGGTCAAATACAAGCATGGAAGTCTATTCTCAACTAATTATGTTTAATGATCATAAATTATTTGGGTTGGATCACTTATTAGATCCTTGATTATGAGTGTAACTAGATGGTACATTTTATGTGGGCTATCATGTTGGCAGTTATCATCCATGTCCCCACTGGTTACTCTATCTACCATCACTCCGTATGTTTATTAGTGCATTATCCCTCTGTTGATGGGCCCCAAAATAATTTGAAACCCTTATCTTTTGTAAAGGGGTGCAATATATAAAAATGATGATTTAATATTCATGTTGAACGTAGTGGATGGTTACTCTCAAAATCAAGGATGTAAGAAGTGAGGCCCATTAATGAAGGGATAACAGGCTAATGGAATTGACATAGTGATGGGAGATAGAGTAAAAACCAAGGCAATGGATGTCAACTACAAGCGTGGTAGTCCAAGTTGAACATATCAACTGGTTACAATCAACACTCATTAATTATTTAGGTCGGATCACTTATTAGATCTTCAATTTTGAGCATGACCAGATAGTACATTTAGCTAATAGTTGTCCTCCATGTCCCCTCCTATTACTCTATCTATAAGTGATTCATCCATTTTGTTATCCCATTAGCCCTTTATAAGAAGTGAGGCCCATTAACAAAGGGCTAATAGGATAATAGAATGGATAGAGTGATGGGAGATAAAATAACCAATAGGCATGTAGATGTCAACTTTCAACGTGATAATCAACCTCCATGTGCCTTTTGGTTAGTCCATCTACCATTATTTTGTCCATTCCATTAACCCATTAACCCTCCAGTGATGGGTCCCATAACAGTTTGAAACCATTATATTTCAAATAAATCACTACATATAAGGCCATTATCCTCCATTTTAAGTGTAAACAAGATAATACATTTGTTGTGGATTACCCCACTAGGCATTCACCTCAATAATGAACTTTGGTCTCTATGATGTGTAGTTCATGATATAATATGTAAAATCACTAGCTCCCTTATTCTTATGGTTTGTATTTTGAAATGTATAAGTATCTCCAATTCATTATTTTGTATTTCTTTGTAACCAAATTTTATTTAAGCTTTAATTATGTCATGTATTGATGTCATTTTATTTAATCTTTAAGCTTTACTATCTTAATTTAAATCTTTTTCTTTTTATTTTCACAACTAAATATATTATGTTACATACTGATGTCATATTTTGGGATGGTTCGACATAACCTATAATGGCATTTATTGGTAGTAAACAAGGCTACAAAATCATAGTGTAATCAGTGGACAAATGTGCAACTCATATTATTTAGTCTTTTATATCTCTTTTTGTATGTATTAGGCACTCGAAAGTATGTCAAGAGTCCTCGAATGCGAAGAGTATTTAATTTATTTGTAGTAAAAGGCTTGAATATGAAGCAACAATGTCTTGTCAAAGTTCTATATATAGCTCTCAATTGTATTGTAAAAGAGTTATGATGTGATAGATATCAATATAGCATTATGTAATGGTTTTTCCCGAATGTCTTTTATCATTGTTTTGTGCATAGTGAATTCTTTATTTTTTTGAATCTATTTAATCATGTAGAATAATATTAAATGTTCTTTATCTATTAAGACTATATTATTATGCATAAATACACCATCTTTAACTAAATAATAAATCTGTTCAATTTGCGATCATGTATGTGTTTTGATTTTATTTTGGCTTCACACAATTATCCATGTATTAGCATGTTCTGATGGATTTTATAGGAACCTATGCTAATAATGGTGTGGTGAGAGTGAATCATTAAAACATGCTAGGATGGCTACTAGGATATCTTCCATGTATTTTGTTGCTAAATATTCCATGTACCTAATCCCAACTAAAAATAGAATATTTTCATAAAAATATTATAGAATAATCGCTAACAAAAAATAAACCATGACCCCTATCCACATGGCACGTTCATAGATGCAAGCAGTTAGTGTACACATTCCTTGTCTATCACCTTGACATTGATAATCAAATTGTTGTAGGTATTTTTTACCAAAACCATACTGATTTGAAAGTGGGACCTCATTTTGGAGAGGTATATTTGTATCCCTCACTTTATTTAAATGCGCTTGTTTTAATATTTCTTGATCTGATTTTACTTTGTGAACCTTTTGTTGTATTGAGTTATGCTTTGGTAACCAATTTTTTAATGTTTTTTAATTTGACCCTTGTTGAATATGTTCTTATATCATTGTGGATTGCTTAACTAATTTATCTTGTATAGGTTCCTCATTAGTTATTATGTGTTGTAAATGATTTTTCAATGTCAAACATGAATCTATGTGATGACCATGCATCCTATGATATGCACAATAATATCTAGATATCCTCACTAGATGTAGAGGAGGTAGGTTGATCAAGTTATCTTTAATCATCTACCTTAAAATATCACTTGAGATTCTATTTTATCTTTGAGTACTTTTTGAATCACTAATTGTAGATGCACTTTTTGTGATTCCTTATTTTGATATGTAACGGTGCTTGCCATAAATTGACTAGGTGAAGATGCATATACATGATTGACACTAGTGTGCCCTAGACGCTTTTGTTTTGTAATCTAATTTTCCAATACTATAATATTTTCATGTAATAGTTGATTCTAATTTTGCAATTCTAAAATTATCTTGCTCATACTAATAATTGCATCCCTTAGAGCCTCACAAGTGTAAACCCTAGTTGTTTATGATTGAACATGTAGGCACACACCCTATAGAGAAGAGGTGGAGGCATGGATAGGTTAAGTATGGGAATTAGTAACAATAGTATAGGCTACTTCATATCATAGAGGAGTGATGGCATGGACTTGGCTAGAGGGAAAGTGGCTATCACCCTCATGGAGATGAGGAGGAGAAGGAGACTATTTCTTGTGCATAATATATGACATTGAAACTTGAAATGTGGTTGTTAGGGTATTAAATTTATAGAGTAAGTCAAATAAAATATATTTTAACTGATATAAGACATCATGTACATATGTTTTAATAACTTATTTGGATTGATTCCATGTGAAAGGAAACAAAGATGCAAATGAAACTATAAAAACTTGCATTAGAAAGTGATAAACATCTTTTGTCATTATTATCATGATTAGACAAAATCGAAATCAGAAGATATAGGGATCTAAAATTTGAGTATGAGTTCTAGAAGGATGGAAACATAAACCCTAAATGTATTCTAGGGTTAGGGTTTTTGCACTATTTGAAGTAAGTTAGGTTCACCAAATGATTTAACTTTTAAAAGATTAAAAAAATGTAAAACCCTATGGTGCTAAAGTGTTGGAATAATAAATCAGGGAATGAATATGTAATATGATCTACACCATGGGGCCCAAGACTGAGGTCTGCAGTGGATAAACGTGTTATGGTTATGTAGAATGAATGCATAGTGTAATATTCAGATGAAACAAACAAAACATATTCAATGGATCAAAAGTCTTTACATGCAATAAATGCAACTTATATTCATTAAAAAAGAATATGGAAAAGAATACAGAGTAGAATATCAATAGTGCATGTAGATCAAGTAGATGCACAAAGCAAGCTAATAATGTTATGAATGTGTGTAATGGGATAGGTCTAAATTCAAGCATGGATTAAGCCCCACTGAAACAAATGCATATGTTACATATTTATAATTTAGAATATAAGATCATTCATAATTATTTTTTGATTACCAAGGAAGATATCCATGATACCCTGATCCTATAGGGCATGGTAGTTGGCAATAGTTAGAGTAAGTAATGTCTAGGCTGTTAACTGTTTGAAATTGAATTAGGGTCTCCTTTTAGTATAAATGATATGTGGATGACTTAGAGCATGTGGTTGAGGTAGGAAAACATGTGGATGTGTTATCAGGCCCAAGAAGTTGGTGGTCCATGAGTGGATTCTAACGAGGAATGCAAGACTGAGAGTTGTAACACAAAATTATGAAATATGTAGTGCATAGTGAAGAGTGCACAATGGTCAGTGCCCATAAGTTGACAAGCTAATGTGGGACTTGCATTTTTAGTTTTAAGCAAGCTTCAGGCAAGGAGTACATAAGTTTGGGTAAAAGGTGTGCGCTTTACATGATAGAGGGAATGATAAGTAAGTTTGATTGTGCAAGGGGCATGTACAAACCATTCTCCCTTTCTTGAGTAGTAATGGTCTCCATTGCATCAATATGAATTTGGGTGAACTACACTTGAAGTTTCTATAAATTTTATCACTTAGCTTGATCAACATATTTCCCAACCTTGACTACTTTGAAAATTTGATGTGTTGCATGGTAGGTGCATGTGTATGTCACTTTGATGAGCTAGTCCTTTTCTATGGGCCATAAGTGTTCAGGATCCAAATCATAACGATGTTGTGTCACTATTGGGTCAAGAAGCGATGGAGTGTAAGGCTTAAAAAAATCCACATTGAAGACTGGGTCCATGCCCAAGTATTGCAGTAGATCAAGAATGAAGGCAATCTCACTGGTGGCATGCAAAATGGTGTAAATACCATAGTGTAAAGAATTGATCTTTTAGTGTGGACCTTTTAAGCACACCTTCTGAAGTTATAACCAAACTATATCACCAATTCAAAATGCATGAGGTGTGTGATGTGCATCATAGCACTCCTTATATCTGGCTTGGGCATGAGATAAAATCTATTAAACTATTAGTGATCAGATTATATGTGGCCAAAAAACTTCTTGACTTTATCCACTTCCCATTCCTATGTGCATGACTCAATACCTGATGGTGTATGGTAGGAGATGTCTAGAGGTGATGAAGGTTGAAACCCAAGACATGTCTGAAATGGATTGCAGCTAGTAGAGCTATGGAGATCCCTGTTATAGGTGTGTTGGATGTACAAGAAATTTTTATCCCAAGTGCAAACATGTGCACAATTGTAAATTTATAGAAGATGAATAAGTGTGTGTTTTACCATTTCAATTTGCCCATCCAGTTGTATACCCATCAAATCCCACTATGTTTGTCAAAAGTGACTCACAAAGCATGGATCACAATCATACACAATGGATGTTGGTAGCCCAAAATGAACACAAACATGGTTGAAAAATGCTTGCATAGTGACAACTATGTCAATGTCTTTCTTGCATCATGATATCCATATTGGAGAATAAATCCACTATAATGAACATAATGTCATGTTATCATCTCATCATGGGTAGCTCAGTCATGAAATTCATGCTGATAGATTCCCATGGCCTGGATGGAATAGGTAGAGGTATGTAGAGTCATAGATTTTTGTTCATGGGTTTAGTGATAAAAGTGTCACTACAATGTGTCTAGGGTCTTTATCATGTAAAAATGTCCCAAGGTCTTGGCATAGTGTGCTTCCTTGATGAATCAGTGGTGAGGAGTTCTAGATGGAACATAGAGATATCTGAGCTTGTAAAGAAGTTGGTCAGATATGTAGAACTCTATCACATTTTTACCTTGTGCAAGACCGATGTAAGTCATTATGAAGTCCTAGTCATATAAGTAGAGGGGTACCTAGTCTATGAAGTTGTGGATCTATGTGTCTAACACTATGATGAGCATGCGAATCAATGATCAACTAAGGAAATCTATAAACTTATTATCCTTCCACTTTTTTTCTTGATCACGAGATAAAACTATTATAGGTAAGTCATCCATTTCATGTGGCATGCATTTTCTAGCTTGTATAATGACTTTAGGAACTAAAGTGGCTTATGGTTTGAATGAACAATTGTCTCCTTCTTGAGAATGTATTTTCACAATTACTTGATTGCTTATGAAATAACATACAATTCCTTAGCATACGACCAAATGTCCATGTTGTATGAGCATCGTATCAAGTGCATAGTTAGATGCATCAGTGTGAATTTTAAAGGTTTGTTCAATGTTAGGCATTGCAAGAATAGGCATTACTTGAGTGACTTAAAATCATGTTATTACTCATGAGTCCAATTAAACTTGGCTTTTGCATGCACTATCTAGGTGAGAGCCCAAGATATGTGAGAAAAACCAAGGGTGAACCTATGATATAAGTTAACAAGTCTAAGAAAACTCCTCAATTCTATGAGATTGCATGGAGTAGGCTGATTTTATATCACTTTGATCTTCTTTAGATCTACTTTGATGGTAGTATGGTTAATGATGTAGCCTAGGTATTGGATCTACACTGCACCAAATATACACTTTAATGAGTTGGTTTGTAACTTGTGCTGGCATAAAGTGCCCAAAGACAAGTGAGATGTGATCCATATGCTCCTCCCAAGTCTTAATAAAGATGACGATCTCATCTAAGTAGATGATGATGAAGGAGTTTAGGAAGGGCCTGATTAGATCATCCATCAAGTACATGAATGTGGTTGGTACATTGGTGAGGCTAAAAGGCATGACCAACCATTCATACAATCCTTCTCATGTTTTAAAAGTGGTCTTCCAGATGTCTTCAAGATGAATTGGAAATTTATGTTAATAAGACTTAAAGTCAATCTTGGTGAAGTATTGTGTACCTTAGAGATTGTCTAAAAGGTTGTCAATGCACAAAATTGGGTACCAGTTCTTCATTGTGATTTGGTTGAGCACATGATAGTCTATGCAAAGTCGCTAAGACGTATCCTTCTTGGGTATGAGGGCTCTTGGGATTCCTCAAGGTGTAGATCTAGGTTTGATATTGCCTTAATCTAAGAGCTTTTATATATAGCATCAAGCTTCATCATTTTCCCAAATTGATTTATGATACAGGGGGCTATTAAGAAGAGGGGATCTAATGACTAAATCAATGCGGTGCTTTATTACACAGTATGTTAGAAGGCCTTCAAGTTCTGTGAAGACTTTATTTTGTTACTTTAATAACTTGTTGAGTTATTGCTACTATGAGGTGCACAAGATCTACATAGTACTAATGTGTGTTTCATCATTTTTGACTGCACATGTGCATCAGGGTGAACCATGAGTAACATAAAGTTTTATGCATGTGATATGAGCTTGTGACATTAATTGGTGGAGTCCAAGGTAACTTTGGTCGAGGGTGATAATTCAAAAAGTATATAAAAGTGATCTTACATGTGGATAACCCATTGTTGTGGCTTGACCTGATATGTTGCTTTATGGTTGAACATATACAATCTTCCCATTAAAATGTTGTAGACCTATAGAGGTACGATGTCACAAATGTCATTGTCCTCCATAGGCTTGACTTTGTACTAAAAAGTGCATTATCATCATACTTATATATATTTTACTTATTATAGCCACCCAATAGAATAAGGCTTAGGGTACGTATTTAAGGTAAGACCAAGGTGTTACATGGTGGATTGTGAAATGACGTTCTTCTATCTATCACTATTGATGATGATGTGTATAGGTTGACCCTTCATCCAGAACTTAGTATGGAGGAGGCATTCACACTCTTCAAAGATGCCATTCATAGTGGAGTTGGTTCCTAGAAAGAGGCATCTATATTAGTGTTGTCCATTGACATGGGTCCTGATGTAGATTGTATGAATAGAGACTCATATGCACAACATTCATAGTTATCCTAGGTGGTTGAGCAATGGTGATAACACCACTTGTGACCATACTTCTTCTTACCTTTTTCTAAAGTAGAAGGTGATGGAGCCTTTGAGTGTTATGCAGTCTTATAAGGCTACACACTTTTATGCAAAAAGTGCTATTAATTTGGTTCAAAAGGCTACAATGTGGAGTTATGCGATGGTAGGGCAGTGTGCACTATATTAGATGAAGAGCTAGCACACTGCTTTATCCTTATCATAGATTTGAGCTTAGTGGCATTATGATATGATTGTCCTAATGCATTGGAAGTCAAGAATTTCATATTCATGTAGAGATAAGGTGAGAGTCCACTAATGTACTTTATTGTTGGGGATCAACCAACAATGGATTACACTTATGAAAGCAATCAATGCGGAAATAAATCAGATAGATAAGTAACTGAAATGATAAATAGCACAGAACAAGATATACAAGAAAACACCCTGAAAACTTGTATTAAAAACTCTTTACAATAGGAATACAAATGAAGAACTTTGTTCTTCCACACCTCTCTCAGATGCACACAAGATCTCTCACTAGATCTCTATTCCTTAAGAGCTCTCTCTAAAGTACAGTCCTTCAAACATTCACAATGTTCTACTAGTACTCTATTACACTCTCATACACTTCATCTTCTTACAATAGCTTAGAAGATCTCTCCTACATATAGAAATAGGAGACTTAAGCATGCTTTTATAACAAACAGTTAAGCCTCTTCAACAAGGGCTCTAAAAATAACATTGCTAACAATAGAGACGCGAGCATGAGTCTACAACTCAAACTCATCATGCAAACACTCGCTTCTGTCCTCGGAAATAGCTTTCTGGACACGCAGGTAACCGACGTCGGTTCCTGTCTGTTCGCCTGTGACCGTCGCCGGCCGACCATACTGCCGACGTCGGCGCCTCTGAACTGCAACTGACCGACGTCGGTCGATCCTGACCGACGCCGGCGTCTGTGTAGACCCGAACCTGTTTGTCTATGCTCTATGGTGAAGCTTTTAGCTCCACATACCTAACAATCTCCCACTTGGAGATAAACCAGCTGCACCAATACCTGTACAGCAAGATCTTCTAGCTCCTCCATCTTCAACTCAATCGTGAAGACCGACAGAAGTTGAATGAAGATTCAACTTCTCCTTAGTAACCGGCTTTGTTAGCATATCCGCAGGATTCATGTCTGTATGGATCTTCTCCAGCTTCAACTCACCATCTTCCAATACCTGCCGTATGAAGTGGTACCTTAGCTGTATGTGCTTGGTTCTAGAATGGAAAGCTGAGTTCTTAGCCAAATGGATTGCACTTTGACTATCACTATGCAATCTGCAACTCCCATGCTCCCTTCCAAGCTCTTCCATGAACCGTGTCATCCATATCATTTCCTTGCTAGCTTCTGTAGCTGCAATGTATTCTGCTTCTGTAGTTGATAAGGCTACAACCTTCTGCAACTTAGAAATCCAACTAACTGCCGTTCCACCTACAGTAAAAACATAACCTGTGGTGCTCCTCCTGCCATCCAAATCCCCTGCCATATCTGAATCTACATAGCCATGTAGAGATGTATCTGAACCTCCATAGCATAAGTGTCTACTGCTGGTTCCTCTCAGATATCTAAGGATCCATTGTACTGCTTTCCAATGTTCCTTTCCTGGATTGGCCATATACCTGCTTACTACTCCCACTGCTTGGGCAATATCTGGTCTAGTACACACCATTGCATACATCAAACTTCCTACCGCAGAAGAATATGGAACCTTGTTCATGTACTCTACCTCATCATGTGAATTGGGACATTGTTCTTTACTTAACTTGAAATGTCCTGCCAAAGGTGTGCTTACCGGTTTCGCATCCTGCATGTTGAACCGTTTCAACACCCTGTCCACATAATCTTCTTGAGACAATATCAACCTGTGATTTTCTCTGTCTCTCTTGATGCTCATGCCAAGGATTTTCTTAGCTGCTCCCAAATCCTTCATGGCAAACGTTTGAGCTAACTTTACTTTAAGCTCTGAGATATCCTGCATGTGAGACCCTGCAACCAACATGTCATCTACATACAACAATAGAATAATGTATCTACCGTTATCGAATCTCTTAAAGTATACACAATGGTCTGATTGACACCTACTGAAACCATGCTCAGTCATAAACCTGTCAAATTTCAAGTACCATTGCCTTGGAGCTTGCTTGAGGCCATACAAGCTTTTCTTTAACCTGCACACTAGTTTCTCCTTACCCTTGACCTCGAAACCTTCTGGCTGTTCCATGTAAATTTCCTCATCTAAATCTCCATGAAGAAATGCTGTTTTAACATCTAGCTGCTCGAGATGCAAATCCTCAAAAGCAACCAAAGACAGTACAACCCTTATAGAAGTCATCTTAACAACTGGAGAAAAAATTTCGCCAAAGTCAATACCTGGCTTTTGTGCAAACCCTTTTACAACCAATCTGGCCTTGTATCTCATCTGACCATCCTCACCTTCCTTCAACCTGTAAGTCCACCTGTTCTTCAGTGTTCTCTTACCAGCCGGCAATTCAACCAAATCCCATGTTTGGTTCTCTCTTAAGGACTCCATCTCCTCAATCATGCCATGCTCCCACTTACTCCTGGACTCCACCTGTAAAGCTTCTTCAAAACTTTCTGGTTCTCCACCATCGGTTAGCAATAAATAATATAAAGAAGGAGAGTATCTAATTGGAGGCTTACTTACTCTTTCAGACCTCCTGATTGGTGTCTTGGACTCGTTTTCAACAATCTGTCCATCCAAATTTTCTGACAGTGACCGACCTCGGCCACCTGTAGACCTGTTACTGGCCGACGCCGGTTCTTCCTGGCCGACGCCGGTGCCTGGTCTGCCGACGTCGGTCTCTGTATGACCGACATCGGTTTCTGTATTGCCGACGCCGGTGCCAAACCTACCGACGTCGGTCTCTGTGTTTTCCTGTAAGTGATTATTTCTTTTTCCCGCGAGCTCATTTTGGACCATAACTTCGTCCAACTCATTATTGCTCTGCCCAACTTGATCTAGCTTCCTTGTCTGATCACTGTACATCACCCTTTCATTGAAAACAACATCACGGCTCCTGATTACCTTGTTAGTTCCTAGATTCCAAAATCTGAAACCAAAATCATCTGAGCCATAGCCTATAAACGTGCACCTCATAGACTTAGCATCTAGCTTCTTTCTATTTTCCTTATCTATGTGCACAAAGGCTTCACAACCAAAAACTTTGAGATATGAAAGATCAACCTTTTTACCTGTCCATGCCTCTTCTGGGATTCCACCATCCAGAGCTGTAGAGGGTCCTCTGTTGATCAGGTACACTGCGGTGTCAACTACTTCTGCCCAAAACTCTAAGGGCAACCCTGCATGCAATCTCATACATCTTGCACGCTCCATAATAGTCCTGTTCATCCTTTCAGCAATACCATTCTGCTGAGGTGTCCTTGGAACCGTCCTTTGCCTACGGATCCCATTTATGTAACAATACAATTTGAACTTAAGACTGCAGAACTCACCGCCATTATCGGATCTCAAGCACTTTAATCTTTTGCCTGTTTCATTCTCAACCATGGCTTTCCATATCTTAAAAGTCTCAAAAACATCAGATTTCTTTTTAATACAGTAGATCCATACCTTTCTTGTGGCGTCATCTATGAATGTAACATAGTACTGTGATCCGCCAATAGAGGCTACATGAGCCGGTCCCCACACGTCTGTGTGAACAAGCTGCAACTTCTGCCTTTTCTTAGTAGACCCAGTCTTTAGAAAACTAACCCTTTTCTGTTTTCCAAACACACAATGCTCACAAAATTCTAGATCCATACTTTTCAAATCTGAAAGCATACCTTTAGACTTCAGGATAGACATCCCCTTCTCACTCATGTGGCCGAGCCTTGAGTGCCACAATTTAGCATCCACATCTGAAGTAGATAAAACTGAAGGAGATTTGTTAGTAATACAATTACACAAATAGAGAGTACCTTCTCTCTTACCTCTGGCCATAACAAGTGCACCCTTGGTCACTTTCCAAGAATCTGCTGTGAGAGTTACTGTACAACCCTCATCACCAAGCTTACCTGCAGAAATCAGATTTCTCTTCAAACTAGGAACATGCATCACATCCCTCAACACCCATGTGTTGCCATTCTGCATCTTTAGCTGCACTTTACCTTTGCCAATAATCTTGCAAGGCTCATCATCCCCCAAGTATACTATTCCAAAGTCTCCATGGACATAGTCACTGAAATATTCTCTGTTAGGGGTAGCATGGAAAGACGCACCAGAATCTAATACCCAAGATTCTATGTTATTATGCAAAGAGAAAATAAGAGCATCCTGTGCAATACCTGCAACCTTTGTCTCTTCCTTTCCTTCGTGCTGATTGTCCTCCTTAGGCTTTGACCAGCAATCTCTGCTTATGTGCCCCAACTTTCCACAGTTCCAGCATTGTGGCCTTCTGCCATTCCTGGATTTGGATCTGCCTCTTCCCTTAGACTTAGATCTTGATCTCCTCTTGCTCCTTTCTTTTTGCCTTCCTCTGCTCTCAAAATTTAAAGCGTTCCCGGATGTCCCAGAAGTCTCTTCTGTGCTTTTCCTGCGTATTTCCTCATTCAAAATAACACTAACCACATCCTCTACTTTTAAAATATTCGAAGCAGAAGCAGTATTAGAAACTGCCATTACCAAGCCATGCCAGCTTTCAGGCAAAGAACATAAAATTAAAAGAGCCTTTATTTCATCTTCAAATGAAATATTAACAGAACTTAACTGATTAACAATACCATGGAAATCATTCAGGTGATTAGAAACAGATCCACCTTCTTGCATATGCAAATTAAACAACTGCTTCATTAAATATACCTTATTTGAAGCGGAGGGTTTTTCATACAAATTAGCTAACGTGGTCATTAACTCTACCGTAGTTTTTGCCTGTGACAAATTAGATATCACAGTGGAGGCCAGACTCAGTCTTATAGAACCAAGAGCCTTTCTGTCAAGAACTTCCCATTCTTCGTCCTCCATGTCCTTGGGCTTCTTTGCTATCCCACCTAACGGTAAGTAAAGATCCTTCTGATACAGATAGTCCTCTATCTGCATTCTCCAGTGCTGATAGTTCTTGCCATTAAACTTTTCCATTCTCAACTTACTTTCCTCTGCCATTGCTTCTCCCACTCAAACAGAAATCCCTGTGAGCAACCTGTAATCCGAACACACTACACAGATCTGAACCACCTGTTAGTGAACCTGAGCTCTGATACCACTTGTTGGGGATCAACCAACAATGGATTACACTTATGAAAGCAATCAATGCGGAAATAAATCAGATAGATAAGTAACTGAAATGATAAATAGCACAGAACAAGATATACAAGAAAACACCCTGAAAACTTGTATTAAAAACTCTTTACAATAGGAATACAAATGAAGAACTTTGTTCTTCCACACCTCTCTCAGATGCACACAAGATCTCTCACTAGATCTCTATTCCTTAAGAGCTCTCTCTAAAGTACAGTCCTTCAAACATTCACAATGTTCTACTAGTACTCTATTACACTCTCATACACTTCATCTTCTTACAATAGCTTAGAAGATCTCTCCTACATATAGAAATAGGAGACTTAAGCATGCTTTTACAACAAACAGTTAAGCCTCTTCAACAAGGGCTCTAAAAATAACATTGCTAACAATAGAGACGCGAGCATGAGTCTACAACTCAAACTCATCATGCAAACACTCGCTTCTGTCCTCGGAAATAGCTTTCTGGACACGCAGGTAACCGACGTCGGTTCCTGTCTGTTCGCCTGTGACCGTCGCCGGCCGACCATACTGCCGACGTCGGCGCCTCTGAACTGCAACTGACCGACGTCGGTCGATCCTGACCGACGCCGGCATCTGTGTAGACCCGAACCTGTTTGTCTATGCTCCATGGTGAAGCTTTTAGCTCCACATACCTAACATTTATCACCCTATGTTGTTTGCTCAAGTTCTCTTGCAGGCATGTAGAGAAGTCATGGAAAGTGTTGATGTAGTCTTTCAAAGATTGATCCTTGCACTACCATAATTATTGGAACTTGATGTATTCATCTTCAAAGTGTCATAGAGGGTACTATTTCTCCTTCAAGGCATCAACAAAAGTTTTCCAAGATTTTATTAGAACACACTCTTTCGTGTAGTATGCACTAAAGCTTTCCCACTAGTGAAAGACTAGAATGGACATATTTAGTATTATAAAGGTGATATTCTCATCATCAATGAAGAAATTAACAGAGAATTATGCCTTGATTTGTTGAATCTAGGCATCTAATGCTTTGGTGTCAATTTTTCCTTCGAACAGTGAAATGTTGAGATTGACTTATACTTTGAATGGGATTTATTGCTAAAATCATGGTGGAGAATGTTGTTGAGATGAAGAGGAGGACACTGAGTTGAGTTGTATCATTAACTCATAGAACTAAACAAAATGATCAATTTATTTCACCTCTAGAGCATTGATAATGAGCATACAAATTTTTGAGGCTACCTGAGGTTGATTTTGGGCATCAACCATCTTGCTTTTGCTATAGTGTTCTGATGGATTCTCTAAAATAAAATTGACTAATAAACCTTATCTTTTTCATTGCACTCTTATGGTTATAGGCATAGAAAATGGAATAAAATAGATCTTTGATACTAGTTAATCTATACCATAGGGCCTAGGATTGAGGTACGTTATGGCTATGCAGAGTGAATGCATAGTGTAACATTTAGACAAAAAAAATAAACACATTCAATGGAGTAGAAGTCTTTATTTTCAGGAAATACAACTTATATTCATTAGCAAATAATAAGGAAAAGAATATAGAGTACAATGCCAACAATGCATGTATAACAAGTAGATGCATAGAACAAGCTAATGATGTTATGACTATGTGTAATTGAATAGGTCTAGATTCAAGCATGGATTAAGCCCCTTGAATGAAATGTATATGTTACATATTTATAGCATAGAATGCAAGAGTAATCATAACTGTTATTCGATTACCAAAGAAGTTTTTCATGGTACCCTGATCCTATCAGGCATGGTGGTTGGTAATGATTAGAATAGTTAATGTCTAGGCTATCAACTATTTAAATTCAAATTGAAGATTTCTTTTGGCGATAAAGGTAGGCAGATGACTTGGAGTGCATGGTCGAGGAAGGTCGACATGTGGATGTGTTATGGCACCCAAAAAGTCAGTGGTTTATGAGTGGATGCCAGTTAGGTATGTGAGACTGAGAGTTGCATCACAAAATTATAAAATATGTAGTGTGCAGTGAAGAGTGCACAATGGTTAGTGCATAGAAGTCAAAGACCTGGCATAAGACTTGCATGTTTGGCTTTGAGTGAACTTACAACAAGGAGTACACAAGTTTGGGTGAGAGGTGTGTGTGCTGCACAATAGAATGAATAATAAGTAAGCTCAACTCTATAGGGGGTACACATGGATCAAAATAATTACAACCACTAATTTGATTAATTATTGATTACTTATAATTTTTTTAATGTGGAAAGGATGAAAGAGAAATAATAACTTAGATGGAAATAGACCTTCTAGGAGGGATCAGATTGTGAAAATTAGCGAGCAGATAAATATAGCTATCATTAATAGGATCATGGTGTCAGAAACAACCCTAGACATTAGTGTAGTCAATTGTACAATAGTGTGGTGTGTTGGTTTCCAAGGTAATGTGTTAGTATCCCACTTAGAATCTCCATAAATGATTTTTGGGTTTTTTAGATCGGGTCCTGTTCTAACTATGGTCTAAATTTCAAGTCTATGCAATCAATAATTTTTATTGTAGCTCTATTTTCCTGAAAAACTCTAGGTTTTTATACTTGTAAGGGTTTGAATGAATGCTATAAGAAAAAGCTGATAGTGGGTCTAATGTGTTGGATGTGTGATCCACACCCCTATGTGGACATGCTACCTACATATCAATACTCTGAGGAGGGATCAAGATTGATGTAGTTCTCTCACTTATGTGATATGTGTGAATGTTTGTGAATGCTAGAATGATTGAGTGCCAAAGCTCTCTAATAATGATTGATGTAGTTCTCTCACTTATGTGATATGTGTGAATGTTTGTGAATGCTAGAATGATTGAGTGTCATACAAAATTTTAGGCATAATAAATTTGAACAGTATCAGAGCTCTCTAATAATTATAGATAAGTATTGTATTTTCCTAATAGTGACAATCTATCTAAAAAGTGGTAAGGCAGGTGTGTTCTAGTAATAATTGTGCAAATCTATTTTGATAATAATTATGTAGGGTTGTATGGTCTAAAACTTTGTAAACCTCTTCATCAACAACTCCTTATCATAAAACTCTTCCAAATTTGTGAGAAATTGAGTATGACTACCTGAATGTCTTTTCCTTTCCTCGAACATTAATTCATGCCAAGAAGACCTTGAAAGGACATAAAAATACCAGTTTATTTTTACCTGGTCATGCCTCAATCAACCTCTACTTTGTGATAGAGAGGTAATCAAAACTAATGCATGTGAGTAATCAAATCATTGTATATGATAATCTAATTCCTCAAACCTAGGATATGAAATGCAAGATGTAACTAAGACAATATCTATATGTTCTTTCACTAAACCTTCCTTGGTACAAGTATGCCAAAAAAGAAATCAATATATGTGATATGTAGGTGTCTTCTTTGTAATTGTGATAGAATAGATGTGATCAATATGACATCCTATGAAATATCTTAGGGTCCCTTTGTATGTATATACTTATTGATAATTCAAATTAGAGACATTTTAAAAAATCACACCAACATAGAGATAAATATGAATGCTGACAAAATAGGGGCCAAGCAATGGTCACTTAGAATGAAGGGCCAAAAGGGATTAACAAGAACATTAACTATTATCAGAATTACTTATACTAGAAAATGAAAAATCACCAATTAGAGGAATAAACATAGGGATCGTAAGACATAGAAAACATAGAAGAGAGAAAACAAAATAAATAAGAAGAACACATGGCCACACAAAGAAAAATAGAGACAAAAAATATAAGAGAAAGTGCCAATAAGAGCCTAATCTAAACCAGTAATCCATATGGACAAAAACACAATAATCACATTACAATTACGAGGCTTATACTAAAATTAGGTGTCTACACCAGTGGATGATGCATTGTGTTTGACTGTCGGACTGAGTTTGAATTGAATTATGAGTGTAAGAAATGTCAAGAGGCCATAACATATATCATAATGTTTAAATCATGAAAAGTAATGGATGCAGTGATGTGATTTGGCTTGTTGATGGATGATTTCAGCAATCAAACTAGTCTAGAATGAGGTACTTGCCATGCAATGAACATGACAACTGACATGCACCACACAACCTTTTTCACATCCCTACATTTTTATCAATAATGTTTTAATTGATGTTGTCTGTTCCAGATGCCTTAATCCTATGATGTGCATTGATTATTTAGGGATTGAAGAGTGTGAATTGTGCAAATCCAAAAAGCCTATATGGAACCAATTTTGTCACCTACATGGAACCATGATGATGGAAGTTACCAACGTAATCGTTGGGCTTTGTTTCATTATTTTCTTCACATTTCTATTAACAATGTAGGTCCTGTCGAATAGGGTTTGAAAAAAGTGTACTAACATGGTGGGGGGATAGGTATGGTGTAAAGTCCATTATACTCTCTAAATACACAGACCCAAAATTGCCCGTATGAAATTTAAAACTCTCCATGTTTAAAAGGTGATTTATTAGTGTTAGTGTTACATATTTATTAATCCATAAAAATAATATCTTGGGAATCACATCTTATGTATGTATTTCTAATTAGAGGACAAGTTACAATAAGTACAAGCATGTACCAATAGTTAAAATGAATTTCAAACACATAAAATGTACAATTATTGAAATGATACCACTTAATGATTATCATATTACTCTATACTGAGTGTACAATTTTTACTTTATAATAACTAATCACATCATGATATATCACATTCTCAATAATTAGTACACTACTATACAATATATTTATGCCATTTTCAAATATTTTACAACATTTTTTAAAAATAATTTTAAAATATCTTATTTTAAATTCGTTCAAAAATATAATGTTTCCTTTATTTCAACATATCAAATAAAAAAATATAATTTAAAAATATGAATCTTTCAAATAAATTAATTTTAAATTTTCGTATATAACATCTAGATGGGTTCTGTACTAAAACTTCTCCCCTATTTAATTCAACAATTTACAATATCATACAAGAATTACGGGTCCTTACTCGATAAAGAAATAATCCAATAATTTTTAGTAACTCTTACAATGACTCTCAATTAAATAAATAATGAAATATGACACATTCATGGGTTCATAGAATCTATAACTATACAAAGTACCCAATTAAAAATAGGAAGCTTTTATTTAAAGTATAATATCCGCCCTCGTGAAGAATTTGCGACCATTCCACCTCCACTTCCTAGGCAAGGAAGGTATCGAGTACATAATTTTATTTCCCTTAGATTTTTTTATTTGCAAAGTGGTTTTCCTTTTTCCCTAGTCGGTGGACCCACTTGCTTTTTAAATTAAAAATTAATATAATAATCACTTCATATAAATCATGCTTCTTGCCTTAAACATCTAATAATGCTAGGATTGCCCCATATATATTAAATTTAATTTGAACGAATCTTATAATTTTTTGAAGAAAATAAATTGTTATTTCTTTTAATATTGGAATAAATTTATGTATAACTTATATAAAATAGGTGATAAAGTTTAAAGCTATTATAAATTGATTTTTATTTTTTTGATTATCATCATTAGGTTTGTTGGTGAGATTTAGTGATGAGACTTAAGTGACTTATCAATGCTTACCTAAGTTCAATACTCATCAAGTTTTAGAGGACCGATTACCCTTGTATTTATATACCAGAGGGAGTTTAGTAGTAGTGGGCTTGACATAAATGCTCCACTCTGTCAATGACATCACCTATCCCCTTATATTAAAAAAAAACTTATATAAAATAGAATTTGAATAGATAACAGAGGGAAGATTAGGCTCTTATTTTTAAAAAATCATCAAAGATATGGTTATATGGTGCTCAATAGTGTTTATATGTATAGTGTTTCTATCGTTGACAAAGTATTGACATAAACTTATGAGAGTCAAAATTACTCAACTCCACAACGTCCAAAACAATGTATAACGAACAATTTAACGCTACTACATGTACATGTAACCTCTTGATTTGAGTGGTAAAAAACTACTGAAAACACTATCTTTAATCTTATTATAGCATTTTAATAATTAATCTTTCCTTGAGTTGGAAACATTGTTTACTACAGTATCCTATTTCTAAAAATACTTATGTCGAAGGTGTTCTATAGTCAGGAGCAGACCAAGGATTCATCTGCAGATTTGAAAGATGCCAGTCCCGTCAAATCAAAATATTGTTAGCGCGGCTTAATCTGAGTTGTACTGCAACTGATGATGATAAAATTGAATGGCAGGTGGCAGTCAAATCATGTTTTTATTTTTCGCTTTTTCACACAGACTTTTTGTGTGTATGCAATCCACATCAGCAAACTGTATGAACATAGAGAAATATTCACACGATCATCAACCGCAGCCGTCAAATGAATCTTTGGTCCCATGTGTTGTGAATACAACTACTTATTTTTATCATTTCCATGTTCACTGCTTCCACTATATTTCCTTCTAGCTCTACCACTTTAACCCGGGAATTCAAGGGGAAAAATTATCCTCTGCCACAAAATCATGCAAAAACACCTCCTCCATCGGGTAGAAATAAAATGCCATCCATATGCTTTTTATATTCTGGTGTTCTTGAAGATAAAAACCTGGGGAATTATCTTGCCTCGATTTAGTTTTGAGAGATTAGTGGCCCCTTTTGCTGCTTCTAGGAGATGTAGTCATTTATATCTTTACGGCTCATTACACATGCACATGTTCCACCTTTTGGTGACTTTGTATAGCTTAATATGGGAAACGTTTAGTAGTCCAATTACAGTGGTCAAGGTTTTTAATATGTTGGGAAGGGAATTAGTAGTTTAATAGATGGGTATTAATGTGCAGTGTTAATTCTCCATGCTAAAACTATCTCTTATTCGTTGAGTTATCCTTATTGTGGGGCATGATAACTCTTAATAAAAGATAAAATTCTATTTTAATCTTTGATCTAACGACAGACAGATGTCTTTTTTATTCTTATTTCTATGTTATTTTAATCTTAGTCTCTGTTACATTTACGCTGGCAGAGGCGTTATAAAAATTATTGTAGAGTGTACTTGTTAAGAGAATATTGTGCATGGCCTCACAAATGCCACAACCACATATCACTAGCATATTATGAACAAAAGTAGGTATGGCATAATGGTACTAGAGCGCCTCTCATAGGAGTTGTGAGGGGATTTGAATTTCATTCTTGAGGGTACACTGAGTGAAGATCTTGAGTTTGAAGACAATTTAGATGTTTATTTTAGATTGGGTTATGATGATGTCTTGAGGTAATAAATGATGAAATACTTTTGTGTTGTAGGTGGCTCTTCTAACCCCTCAAATGCCTAATCACATATAAACAAAATTATTATATATAACAAAGTAAATGGTTAAAAATAATTGTTGTGGTAATTTCTTTCACACATAATTACCAAACGAGTTGCTAATATCCTTGATATTATGTGAATTGTGCCCTAGAATCTAAACAATGGTAGAAAACCTCAGTATAATGTAAATTGCCACGCATAGATTGGATTGAATGTAAATTACCACATTCAAAGTGTATCCATTTATAGTGTGTAAAAAAGAAGCGGTTTTATATATTTTAAATATATTAACATATATAATATTAATCATGTATTAGGTAACTAAAATAGTTTGATGAAAGCTATAAATTATATTAATTATTGTATGAATTAAAAAGTGCAAAGAACAAAGAATAAAACTATTCCAAGCTAAATTCTACCAATGTTAGAGCAACAAATACAACAAATAACAATAAAAAACCTTCACATATTAGATACAAGAATCTTCCATTGTGATTCAAATCCGATTTGCTCTATTAAAATGTGGTGCTCACTTCTCCAATGCAAAGGTGAAACGGGTAGCATTTGGATGTAGAAATGAATGACTTTGATTTGCTTTGACTCTATTTGTGATCTCTCAAGATTGTGATTGATTGCAATATTTTTGATTATTTTCAAGATTTGTGATGTCTTTGAATGAGAATTTTCAAGCTTATTTATAGAATCTTAGATTTTGATCTAAAAGTGGAGGATCATTTGGATTTTTTCAAGGATCCAAATGATCAACGGTTCAAAATGAGTCCTCACCCATGAAGATAAGAACTATTTCAACCAAGTGGAGCAAAAAGAAGGATTGTTAGCAGACCTAGTCAAAATGGAGTGACAACTCGGTGGAGGAGTCATAGGAAGTGGAGGTTTTCAAGGATTTGGTTGGGATGAGAGAGAGAAAAGTGGGAATATTTGAATTGGTAAATAAGGAATCAAATAATTAAAATAAAGATTGAAAGGTGCACAATTGACTTTTTCAGAAGTATTTGAATTAATCAATTAATTGAATGAAATTTAAGAGGAAATGTTAATTATTAATAAAGAAAAATGATTAATAAACTTTAAGAAATATGATTAAATAAATTAAGAAGAATGATTAAATAAATTAAAGCGTATTTTGACACTAAATGAATTTTAGGTGTCTACATTTGCCCCTCTTTGAAATGGTGTTGTGAAGCAATACTATTTCAAAGAATAGAAGAAGTAGAGTGTTGATGATAGAAAAGCAAAAATTTGCCCCAAATGAATGAAAATGAGTATGATGATGCCCCCTTGAGGGTTTGTGTGAGAAACAGACAAATGCTCAAAATTAATGAAAAGAAGAGATAATTAATTGGTTGAATGAAAAATCAATTGATTTTAGTTTTGCTATTAAATTTGTAATGTGTAGGTAACCTAAAAAATTTGCCCCTAGTTAGTAAAACCATAGCTTTGATTTGAAAATCAACAATTTAAACCACTCAAAGATTGCACGCTTATTATTGTTTGTTAATAGCTCAGGGGTCGAAGAAGCAGATGTAGGAATGATATATCCCAGTAATAATAAACTGTGGATCCCTAAATAGAAAAAAGTTATTGAATTTTGTAAATAATTACGTATTTTTACGTTGATAAATGATTGCAAGGTTTTGATAGGTTGATGAAAATAAATTGATTTAAAGTTTTGCTTATTAACAATGGATGGATTGTAATATAAGAAATATTGTTTAGGGTTTTTAATATAAATAGGGGTTTGGGGGGGTTTAGAAAATCATTTGTGCAAATAATCTTCAAAATTAGTGCTAAAGAAGTAATTAGAGAGTACTTGACTCAAGGTCAACGAGAAGAAATGGACTGTATTCCTTACCATGACCATCATGCGAAGTGAGTGAGATGTTTTTAGAGACCTAAGAGGAGTGGCCCTCCAATAAGTTACTTATTTTTTTGAATTTTTGAATTTTTTTGAGCATTTATTATAGTTTGAAAATAAGAAAAATGAAATTGTAATTCCAAGAATTGTGATATCGTTGATGTTTTCTATGATATCGCTAGGGTAAATAATGATTACATTAAACAACACAATGATTTCGTTATTCTAAGTAAAGGTTTCATTTTAGGGGTCAAGATAATATCACTATAGCAAAATCATTGAACATCACAGTGATATCATTAAACATGGAAGCAATTTCACTAAAATGTGAAGCGATTTCATTGATAACAATTTTGTTAATTTGAGAAGCGATTTTGTTGCAATGAGAAGTGATTTTGTTGCAATGAGAAGTGATTTTTTTAAAGTTTTTTAAAAAAAAATTAGGGTTTTCAATAATAAGAGATGATGAAATGATATTGATAAAAAAATGTAGAGATGAATTGTCTAACAGTGTTACACAACATGAAACATCATTAATATGCAAGATGTTCTACTAGTGATAGTTACTCAAGAGCATAGGGTGCATGCTATGTATTTACTATCGACCTTCATAGAGTATGAGTGGGGTGTGTTGGATGCTATTGGGCTTGCCTTTATTGCATGAATGCTTGAAATAGGAGTGGTCAAAGCACTATTGACAGCACTAGCTGAGAGATGGCATAGTGAGATGAGTACATTTCACTTGTCGATAGGGGAGATGATAGTGACATTAGAGGATACTTATCGGATACTAGGTATTCTGATTCAAGGTAGGTTAGTCTATTGAGGGCAGGGTCCATAGGATGAGATTATTTTTAGGATTTTTGGTGAGAGAATGTTCTGAGTTATGAGGAATGACATTGATGTTGATTACTGCATGGATCTAGAGATAGATTCACTGACTATTATTCTGATGGTGATTATCAGTGACATGTTGCTACATTACAAGAGTGGGAGGCTATGTCCTATTGGATTGCTAGATGTTATTAGTGACATGATGGAGATGGGGGTTTGGTTTGTATGGGGCCTTTATATTTTAGCTATTTTATATCATGATCTTCATTGTTTTGTTTACTTTGGCCAGGTCGAGATAGGACGATCAACACTACTACAGGTGTGGTCTTAGGAGCACATAGCTATAGAGACATTAGTTAGACAGTTGGATACTCGATAGGTAGGAGAGCCTATGGCCTATGCTTGACACATGATTTTTGGTATACATAGGCCACATTTAAGTGACCTAGAGTTCTATAAGAGAGCTATGGATGAGCTAGTCAAGGCACAGATTATGTGGAGGCCTTATATTGACATTGTTTTTGATTGGGTAGATGAGGATTTAGATATGGATTATTTGATGACTCCATGCTACATCATTGGGAAACATATATATATATATATATATATATATATATATATATATATATATATATATATATATTATTGAGTAGTATAGACCGGATAGAGTGATGAGGTAGTTCAGTGTGAGACAACATATTCCAATTAGTCCACACATTTTTACTTGAACAATGTGTAAGAGGTGACAGTGCGGGACTATGATTGATCCTTCTATTTCTGATCATAGTTGGACATAGTTACAAATAGTGAGATGGAGAGATAAGAGGGATGTTAGAGATGTGAGAGTAGTGGATGGGTATACATAGTGGTGGGCACAACAAAGGCCATTGAGATCGACATTGTTGTAGAGACCTCTGAGGACATGGAGGCAAAGGTTATCAGTGAGCTTGAGTAAGCAGCCTTGAGGCATAGGTTTGGGAGCCTGGATTAGGAGGGTTGTTGCTAATGATAGAGGAAGAGAGAGCGATAGAGTATGAGCTATTGAGATGAGCTAGATGAATGATGTTCTCATTACTTTGGTAGAGGATATGGAGATTCTTTAGGAGGTAGAAGTAGTAATGGATTTAGACATAGATCAACCAGTAGGTGGAGACATTCCTATTATGGATATAGAGAGGGAGGATGATACAGGACATGAGGATATAGGGAATAACATGATAGGTCATGAAGACACAGGGCTTGATATGATAGTATGACCTCCTTAGATGGATAGAGGAGAGATTGTAGGATCCTCACAGACTTTAGAGGAGCATGCTTTGATTGAGTGATTGTGGGAGGAGATTTAGGCAAGGGATAGGGAGATTGATGGTCTACATCATGAGGTGACTAGGTTACAAGGTATAGCCTCTACTAGAGATGAGTAGGCAACATAGATTCAACGCTTATAGGGTGAGATTTATAGACTATAGGATGCTTTAGATGGGATGGATGGTGTTATTATGAGGTCAAGTGTTATTACTTGTGATGCAAAGACACAGACTTCAGATTATACATCCCTTATATATAGATACAGATAGGAGAGAGATACAGTGCAGACTGAGCTAGTAGAGGTGAGGGTATAACTAGTTGCGATAGGTCAATTAGCTATTTTGGATAGGGTGATGAGGGCTATAGAGTAGGCCACTTATTATAGGAGTTTATATGAGGATGTTGTACTAACACATCAGTGTGAGCCATCTTTTAGAGATTATTCTATTAGATGATTAACATCGAATAGATATGTGTGGCCAATAGAGTTTGAGAGGTCAGTTGGGCAAGTTTCATGAGGTATGTGGCCACCATGGGGTACACCACGGTAGCTAGATCCTTTTCAGAGATTGGATACTCCTTCTGAGGGACAAGATGAGACTTAGTTTTGGACCTTTATGGATGTATACACATGATGTATCTATTGTATAGACATATTTTGATACATATAGACATGATGAATTTGGTATTCATGAACTTTGGACTTTGACTGAGTTACATGGATATCATTGTTTATACTTTCCTGCATATTAGATGTTTGGAGCATGTATGCAATTGTACTTATTGTCTTTATTTATTTTGTTTTATTTATGGATGCATGATTGTTATGAAATAAAATGTATGATCATGGATAAAACTTTGCTATATGATATGGGTTTACATTCTTTGCATTGGCATTCCAAAAAAATTGGAGTATTTTGAGCAACCTAATTTTTAATGTCACTATAAAACATAATATCACTGATGATATGGAATAATCATGATGAATTTTGATGTTTTAAGCATGTAAAAACAAAAGAAGAAGAATTTGTGTGTTTAAGCAAAGTACATCATTATATAGTCATAAACATACTATGTATGCTTTTGTTACACAAAATAATCTTTTCAACAATAAACAAGAAAGTAAAACAACAAGAGTTAATCTAGATAAACAAGCAAGATATACATGAACGCATAAACATAAACTAATGATAGTAAATAAATGACTATTGCTAATTGATTCAAATGTAAACGAATGCATTATAAAGAAACACAGATTTACAAAACCAAGAGTGATAAGATATACAAGGCTAGAACAACCAAACAAACTAGTAAAAGTTAAAAAACAACCAAACAAATGGCTAAGGCAAAGAAAGAAGCAAGGGATGGAAGAAGAGTCACATTTTAAGAGCAAGCATGAAGACTAGACATATGAGGAAGAAGCCAAAGAAAAAAGGTCTAATGGTAAAGGATAAGGGGGATGGATGATGGTGAAGGTGGAGGCCGAGCTGACCCTAAATACCCCATGTCTCTAAGTGCAGCCTACATAATCCACTTAGATAATGTCCATGTGTGGATATCAGACCATATGTAGCTCTCCCAATTATAGGAAGTGATGAAAAAGTGAATAGTTGATGAGGTGAACAAAGTGTATGATGAAAATGATGCACGGGTGACCCACCCGATGAACAAACAAATCGAAGGAAAGGGAAATAGATACTATGGTTATACTACAGAATGTGTGAATGACTGACTTGGTTTGCTTTGGTCACTTTGTTTGGATTCGTTTTGTTTTGGTTTTTATGTTTTATGAATGTTTTTTTAGGTATTTTCTATTTTCCGAATGTTTTTCTGTTTGTTTTCTCAAATTGTTTGATGTTTTTGTGTTTTTTTTTGAATTTTTGAAATTATTTTTGGGATTTTTCTAAAATATTTGATTTTTTTTGTATTTTGATAATGTTTTGAATGAAAATACTAAGGAAGCCACTCTCTCAAACTATGAGTAAGAATATTGGTTATGCAAATGTAATTACAATTGGGAATTTTGAAAAATGCTTATAAGGAAAACAAAATGACACAAATGGATTTATGCAGTGGAATTAGTGCAAGTATCATGCCCCTAGGCAAAAGGAGTAGTTATAGATAATGACTTTTACACATGATGCTAGAAGAACTAGCTTTTAAATTTATACAATATTTAGTCAAATATATTGATCATTTGTTCTACCAGTAAAGCTTAATCATTTGCGTACATACCATATAGCTCTCAATGTGCAGTGAGATGAAGATTTGTTGGTCAAAATTCTTTTTCAAAGGAATAATGACAAGGTGGTTATAAATAGAAGTAAAGTGTGCATTGTCACTTTATATTTATGAAAATACTATCTTTATCAGATTTATCTTTAAAAAATAAGCTTTTGACAGAGTTAGTAAATGAAATAAAGTTCTCTCTTTATTATCATAGTCATATAAACACGCTACTTTTTATAAGAATTACTTTTTTTTTGCTTTTGATCATCCATTCGATTTTTTTTTGCTTTTCAACCCCCAATATATAATCTCATGTGACCAGGCAGACACATGGGTTTATCACCGAAGACTATAAAAAGGTGAGTAAGGATATCTCTCCCCAATGCTAATCCTACACAACTAGTAAGATGTGAAGGATCATTACCAAAGATCAACAAAGGGTAAGAAATATTGATTTTTGATTTTGATAAATTTTCTATGATATGGATGTTTTGATTTATATGGGTAAACCGTACTCCTTGATCATGGTCCCCTGCAACTAGTAAGATGCAAGGATTCATCATCGAAGACAATGATAGGAAAGTAACTTTTCTGCTTTTTCTTCTTGTAGCATGTTTGGAATATTTTTTGAAAGGAGAACCTAAGAATAAAGGAGACTTTGTCATAAGTTATCTTTAAGATAAATCTAACTAGCTATTAGGATCATAAACAATGATGATTGTGATTACTTTAATCATAAATACCTAAAGCAAGACCAACGTTAGTATGATGATTGATGATTTTGATATAATAATATGGATAAGCTACATTTGAAAGCTTTAGTATTATGTAAATAAATGACTAAATGATTACTAAACACAACGTATGATATATAAAAACTAAACTTACATGACAACAAAATGACATATTTACAAGATGTCCTAAAACACTAAAATAATACTAATGAATAAAAAACATGTCTGATATGAAAAATTATTATTTTGTCTTTTTAGGGTTTTATATATTTTTTTCTTTTTTCTTTTTGTCGTTTATATCCTACAAAGGCTACAAAATGTAGTATACACATGATCTCCTAATTTCACCCCATACCGACTCTAGATAAATGATGTTGTTCGGATTGGATTTCTTCATCAATCTCTACTTCGGTCTTGTTATTAACTCAGAAGATAACATGACCGTGATGACGTTGTTGAATCCACCAAGCACTATTAGCAAACCACCTTGAAAGTCTTTCATTGTTAGGGAACCCTTGTTGGATAAAGATGTCGAAGTACAAATTTTATTGACAAAGTTCAGTAGTAACTTTAATTTATCTTGAAAAGATGCAATTATCAAAGAAACCTACATTGATGTGTTTAATGGTAAAACTGAACTCTAGAAATATTATAATAATTTGTCTAGCCACCATTGAATGCGGATGTCTTTCTCTATAGGGATTACAAGCTATATTATTGAAACGGATCAAGCACCATGGACTAATCAATTATCCATACATATAACAACCATTATCTCTTACCCAACCGCCATGGATTAAACGCCAAATACTACAAAAGTTGAAATAGGATAGATTTGTGTTGACTATTCTTAATTCCTTCACGAATGCAAAATATTTAAACTATATATTGTGTACTTTGAAATTGATCTCAAAGTGAGAATCTAACTCATTGTAATGTCATTCCACTAATGCAGTATAATAGGTATGCAATTTTGGAGTTAGGTTTCTTTCTTGTAAAATTATAGGGAGATCATTCCATGTTGTGTCTCACCTCACTGACTGAATGTGTAAAATAGTCTGGGTGTGACTATATTCAAGCAATAGAGAACCAATTCTTTGATCTATGACCATTTCATAATTCTCCCTTGGAGCCTCAAGTAGTGGTTGATGTAGTAATGTTTCTCTTAAAGGGATACTCTCATTAAGATTGTTAGATTTGATGGTTGACAAATTCCCATGAGACCAGTCTAATGGTATCCTCTGTTGTGGGTTTCAATTGACATGTATAGGTAATGTAATGTTGATAAGAAAAGGAAGGATTGTGTTGATAGTGATAGAAAAAACTATTGTGATATTATTGATTGTGTTAGTAGTAATGATGGATGAATATTCTTCTCTTTTTATAACATTGTTGTTTTTGTTTGCATTTGTGTCTACTATTAAAATGATGGTTGGCACTGAAGTGGATATTGAATTTTCTTTTAAGTTCAAGAGAAAGTGAATATAAAATTTTGACAGTATCTTTTCTTGAGGCTGAACTGTGGCTAATAGGAGAGCTTGTTGAATTATATTCACACTACACCTCTTTGTAATTGCTCTTTTGGAAATGTTAGATTTTGGATTAAGAGCTTTTTGGTATAGTGGACTTTTGGGTGGTGATCTAAAATAATATGTTAAGTATGTTGGTGGATTGGGTCATGTCTTCATGTATATGGGATGTTGGTCAAAGGTAGGTGCTTGGTTGTAAATAGTGGTTTGATGGATAATGGATGAAGGTTCCCCATTTTGAATAGGGTGAAGGGCAATATTATTTGGTGATTAAGGAAGCTCTTGACATGCTTGTAAGGTTGTCTTATCAAGTATGAAAAGATGTGGATTATGTTGAATATATTCTGCATCTGCCATTTATTGTCTTGCTTGATAGGAGAGGTGAGAATTATGATCTATGGATGGATAGTTATGCCTAATATACTCAACATCTAATAGTTCCTGATGGATATGAGCTTCATATTCAACAGATGAATATGATAGGATGAAATGTGGTCATATTAGTGGCATAAGGATATTGTGGTGAAGTGTTATGATTTCCATTTGTGGCAAATGGAATAGAAAAATTGGCTTGGCTTTGGGAAAAGTGATTGGTTGGATTCTGCATAAAATTGGGGATTTGAACCTTGGGACAAAGTGGATGTGAAACCAAACAGTTGATTTTGACTATTGTGGAAAGATTGGTTTTGATGGATGTTGGAAGGTGAGTTTGAATGGAATGTGCTTGGGCTTGCTTGATTTGGAATTTGACTAGTGGAAGCATCTTGATATATGTGGGTATTGGAAAATGGTGATGAAGGTGGACTATAAGATTGGTTCATAGCAACACCAAGGTTTGAACCATTTATATTTATATGCATGGTTTGATTTTGATTAGGTGATTTTTGGTAAGGAGATGACATAGGACTATTCAAAAAAAAATTGGCCACTATAATTAGGGGAATGGTTTAATCCTATTCTAGCATGAGAATTCTGTCCCAAGGGCAAATGTGAATAGGAGGTGGTTTTTTGATGAGGATTAAAAGACTAATTCAAAGAGTTAAAATATCCATCGATGTTGTATCTCAATTGGTTAAAATTGGAGTTTGAATGCATATTCAAACTTGGGGTTTGGTTGGCTTAATAGCATACTTGATTCAAAGGTGAACTCGAATCAAAGTTAGGCGAATTAAACTCTAGATCATAAAATGGGCTATTGTGATTTGGAAAGAAATTAGGATTGTTATTGTTCCAAGAGGCCATAATTATTTTTACAATGGGAAAACGATTAACAAAGATTTTTAGAAAAAAGATCTAAGACTCACACTAAAGAAATGATAAAAATAAACAATTTGCATAAAAAGGATAAAAACTAGGTAAAAGGGTGTTGAAAAATTGTTGGGATTTCCATTATCACTTACTTGTCTATGCTCTCAGCTGTGGCATAATGTTTCAATGTGCTAACCATGAAGGATCCTACCATGCCCATGACCCACTGAGTCCAGTTTCAAGGGTGTGGAGAAAGTAACTTCTTGATGCTAACCACTAACTGATGCACCAAAGTCAAATGGAAAAGAAGCAATCCTAAGATTAAGGTATACATGAGCTCATCTAGGGGAAATAAAATCATGAAAGAGATTGATATGCAAATGTACACTATTGGGTCTTGTCCCAAAGTGCCCAACACAGTCGTAGAGGTCTCAATGTGTTGACAATTGATAATACCAAATCTTGAGTCAGCTATTGAAACCTTGGATATTAGAGCATGAAATCCCCTCACATCACGATGTGCTTAAAACACATAACTTCTTAGGCAATTGAAACAACTAGGTCTCGATTTATATACCCCACCAAAAAATAGAGTTTGGCCTATTACGTGGTGGTGAAATGCATGATCAATAGAGCCCCTAATAAGAGGAAAATAAAAATTTGATACTTGTTTCTGATTTTTAGGTATCATCACTAGTGTGACACCAAGGAAAGAGCATATGCAAGATCAACTAGGGTAACAAATAAGTTACAAGATTGTTTTTGATTTCCATGTATCATCACCAACGTGATGCCAAGAAAAGAGCATACACAACCTTTGCAACCAAACAAGAAGATAAAAATAATAAATAGATTTACTCTGTAAATAATAAAGTTTGATTTATTTACTAGGAATGTAAAAGACTAAAAATACAAGATGTTAGAAAAATAAATAAAGAAAAATAGTTTGATTTTTTTGCTTTTTTTGTAATTTGTCTTTGGCCAGTATTTTGCAAATAAGGTATTAATTTGTTTTGCTTGGGTTGAAGGATAAGATAACCTACAAAAATAAATAAAAAACCATGAAAAATACACAAAAAACAAGCCTATGTGATGAAATCGTAATTACACAGTTAAATCAAAACATCAAAATTGCAAAATGATCAAGCATGAAAAAAAATAGAAAATAGGAAATCTTACAAAAACAAAATCACTTTTATGCTTAATAAAATTTCTACTAAGAAGCACAAAATTGTTGTTGAATGAAATCACTTCAGGAAAATATAAAATCACTACAAAAAATGATATAATCACTGCCTAAAAACATGAAATCACTGCACAAAAAGAAAAAATCACTGCAAGTCAGAATGATATCGCAATTGTCTTCTAAAATCACTGTTCACGTGAAAAAAACATTAAAAAACATAGAAAACATAGAAAAAGTGGTAAAATCACTATTTGGTGTAATGAAATCACTAAAATGTATTTTGAAATCATTGTTACACAGTAAAAATGCACAATCAAGCATGAAATCTGAGACAACAACTTGTAGTCCGTATTAGCTAAAAAATAAGTGAGATTAAATGCAAAAGATAGGTAAAATTAAAGCAAAAAGATTAAAAAATGTGGGATAGTCTCACTAGGCATGCCAGAAATGTATGAATTAAAAAGTGCAAAGAACAAATAACAAAACTATTCTAAGCTAAATTCTACCAATGTTAGAGCAACAAATGTAAGAAACAACAATAAAAAACCTTCATAGATTAGATACAAGAATCTTCCATTGTGATTCAAATTTGATTTACTCTATTAAAATGTGGTGCTCATTTCTTTAATGCAAAGGTGAAACGGGCGGCGTTTAGATGCAAAAATGGATGACTTTGATTCACTTTGATTTTGTTTTTGATCTCTTAGGATTGTGATTGATTGAAATATTTTTGATTATTTTAAAGATTTGTGATGTCTTTGAATGAGAATTTTCAAGCTTATTTATAGAATCTTATATTTTGATCTGACGGTGGAGGATCATTTGGAATTTTTCAAGGATCTATATGATCAACGGTTGAGAATGAGTCATCACCCATGAGGATAGGAACTATTTCAACCAGGTAGAGCAAAAAGAGGGATTGTTAGCAGACTTAGTCAAAACGGAGTGACAACTCAGTGGAGGAGTCATAGGAAGTGGAGGTTTTCAAAGATTTGGTTAGGATGAGAGAGATAAAAGTAGGAATGTTTGAATTGGTAAATAAGGAATTAAATAATTAAAATAAAGAATGAAAGGTGCACAATTGGATTTTTCAAAAGTATTTGAATTAATCAATTAATTGAATGAAATTTAGGAGGAGATGTTAATTATTAAATAAAGATGAATGATTAATAAAATTTAGGAAAGATGATTAAATAAATTAAGAAGAATGATTAAATAAATTAAAGCACATTTTGACACTAAATGAATTTTAGGTGTCTACAATTATATTAATTCTTTGTGCACAAAAGGTGAGATAGATTCAATGGTCACTGTCTGCCACCCTCCATAGCCATTCCTCTCCACCATGCTTTGCCATCCCTTTTGTCATCTCCTCACCACCTTCTTGTTATGACATGTCCCGCTTTCCTTCTCCCAACTATCCAAACCACCCTTCTTGCCCCTTCTTTTACTGCCACCACCTTGCCTTTTCCCCATCTCCTCCCACTCCCGTCTACCTCCCTATCACCTGTTATCTCCACCCTAGTCCATGTTGTCCTCCCTCTCCTTGTACTTTATCTATACATGGGAAATATCTAATCACAATAAAGATCTGACCTCACACCACCATCTCTTTTGTCTAAGCTTTTATAAATGCATTGAAATCTCTTTGAAATTATGAAAAATAGGCATTTTTAATTGCAATGGGCCCCTATTCTGAGATGTAGATTCCTCCCTTGTTTCAACATTAATTATTTTTATCTCCTACCTCTAAGGGTGCTTGATTGGTTCTAGGTGTGCATGAATATTATGATTAACATATAATCAATGTATATAAGCTTTTTTATTTCCTATGATATTGAGATTATAAAGCAAATGCACTATCCTAGTTGTGGTGCTGAATAAGAGGTAAAGAGTGATGGGAAGCGAAACGCCTAATAAAAAATCTACCTAGTCAAATCTAATTACCAAAACTTCCAAATTAGTTGGAAATGAATGTCCGATGAATATCTAGAGATGAATAAAAATGGAATATTTGCATGCTTCCCCTCAATGAAAACATTTTCGATGTAAATAGTTTTATAATATACATCCCCAGTAGCATTAACTATAATAATCGAAGCACATGTCAGATTTACATTTCACATATTCATTACTTTAGCTTACTTCATAAAAAATCCAAAAAATGTAATTCTTCAAAAAAATTAAATAAAAGATGAAATTAATGAAAGCTTAGAGGACATTGTTAGTAGTAGATATCATCGACACCTTTACATTAAGCCTAAGTAGACATATGTCTATAATTCATTTCTTTGCCTAGGCATGCAAGTGGTGAAATATTTCAAGGAGAGCTAGGTAGTGATGGTGAGGGGCAATGAAAGGGTATTTAACACTAGACCTAGATTTTGGGTAGTTTTTGGATTTACCTGCACCCATTGCAAAGACGTACATAGCTTAAAGGGTGGTGATGTCATTAATTGGTAATTTTATATTGTCAAGGGTGGACAAGGACATTATGAGATGATAAATTAGATTAGGATTAACAACATATAGAAACACTAAACTCAAACCCCTAGAAGAAAGAACAAGGTAATAAAGAACATGCAAGTCGTGAAAGATTTCAACGTGCATTGGGTGGTGATGGTGAATGGTGATGAAAGTGTATTTCATGTGATACCATATATCAGGAGGGTCATATTATACACCAAACCTAGATTCAGGGTAGTGGTTGGATTCACATGATTTACACTAGCCATTGCAAAGGGGTCTATAGCTTTTAGGGTGATGACATCTTAGATTTGTTAATTTCTATTTTTGAGGTTGAACAAGGATATCATGAGAGCTGATTTAATTAAAATAGGACTCCATGTCTAATGTGCAACTCGAAACAACAATGTAATGTTTCTAATGTGGGGAAAAGACATTGAGGTTCCATAGTCTATCTTGTTGCTTCTATTTATCCATGTTGTCACTATATTTCCCTTGAAAATAGTGGTTGGATTCACATGATTTACACCAGCCATTACAAAGAGGTCTGTAGCTTTTAGGGTGATGACATCTTAGATTTGTTAATTTCTATTTTTGATGTTGAACAACGATATCATGAGAGCTAATTTAATTAAAATAGGACTCCATGTCTAATGTGCAGTTCGAAATAACAATGTAATGTTTCTAATGCGGGGAAAAGACATTGAGGTTCCGTAGTCTATCTTGTTGCTTCTATTTATCCATGTTGTCACTATATTTCCCTTGAAAACAAAAATATATATCTCGTCCAACGTTCCTTGCACCATCGAGGTAACTATTATTCCTTATTTATATGTAATCATTTACAATAATTTGAAGGGTTTAGCATACTTTAATTTATACAAACAATTTATATTCAACCATTACCATGGATATTACACAAGTATCAAGTGGTCCTTGGTGATCTTTATAAGATTATTTCAATTGATAGGGGTCAAAAACATTTCATAGAGCTAGAAAAGGGCATAAAACCCACAACTTTACTCGTTATAGGCACCACAAGCTATTTAAGGAAAAATCTACTATTATAATTACAATTTCACTACTTAAAAGGTATTTGAAATTTATTTGTAAATGTATTTATATTTAATTTTATAATTGAGAATTGATGTAGGTGATATATAGGTTACAAAGAAAGATTATATAGAAATATATTTTTTATAAGTTATGTTGGAACCACATAATGTTTTCTCTCTATCTATTTTAAATTTTGTTCCATCTATAAATCTCCCACCCAAACCCAAACAAAAAAAAAATTAAAATCCCAAAAAATTGAAATCATCATTTTTATGAGAGCTTAATTATATTGGAACCATATAATACTTTCTCATTATCTACTACTGATTTTTATTTATTTATAAAATCCCAACCCCAAACTCAAAAAATGAATGAGTAAAAACCCTCAAAATAAAAGAAAAAGGGCCCTCCTAATGATGAATTCATGTGGCACAATCATGGGGTTTTCTATGTTCTGAACATTGCCCACTCCTCTCCTCTCTTAGAGGTCCTTATGAAGGCTACTTTTGAGAAGAAGCTAGCGAAGGAATACCATGTTCCATTAGAAGAGGACTCCATCCATGTTGCTAATCTATGAATCTCTATAGGAGGGACCTTGGATGTCAGTATTCCATAAGATCATTTTGCTTCCTCAAGCCCCTTATTTAGGACTTAAACCACAATTGGGATCCTTAAGACTAACTTGGGCACTTTGTCAAAGTGGAAAGGTCACAAATCTGAGGTTGAAAGGTTACAACAAGAAGTTGAAGATATTATCAAACAGGGGTCCCTAAGGAGGTTGGAAGACTTCCCTTCTAAAAGGAGGTTGATCCTCGCTATGGGTGACTCCCTTCACCTTCACTCCTTGACTCCTCTACTATGTTTCATGGTTGATGTTGCTTCGTGATGGTTGTGAGGTGAACTTATGATTTGTAGGTGTTTTACAGATTAGTTATTGATGCACTACATCTCTTTTGTTGATTCTTAGCCTTGGTTTTTATTTTGGGTCCTTCCTTTTAGTGTTGTTTTGTCTATTCTCTTCTAGTGCTCATAATTTTTTGTTTCTTTTTGGGCTTGTACATTGAGGACTGGGCCACCTATTTTATCCCACATCTAGTTTTAGAGCTCTAGTCTTTGTAAAAACTCTTTTTATGATTTATGGGGTCTCGTCAAAACCCTCGCCTTTACTAAGATCCAAAAAAACCATCACTTATATTTACATTTCCACTATCATGAGAATGTATTAATTTTTTTGATAACATTTATTAATGAATAAGGTTATAAACTTAAGCCATATATAAGAGTTAATTTTTTTTAATGTCCTATGTTCTTAGTTCTTAATTTGTACTTTAAATTGTATATTGATGAAAACCTAAAAGAACACTAATCATTTTTTTATAAATGAGTCTTTGTTTAATAGTTGATAGAGTGCTACCTATTTAGGTAGACCTATGAAAATGGACAAAAGAAAGTTCCAACCTATTAAAGATAGATTAAATCAAATAAAAAAACCATCCAAGTTTTATTAAAGCACACAAAACATTTTCTTCAATATTGCTAGACTTTAATATATGTAAAATATTTATTTTATATTAAAAGAAATGTAAATGTACATAAAAATTTCAGTGTTTAAAAAAATATTTGTGAGAATTTATTGGCAATAGTTATAAACCATAAAAAAAAAATACTAATCTATTGGCAATAGTCATAAGCCACATATATATATATATATATATATATATATATATATATATATATATATATATATATATATATATATATATATACACACACACACACACACACAAAAAAAAAAAAAAAAAAATAAATAAATAAATAAAAAATATATATATATATATATATATATTATTGGCAATAATCATAAACTACTCACTCTCGCCCACCCGCTTCCCGACCCCTGCCCCCCCCGCCCTCCTCCTCCTTTCAATGTTCAACAAAATATTTGTGAAAATCTATCGGTAATAGTCATAAACCATAAAAAAAAAAAAAAAAAAAAAACTAAAAATATATATAATATACTGTTGGCAATAATCATAAACCGCCCTCCTCCTCCTTTTAGTGTTCAAAAAAAAAATTGTGAGAATATATTGGCAATAGTCATAAACCATGTGTGTGTGTGTGTGTGAGAGAGAGAGAGAGAGAGAGAGAGAGAGAGAGAGAGAGAGAGAGAGAGAGAGAGATACTCTTGGCAATAATCATAAACCCTCCTCCATTAAATAAAAGTGCATCAATTTGTTGTAATAGAGAACAAAGGTACTAAGAGTCATGACAATTGACAAGTATATTTATAATTAGTATTGTCTTCATGGTAAAAAAAAAAGTTGGAAGTTAGATAAAAGTTGTTCATTTTGATTTATTATAATGATAAAATATTTTAATTTGTGTATTTTTTAAAATTAAGTGTTTATATTTGTTCTTCACTATTTTGTAAATCTTTTTAATTTTAAATTGCATAATTCAATTATCAATTTATTTAATCATCTTTATAAAAATATTATATAATATTTATTATAATTTTTATATATATTAAAAATTTATTATTTTATATATTATATAATTTATATAAATATTAGATTATATAATATATATTTTTATATTATATCAGTTTTTATAATATATATTAATGATAAAAGTGTTGAAACTATAAAATATATTGTATGTAACAATAGTTATATATATATATATATATATATATATATATATAATTGTATATAACAATAATTACAAAACTAGAGTTTTTATGAATGGTGTGAAAGATGTAACTTTGTCAATATTTTTTCCTCATATTTTTTAAGTTTTACATATTTACTTTCTTTCATTTTTTTAAAGCTTTCAAAGGTAAGTACAAGGGAGATATACATGTCATTGATTGAACATACTCTTGATATGACAGTAAATGTTAAGTCTTGGTGATCAATATTTCCAATGTCAATTATTGCTTTATTGAGTATTATTCTTTGTGCTTTGTATACGGTTAGAGCCCATACCATTTTTATAGGCATCTGGCAATGATTACCTTGTGTAATAGAAACAATCAGTACATGTGTAGGATTCTTTGTATCCCATGTATATCTAGTAAGTATTTTATTTTTATTTGTGAAATCTATTCTCCTTTTACGTGTTATATTATGATATACTACCTTTATCATTTGCTATGCAAACACCACTCTATTATTAATATACAAGAAATCACTCACATCATAAAAATTTAAATAATATTAATCAATTTGAAACTCAATCATGTAGGTACTAATACATAAATTCTCACATCACAAAAATTCTTGCATCATATTGTGTTTGCTAAGTGTTTTCTTTTCTTTTGTGAGGTATGTTCCCCTTTCAATCAAAATTTAATCCACTACATTCCCTCCCACCTAGGATCGATAGTCAAGCCAAGATTTTTTCTTAAGCATCGACAAGAACAAATGGAGCAATTCAAATTGTAAACTCGTTTGATGCAGTAAATATCAGATGTAGAGTCTTTCCATAATCAAATAGAAAATAGCCAATAAAGCATATCACCACCCTATGAACTATAAACCACTTTGTAATTGGTGCATAGTATGTGCCCTCTAATATATGATTTTACATGAAATATCCTGTCAATACAAACTTGGGAACCTAAATGTCTTCTATCCATATCATTAAAATATTATTCTAACGATTTTTTTTGAGAGGTTTTGTTTAAAAATATATAATATATTTTAACTCAAAATTTGAAGTACATTTAAAATTTGTAAATATTATATTACAAATATATTATATAATTATAATATTATACTCTATTATTTATATTAGTAAATATATTTTAATGTATTCAATATTATATTATATTTTATTTTTGGATGTATTATATATTTTAATATATTATATTATACTGTAAGTAAATAATTTTTTATATTATATAATATTATATTGTAAAATATATGTTAAAATATTTTCATATTGTATTTTATATATATATATATATATATATATATATATATATATATATATATATATATAATTACATATTATCTTATATTAATTATTCATTATATATACATTAATATGGTTTATATATTATATCGTATGTTATTTTATATGTTTTGATATATTATGAGATATATTGTATACTAAAATATATTTTTTATTAAATTAAATTTATTAATGTTAAATTAATTTAATATTATTTTTTAAAATTTAATTTAAATAATCAAAATTAAATTAATTGGCATTAACATTAAAATCAGTTTCATAAAAATGAATCAAATTTTAAAAAATTGAAAAGATTAAAAACAAAGCAAAAAATGTAAAAAATAAAATAATGAAAAAAACAACGAAAAAGATAAAAGGCAATAATAATTTAGGGAGAGATAGTTATGCAGGAGAATCGATCTTTTTAGCACATTTTGGGATGGATGAAGTTTGTGAATCCACAAATAGACAGTGTTACAGGCCAATAGTGGAAGGAACCCCCTCTCGACTCTAAGACAAATAAGAATACGTGGATCTAGAACCCGACCATTCCATTTAATCCATGAAGGAACAAATATTTAGAAACTCAATTGATGAAGATGTAGAGCCTCCTTCCATGAATGGATTCGCTCAACAGGCTGAAAGCATTCATATGGGCATGTCAGAGACTAATGCCAAAAGTTGTCCTTGTGTACTCAGTCATAATATAAGAATTCACAGTGTTTGACAGGTGGTTTGCATTTGTACCTGTCTCAACGCAACCCAACAGGCTCATCCTAGACAGTCATTGTTTCTTCTATGACCTTTGTTATTTAGATGGCCAAACATACCCACGCTTCTAACCCATTTTGGTATTGCCATGCATTATAGTGAACAATCAAAATACTAAGATTATTTCTCAATGAATATTAGTTTCCCCTCGAATTTGATACGGGTTTCTAATTAGCAGAGTTTATTTGTTGGTCATCTTGTCCGTGTATCTCTTGTCTCTCTTTAGACTACAATACATTTTTAAATAAATTTTTAGTCGTGTTATAGCCCTCACACATTCATATTTCAAATTGGTGAACCAACTTTACATATACTACCCAAAAAACATTTACACCAACTCTTCCACTATAAAAGAATTTATAGAAAACATAAATGATATAACTACTTTGTAAAATAAAATCCAAGGAATTTAAATTTATGGACTTTTAAGGCTACAATCCACAAAATCTTCTTCCCAATCCTTTAAATATAATAATATATAGTAAATAGATGAACAAGAAGGTGTTTATGTTATTGATTTTTGGCTATGTGGGATGATTTTGGTAAGGTTTAGGTGCCTTTGATTGAGTTTTAAGTGATTTAAATTGTCTAACATATTAAGTGGCCAACTAATGCCAAAATAGCCTCGCAAGGTGTAGATAAAATTATAATCTCTAAATAAATAATAATAATAATAATAATAATAATAATAATAATAATAATAATAATAATAATTATTATTATTATTATTATAAAAGATTAAATTGAATAGGATAATTTGGTAACATTTACATCATTAATTTATTAAATTGAATTTCATAAAATTACTATTATAACTTCTCTTTTCTTAAACTAACTTCAAATTAATAAACACTCAATAAATGGCAATTAATCTACTAATCATGTAATTAAATTTTGAGATAATTCTAACACCACAAAGTGTATAAGAATGGATGTTCAAGATTATGTTTCAATCCCTGCCTCAAATTATATTGTAACTATTTTTATAAATATTAAAAAAAAAACTATAAAATTGGAACCTAAATTAGTATAAATTACTTGTTTATCACCACTATGATTAAAATGTTTGATTCTAAAGTCTATGGATATAAGATCTTCAAGCCAACAAAGACAAATATTAGCTTTAAAAAATCACAGTTTTGCAAATAAAATTGTTACACCATGCACTTTAGCATTTCCGTACAAATGGATGGAGCAATAACGATAATAACATATATTGAAAGAATTTCAAAGTAAGAAGCTTCAAAATTTAGTGGGGTTATTTTGATGCACTCACAGGTTAACAACATTTTAAGGCTATTAATAGGATTTTTTCCCCAAAACTTTTTAATTTTGTAAAAATTTGTTAAGGCAACATGCAACTTTGATATTCTGGTATTAATCACCATAGGAAAAATGCTAATAATGCAAAAATTTTAATTATTGAAATTGAGTTCAAATTGCACAATTTTACAAGGTAATTCATAGCATTTCACAGCTCATGTATATCTTTAATTCCATAAAAACAAATATATCTTACAGAATCATAAATTTTTAGAATATTAGATATGAAATAAAAAAATAACATGAAATTCAAAAATTTTGAAGTTTTGATATCTAAATGCACGACTATAATTATAAAGCATAATTCAATGCATTTTACATAATTTTACAAATTTATGTACATCTTTATGGCCATAAACATAAAACTTCTTTCAAAACCCTAAAATTTATGAAAGTATAGTTGTACTATGCACAAGATTGACATTGTGTTATCAAAATAAAAGAGTGAGTAAAAGAAAGGGAAATGTCCTCACCTGGTGATGAAAGGGCATATGATCAGGTCCCTGTTGAGCAAATTGTTTGCTAGATAAGGGAAGAAAAACCTTTAGTTGTTGTTGCCATTTTTCAAAATATCTCACAATAATCGCTACCAACAAGTGTTGTGCGAGCATACCAACAAATGTTTATGATGTAGCATTTGGGCATTTACCAATTTCTGTAGACAGCCTACCAGGGATGACTCAAAACTGCTTTTCCATAAAAATTGGCGTAATCAAAACTATACATCATCTCCGAGTCTGAAAAACACGTGTCAGCGTTGGATTAGGGAAAAGGACATATTCTATCTTTTTGTCTCTTATGAGACAAATCCTGGGGCCTTGCCCCACTGTATAAGCCTTTGGCTTAAATATATTTTTGATTTTAAAATTATTTATATTTTGGTAATATTTGTAATTGATCAGAAATAGTTCTTGAGACAATGTAAAAGAAAATCTAAAAAGACGATCAAGCTATGCTAATGCGACCAATATTAAACCCCTCCAATAATAATAGATCAATATTAGATTGCCTTGATAATGACAATCTATCTCAAAAGTGGTAGGGAAGGTATGTTTTGATAATAGTTGTGCACATCTATTCTAATAATGGTTGTGCACATCTATTCTGATCATAATTGTGCATGCCTGTATGGTCTAAAATTTTGTGAGCCTTTTCATTAGCAGCTCCCTATCAAAAACCTCTTCCAAATCTTTGAGTATATAAGACTACATGAATGTCTTTTCCTTTGCGCAATCCTTAATTTGTGTGAAGAAGACCTAAAAAGAACATAAAATTATCACTTTTGTTTTTAGGGCCTACCTAAGTCAGTGCCTTATTTTGTGATAGAGTCTAATCAAAACTAATGCATGTGAATAATCAAATGCTTGTATACGATAATTTCGTTCATTGACTTTATAATATGAGATGCAAGATGCAACTAGGACAATATCTATATGCTTTTTCACTAATTCTTCTCTTGGTTCAAGTATATAGAAAAAATAAATCAATATATGCGATATTTAAATAATTTCTGTGTAATTGTGATAAGATAGATATGATCAATATAAATTCTTATAAAATATTTTAAAGTATATTTGTATATATATACTTCTTGAATTTAAATCAATGACATATTGGCGCTCATGCTAACAAAAATAAAAATACAAAAGTTGATAAAATAGGAACGAAGTAATGGTAACCCTTGAACGAAGGGCCAAAAAGACCCAACAAACACATTAAATAGTATCAAAATTGTTTTAATAATAAAAAATGAAAATCATCAATTGAAAGAAGTAAAGTGATCCCAATACATAAAAAATATAAAAAAGAGAGAAAATAAAAAATATATAAAAAACACATGACCATACAAAAAGAATAGAAAAACATAAATACAAGAGAAAGTGTTAATAAAAAATTAATAATTTAAATTAAAAAAAAATACAATAATAACATGACAATTATAAGACTTATACTAAAATTGTGTCTATACGAATCGATATACTTTACTCCTTGATACATTTTGTTTGACTGCTAAACTAAGTTTGAATAGAATTGAGAGTGTAAAAAATGTGGAGAGGGCATAACATATATTGAAATGTTTAAATCATAAAAAGTAATGGATGTAATGACATGGTTTGTCTTGATTATCAAGGGATGATTTCATAAATCGAAAATCAATCTTTCTCATGTAATAATGGACTTGATAGCTGACACGCACCACACAACCTTTCTCAAATGCTTTACTCCTCTGATGTTCATTGATGATTCTTTGGGGATTGATGAGAGAGGCATGCGCGGATCCAAAAAGCCTGCCTAAATGGACCCAATTTTTTGGGCTACGTGTGATGATGGAAACTGGCACCGCAATCACATGGCTCCATTTCCTTCATCATTTCCTTCACACTTCTACTAACAATGTGGGTTGGAAACAAAGTGCATTGACATGGGAGAGGGGATGGGACATCGCACATTTATTTTGCTGCCTAAATAGGCAAAGCCAAAATTTCTTTTATGAAACTTAAAACTCTCCATGTTTGAAAGGTGATTCACTTGATAGTGTTCTAGTGAGTCGTTACACTCTTAAGAATCACATTTCATGTGCACATTTTAAATTAGGGAAGAAGTACCAATAGATGAATATGTACCGGTAATTAAAATGAATTTTAAACATATAATATATTTTAGTTGAAATAGTATTACTTAATAGATTTCAGATGAATATTTATTAGTTGTATAAATTTTATCTCATAATAATCAATCATATTATTATGTATTACATTCGCAATAATTAATGTATTAATATACAATATATTTACATCATGTTTAAATATTACATTTTTTCAATATATTTTAAACGTCTTATTTTAAATTAATTCAAAAATGTATCTTTTCTCTATTTCAACATATCCAACAAAAAAATATAATTTAAAAAAAATTATTAAACTTTCAAATAAAATAATGTTAAAGTTCGTACGAGTGGTGTAGTTGGCTAAGGGTTTTGGGTCCTTTTCATATAAATCCCGAAGTTGATTCTCACAACTTAGGTTTCAAAATTGTTCAGTGTGTGTGGACCACATCGACAGCTTCCAGAAAATTAATCTCACCTCCACTCACCTCAATAAAAATTATTAAACAGAATTACAAAATCCCAAACGAAACAAAAAATACCTCTAAATTAAATAATAATGTTAAGATTCTTATATAATATTTAAATAACAATGTAAACCCCTAAACTTAAAATGTTTCACTAATGAAATTTCTCCCATATTCGATATCTTTTACATTCAAAAGATGAAGTCTTTAAAATAATAAACTATAAAAGTTGACTCTTAATTAAATAATGAAACATAGTGACTCACAATCTAACTCTATTATGTTTAAAAATAACCAACTTATATTTAAAGTATTATTAAGACTTTTTCCTAACTTCGTTAAAGAGGAAATGAATTCCGCTCTTGAGAAGGAATTTGTCACCATTGCATGTGCAACGCAAGGTATCCCCTACATGATTTTCCTTCCGTAGATTTCGTTATTCGTTAATTTAGAAAAAAAGACTAACTACTTTATATAAATCATACTTGAATGGATATGCATGACATATTTTAGTAAGTTAACAATATTGAAGGAAAACAAAGGTTGGGTTCTCTCTTGCTTTTAAAAAAATATAAAATATTAACAAAGTGTGAGGTCATCCATTGTATTTTGAGGTTGATGAATTAGTTTTTCAAGTACTTAAGTATTTCTTTAATATTGATATTTATTATGTTTTCTGTAGTAAAAAGTCATTGTTTAATTTAAAGTGTTGGTTATATACAATTGAAACATCATTTTCAAGTGATATAATTATCCACTCAGTATAAATGACGCATACGGTATTTGTGATAGTCAACATTTATTATTAGAAGCCCTGCAAGGTGCTCGTTATAATATCTTTCAAAAGTACAATGGTAGTACCTTGTGTAGGCGACTCAATTATCCTCCTATGGTAATGAAGATGGCTTTGTATGCTACTAGAAGGATTGGCGTAGAAAGGATAGGGATGCAATGGATAATGATGTTTGATGTAGAGAGGGGAGTTGTTTACATACATAAGACGAGGAGAGAGAATTGGATGTTAAATGTCTCATATCAACCTCCTATGAATACGAATGAACTAAAAGTAAGAAATAAGGTTGGTAATAACATGAACCCATTTAAACAGAAAGACCACAACCATAACCATTCATCTTATTAGAGCCCTCCTATAGTTATACATCAATATTAGATTGTCCTAATAGTGATGATCTATTTCACATGTTACAAGGCAGGTATGTTCTGATAACGATTGTGCACATCTATTTCAATAATAGCTATGTAGGCCTATATAGTCTAAAACTTTGTGAACCTCTTCATCAATAATTCCTTATCATAAAACTCTTCCAAATTTGTGAGTAATTGAGTAAGACTACTTGAATGTCTTTTCCTTTGCTCAAGCATTAATTCATGCCAAGATCACCTTGAAAGGACATAAAAATACCAGTTTTATTTTTAGGGTCATGCCTCACTCAACCCCCTACTTTGTGATACAGAGGTAATCAAAACTAATGCATCTGAGTAATTAAATTCTCTTATATGATAATCTCATTCCTTAAACCTATGAGATACAAGATGCAACTAAGACAATATCTATATGCTCTTTCACTAATCCTTCCTTGGTACAAGTATACCAAAAAAGGAAATCAATATATATGATATGTAGGTGTCTTCTTTGTAATAGAGATAGGTAGATGTGGTCAATATAACATCCTATGAAATATCTTAAAGCGTACCTTTGTCTATATATACTTCTTGATAATTCAAATTAGGGACATATTAACAATCACGCTAACATAGAGATAAATATGAATGTTAACAAAATAGGGGCCAAGCAATGGTAATTTAGAACGAAAAGCCAAAAGAGATTAACAAGCCCAAACTATTATCAAAATCGTTTTATTATACTAGAAAATGAAAAATCACCAATAGATAAAGAAGCATAGGGATCCCAAGACATAGAAAGCATAGAAGAGAGATTAAAAAAAATGAATAGGAAGAATGCATGGCCACATAAAAGAATAGAAAGATAAAAAATATAAGAGAAAGTGCCAATAAGATCCTAATTTAAACCAATAATCCATGCACAAAAACACAGTAATCACATTACAATTACGAGGCTTATACTAAAATTAAGTGTCTACACCAGTGGATGATGCATTGTGTTTGATTGTTAGACTGAGTCTAAATTGAATTGTGAGTGTAAAATTTGTCGAGAGGCCATAAGATATATCATAATGTTTAAATCATGAAAAATAATGAATACAATGATGTGATTTGGCTTGTTGATGGATGATTTCGGCAATCAAACTAGTCTAAAATGAACTAATTGCCATGTAATGGACATGATAACTGACATGCACCACACAACCTTTTTCACATCCCTACATTTTCATTAATAATGTTTTAATCGATTTTGTTTGTTCCAGATGCTTTATTCCTATGATGTGCATTAATTCTTTGGGGATTGATGAGTGCGAAGTGTGTAGATCTAAAAAGCCTATGTGGAACAAATTTTGTCACTTGCGTAGAACGAAACGATGGAAGCTACCAACATAATCGATGGGCCCTATTTCATCATTTCCTTCACATTTCTATTATCAATGTAGGCTCCATTGAGCAGGGTTTGAAAAACGTGTACTAACAAGGTGGGGGGATGGGCCATGGCGTAGGGCCCATTTTACTACCTAAATAAACAGACCCAAAAATCCCTATATAAAACTTAAAATTTTCCATGTTTAAAAGGTGATTCATTAGTATTAGTGTTACATACTTATTAATCTATAAAAGTAATATCTTGGGAATCACATCTCATGTGTGCATTTCCAATAAGAAAACACGTTATAATATGTAAATATGTACCAATAATTGAAATGAGTTTTAAACACATGATACATAATTATTAAAATGATACTATTTAATAGTTTTTATATTAACATGTAGTAGTTGTAGAACTAATCACATCATGATATGTCACATTCTCAATAATTAGTACACTAATATATAATATATTTACACCATTTTCAAATATTTTACAATCTTATTTTATAAATGATTTTAAAATATCTTATTTTAAATTAATTGAAAATATAATATTTCTTCTATTTCAATATATCAAACAAAAAAATATAATTTAAAAATATTAATCTTTCAAATTAATTAATTTTAATTTTCTAACATGAAATATAAATAATAATATGAACCCAAACTTAAAAGATTTTCCACTAGTACAACTTCTCCCTTGTTTAATGTCTCTTCTTTTTTTAAAAACTACAAAAGTTGTAGGTCCCTCCTCGATAGATAAATAATTCAATAATTTACAATAGCTCTCCATAGATAGCAGAATCTAACTATACAAAGTACCAATATGACGGACACACTCAATTAAAAATTGGGAGCTTTTATTTATTTAAAGTATAATATCCGCCTCATGAAGAATTTGCGACCATTCCACCTCCACCTTCTCCTCCTCGGCAAGGCATCCCGTACATGTTTTTTTGCCTTATATTATATATCAAATTGTATTTTGAACGAATCTTTTATATATATATAAAGAAAATAAATTGTTATTTCTTTTTAATTATGGAATACATTTATGTATAATTTATATAAAATAAAATTTAAATAGATATTAAAAGATTATATAAAATTATTAAAAATATAATTTTATGTATTAATTATTGGTGTTCAATATATATATATTTTATGGTTGATAAGATATTGACATAAACTTACAAGAGTTCGAGTTAATCAACTCTACAACATCTAAAATAATGTATAACAAGCAATTTAAAGTTATTACATGTATATGTATGTAACCTTTTATTTTGGGTGGTAAAAAACATATAGAAAATATTATCTTTAATTTTATTATATTTTAATTTAATAACTCATTTCAAATTGGAAATATTATTAATTATAATAACTCATTTCTACAAATCTTTTTTATTTATATGTAATCATTTACAACAATTTGAAAAATTTATTATACTTTAATTTCTACAAACAATTTATATTCAACCATTACCATGGACATTACACAAGTATCAAGTGGACTTTGGTGATCTTTCTAAAAGTATTTCAATAGATAGGGGTCAAAATCTATGATTGTTGAAACATTTATTATACTTTAATTTATACAAACAATTTATATTCAACCATTACCATGGACATCACACAAGTATCAAGTGGACCTTGGTGATCTTTCTAAAAATATTTCAATAGATAGGGGTCAAAATCATGTCATAGATTTAGAAAAAGATACAAAACTCACAACTTTACTCATTATAGGGATCACTAGCTGGGTAAGGAAAAATCTAATATTGTAATTACAATTTCATTGTTTAGAAAGTACTAATGAAAGTACTTAGAAATTTATTTGTAAATGTATTTATATTCAATTGTGCAATTGAAAATTGATGTAGGTGATATATAAGTTACAAAGAAAGATTATATAAAAATATATTTTTTATAAATTGCGTTGGAATCACATAATCTTCCTTTATGTCTATTTCCAATTTTGTTTCATTTATAAATGTCTTATCCAAACTCGAAAAATAAATAAATGAAAAATTGAAAAAAATTAAATCATCATTTTTATGAAAGCTTAATTATATTGGAACCATATCATATTTTATCTACTACTAATTTTATTTATTTATAAAATCCCAACAATAAACTCAAAAAATAAATGAGTAAAAACCCTCAAAATAAAAGAAAGAGGGCCCTTCCAATGATGACTTTGTGTGGCACAATCATGAAATTTTTTATGCTCTAAACATTGTCCACTCCCCTCCTCTGTCAGAGGTCCTTACAGATGCTCCTCTTGAGAAAAAGTTAACAAAGGAATGCCATGTTCCATTGGGAGAGGAGTCCATCCCTTTTGCTAATCTATGCATCTCTATAAGAGGGACCTTGGATGTCAATGCTCCAAAAGATCATTCTGCTTCCCCAAGCCCCTTTTTCATAGTTCAAATCACAGTTGGGTTCCATAAGGCTAACTTGGGTACTTTGCCAAATCGGAAAGGTCGCAGATCTGAGGTTGAGACGCTGCAATATGAAGTTGAAGATCTTATCAAACATGGGTCCCTAAGGAAGTTGGAATACTTCCCTTTTAGGGGGAGGTTGATCCCTGCTTGTGGGTGACTCCCTTTGCCTTCACTCCTTGATTCCTCTGCTATGTTTTGTGGCTAATGCTGCTTGGTGATGGTTGTAAGGTGAACTTATGATTCATGGGTATTTTCAAACTAATTATTTATGCATTGCAACTCTTTCGCTGACTCTCAGCATTAGTTTTTATTTTGGGTCCTTTTTTTTAGTGTTGTTATGTCTATTCTCTTCTACTACGAGCTCGTGATTTCTTGTTTCTTGTCGAACTTATGTGTTTAAGGATTTGGCCACTTATTTTATCCTATATCTAATTTTGGAGCTCTAATCTTTACAAAAAAAATTCTTATAAATTATAAAGTCCCGTCAAAATCTTCACCTTTATTTGTATCCAAAAAAAATCATCATTTATATTTACATTTCCACTATCATGAAAACATATTAATTTTATCAATAAAATTCATTAATGAATAAAGTTAGAATTTTAATCCATATACAAAAATTCATTTTTTAATGTCCTACATTCTTAGTTAATTCTTAATATGCACTTTAAAATACATATTAATGAAAACTAAAAGAACAATAATTATTTTTTAATAAATAAGTCCTTGTCTAATAGCTGACAGATTGCTACCTATGCAGCTAAACCCATGAAAATAGACAAAAGAAAGTTCCATTCTATCAAAGGCAGATTGAATCAAACAAAAAAGAACCACCTCAAGTTTACTAAAGCACACAATAATTTTCCCCAATATTCCCAGAGACTTTCGTACATGCAAAATCATTTTTTAATATTGTAACATGACTCCTCAAAGTTTTAGAGTTCTTTTTTTTTTTTGAAATATTTCAGAGGCATAACAAAACTATTATAATACACATTAATTTTTCTTTAGGATAAGTCGAGTTCATGTAGGCAAACATGAACTTCCCCCTTTTAAAAAAAGAAAGAAAAAATAACACTATAAGTATGGGTGTTTAAGTCGCATTCAAAAATATTAATTTAGTGTGATGATGATAATTTGTATATGGATGTCAGTGATGTTAAAAGGCGTTTTATAATAAAAGAAGGGTAGAAAAGATTTAATATCATGATCGTGTTAGAGAAAATGGTCGACATTTATTTTAAATTCAATTTAATATAAATAAAAAAAATATTAACAACTGACATAATACAAATATTTTTTTTGATAAGCACTGACATAATATTTAAATCAATCAACATAACTTTTGAAATAAATTAAAAAATATATAAATATAAATAAATACAAATAAGCACTTATAAATGACTTATATTAAATTTATGACATAAATAAAATAAATATCTTGAAAAAAATATTTCCCAATATCTTTTACATAAATTTATTTAAGATAAAAATATTAATAATAATTTTTCCATAATATTTAATAGATATTGTAAAACCCCATATTTAAAAAATATATATTTATGATAACCCGATATCAGAAAACCTTCGTAGACCAAAATTTTCATAGTTTAAAAAAAAAAAAAAAAACATTGCACAAAGATTATGAAAATACTACGATAGACATAGGGCAAAACCCTCAAGAGAATAGTACAATATGTTACGCTCACTGACAATGCAAAACCCTTGGAGATTTTTCTAATGGAATGAAAAAATGAACAAAATGAATACATTTTTCATAAATAAATATATTTTTCATGGTTTGAAGACTACATACTAGTTGTTTTAGTGAAAAAACATACATGGTATATTACATTAAATAAAAGTACATCAATTCATTATACCAAAGGAAAATTTGATTTAAATATAGTAATTTTTCATAAATAATAATCTATCTTTATTTGAAAAGAGGTACAAAATAAAGGTACTAAGAGTGGTGATAATTGATAAGTAGATTTATAAACAGAGTTTAGATTTCAAAATTATTTGTATTTTGATAATCTTTGTAATTGATCAGAAATAGTTCTTGATAATGTAAAAGAAAATCCAAAAAGATGATGAAGTTATGTTAATGTGACCAATATTAGACCCCTCCAATAGTGATAGATCAGTATGAAACTATCCAGATAATGATAGTCTATCTCAAAAGTGGTAGGGAAGGTATGTTTTGATAATAGTTGTGCACATCTGTTTCGATAACCGCTGTACATCCTTACATGGCCTAACATTTTGTGAACCTCTTCATTTGCAGTTCCTTATCAAAAACCTCTTCCAAAATTTTGAGCAAGTACATAAAATTGTTCGAATGTCTTTTCTTTTGCTCAAGCCTTGATATGCGCCAAGAAGACCTAAAAAGGACATAGAAATATCACTTTTATTTTAAATAATCAAATACTTGTAAATGATAACCTCATCCCTTAACCTTATAATATGAGATGTAAGATGCAACTGGGATAATATCTATATGCTATTTCACTAATCCTTCTCTTGGTTCTAATATGCCAAAAAAAAATCAATATAAGTGATATTTAGGTGTTTATATATATATATATATATATATATATATATATATATATATATATATATATATATATATATATATAATTCAAATCAAAGATATATTGGCGCTCATGCTAATAAAAAGAAAAATATGAAAGATAATAAAATAGGAGCGAAACAATATTAACTTAGAACGAAGGGCCAGAAGGGCCCAATGGCCCAACAAACACATTGAATAGTATCATAAATGTTTCAATAATAAAAAAAAAAATCACCAATTAGAGGAGGAAGCATAGAGATGAAACAAACCAAAAAGAATTGTAATTGATTATTAGAGTACAAACTGATAATGCATGTAGGGCCCACTACACATCTAGTTGATACATACAACAACATATTTCTCGCATACATGTGTATGCCTGCACCTAGAACCAAGGGAGGTAGACTAAGACTACTTTAATCAAGGGTAAACATCTGTAAAGGATCACTTACTAAACATTCAAAGGGCGTTTACGAAACAATAACACTATAGGTGATAGAGGCATTTAAGTAGGTGTTACCCATCGAGTTACATATCTGAACTTGGGTTTGGATCCTTGCACCCAAATGCCCCTACCATCTAATCCTTGAGCATCCACTCATGCTTAGCCAACAAAATACAATGATAACTTCATTCATTTCACCCTTGACTAGTGAAGTAGTTCAAACATCTACTTGGCACGATCATATATATTGCACATGTAAAAGGTCTTGTTGTTGTTCATGAAAGTGAGTTATTCAAAGGTGTGGGCACAAATGCTACCTATTAGAATTAGATATCCTGATTCCTAGCTTAGGTTCGTTGCATACCCCACCCTCATTCATTACTAACTCACTATCAACCATTTACAACAATAGGTAAAATTACATAATCAACTGCGTAAATGATTTCAAATTCTAAGTGGTGATTTATATCAAGAACCAACTTATCATTTTATTCTTGTTTATGGATAATCGTGATTGCATTATCTAATCACAATGGCTATCAGTTGACCATTCATGTCAAGAGATAAATAACTCCTCTTGAGTTCTAATATAAATGAAGTCTTTGTATCCTTAATCCATAATCTTATGAGATGGTTTAGAAAACCAATGAAACCATTCAACTTGATATTAATCTTATCATAATGAACATTGTTATGTAAATGCATGAGAAGAACTTCTTACCATGATGCTACCCACCAGGTTATGAATTAACCTTTGATTTAAGGGTCCTTACATCATATCTTTTGTTCTAATCAATAACTTGTTTCCAATAACCAAGTTTGATCAATTCGAGGAAATAGTATAAGAGAAGTATGGCACATGGTTTCAAAACTTCACTTGGTAAGTCAACCATTTACTATTTGTAGACACCTAAAACTGGCCACCAATGATCTCCAACCAGGCTTTTGACCAATTTCTATCAAAATGCATAATTTGGCCTAAAAACACTAAAATGCATTAAATAGTTCAAAATTTTCATATACAAGTGCCAATTTTGGCTAAAGTATCACTAAATGGGGCAATGCAATTTATGAGATAACTAACTTTGATCAGATCATTTCGAGTCAAAATGACATTTTTGCACCTAGGTGCTCTGGATTGCTCTTTTTTACTAAATTTATTGCACGAAACACGTACTTTTGTTATTTTATGTCAGCAACATCCTAAAGGGGATAACGGTTCTAACACATCTAACATCGTATCCCAATTCCAATCCAATCAAATTTCAAGCCAATAATATGACTTTTGACCAATTTGATTAATTTGAGCACCAATTGTCAATATTTACACCAAAATTGATAAATCATGTATAAGGCTAATTAATTTGAATCAAGAGCTTAAGTTAATTTTCCATGAAACTTGTTGAATATTTCTTTTTGAAAATTGATTATGAGTTTCTGCATCATCAAGTTACATCATTTTTTGGGAAGGCATCCCTATGCCATAAATGCCACAAATATTTGATTAAGCCCTCCCATGCCTCCTTAATGCCTCTCTATCCCAAATATTTATGAGGGCATTTATTGATTTTAATATCCAAAATTGAATGGACTCTTATCCACACATCTTCATTTTGAGATGGATGGCCTATGTTCATTTTGATCATTTACCAAAATTTATAAATAGAAGGCCTCACACTTATAATTTTAAGCTCTTTCAAGCCAAAGTTACCATGATCAAATAATTTCAAAAGCCATTGATGTAGTGTTATTATGCCAAATTGTTGAGTGAAGCTTCACAAGTCTAAGCCACAAAGCCATTAGTGCAAAGGAGAAAAGGAGATAGCCAATCCTCCTTTGATGAAGACTCATTGAGCACAAGCTGAGCAAGCCACTTAAACAAGCCATTTAGAGCATCCAAGGAAGGTGAAAGATCATTTGTCTTTTGTATTCTAGTTGTGTTTTTCATTTAGTTTTGTTCATTAAGCTCTCCTTTTGAGATAGGCTTAAGGTGTTAGCTATTAGTGTGTTATTTTGGATTTTGATTTCATACACTAACACTATACTAATCTCCCCTTATTACAATTCTATGTTCACAAATGGAACACTCAGTGGGACCTAGCCCCACAAATTTGATCAAATGGCTCATAAAATCAACCTACTAATAATTTTCATGTAGAATCCTAGAGTGTGGGAGCAAAAGGAGTGAAAAATTTGAGTAAAAAGACACTTTTTTGAAGTCACAATTTTGTCTCCATAGAGTTGTGATATTGTCCTCTAGACCATAATCTCATAACTGACACAGTCACAATTTTGTCTTTAAGTCATGATATTATATCTTAACTATGGTTTTGGACTAGCATTTTCTCTATCTGTAGGTTAAGTTACGATATTGAAATACCACTACTCAATAGTAGCAATATTACAATACCATGATTTTACAAGTTATGATATTGTAATATCATGACTCGATAATCATGATATTACAATACCATGATTTCGTAAGTTGTGATATTGTTGGTTTGAGTCACAATATTTTTCTTAAACCATTAGTTGTTAGCCTAGATTGTTAGGGTTAAGTGACAATACCGCAACTCTCTAAGTTGTGGCTTTTCTCTATGAGTTACGATATTGTCTATTAAAGTAATGATATTGTTGATTTATATTAACTAACTCATGAGTTGTGATATTATGTTAATTAGTCATGGTTTTATAGAGTTGTGGTATTGAATTGTGCAGTTGCAAGATTGCATTGTGTGAAGCCAATAACTAAATTTGCAAAGTTACTTGTTTTATTTGAAAAAATGCTTCAAGGTTAAACAAAAATCTGACCATTTTCTTACAGGGCCCACTTGAAAAATGCCAAATCATGCCTAATTAGATATTTTAAAAACCACTTTTTGGATGCTTAAAAAGAATTATGCATCTTTCATATGATGCTTAAAGAAAATTTTAGGGTGTTTACTTGAATAGTTTTATTTTTGTTGTTTTAAAGTTTTACAACTTAAAGCCAAGGGGCTAAAGAATGCCACCAAATATTTCATTTTAGTTCTCTAAAATTGAACTCACTTCTAAGTTTTTTATTTTATGCAAGTTAATCATTATTTGCTTAGTTTTATTTGAGTAAAGAAGAAGTTGTGTGTGTATGCTCTCCCCCATCCCCTATAGGGAACTTTTGGGATCAAAAATGCCATCTTCATTGCAAATTACTTTAGTCTAAAGGTATAAAAGAGATGTTGTGACGACTCTCCATAAGATCCACATGGCTTAGGTGATCCATAAATAACCATAAAAATCTTTTACTTAGTTTTTATTTCATTGCATCTTGGCTTGTGAGGGGGACTTCATTACCTCCCATAAGTTCTATATGGAAGCCTTGATCCAGGAATTCATCTCTCAGCATTGTCTTCAACCCCTCTCCATGGGGGTATATAAATTGGGATCCCCTTACTGGGACAATGGTTTGAGTGGTTAAATCATCTCCATTAGTAGAGGCTAAGCCTGGGATGCTTGAGCATGTTAGACATCGCACTACACTGAGTGAGTGACAAATGTAGTGGTTGTAAAAAAGGGTAAAACCTTTTTATGACAAGCCATATGACACAGACCCAATTGACGTGTTACTTATTTTGTATGCTGACGTGAAATTTATATGCATTTGATCCATCTAAAAATATGCAAAACTTATTCATTTAGTTAACCCCACTTTGCCATACCTTGTCAGTTTAGGGCTTAAGACGATTAATTAGTTGATTTGTCTTTGTCTTAGATTACTTGGTCTTGTTTAGAGTCAAAACTATTTGTTAACATAAAGCCATAACCAAACACATTATCCATCATTTTCTTGAACAAGGAGGCATTATGCTGCCCAAGTGAAAATCATCTTTTTCCTTGTTCAAAAATTTATCATAAACTTTGTGTCATATCTTTCATTTTGGTGTAGTTATGCTGCCTATTTGAGTCTAGATCATTTACCCAACTTTATTAAAGTCCCTCATTGATAATTTAAATTCAAAATTTCACATTTATAAGTTCATAGGGTTGATGTGTGAAGTGGGTTCACCATTTACATTAAACTTAAGAGGACTTAGGTTTAATTTTAAATTTAAATTGAGGGCCATTTTTAGACTCATAATCATTATCATCATCTGGTAGGACTCAAGTCATCTTGCGTATCACTCATGCTTTGAGGCCTAGGATGCACTCTGTACTACCCATCCTATTTTACCATTTGTCTTGAGTCCATTTGATATAAACACTTTTGCCTTAGAGATTTTTCAAACTTTATGTGTGTGTATGTCATTTGAGTTGATGAAAGTAGTGTTACACTGTCAAAATTATGTTAAACCATTTTGCCTTAGAGTCTTGAAGCAAAAATTTATCACACCTTTTGATAATTTTAGCATTGTTATGGTACTCAAATTATTTCAAAACTTATTTCATAGGCCTATTTACATAGAGTCCAAGTTTTTCCAAAATTTCAAACCAATTCGAGTTTCCTTTGTGAGCCTTTGTCTAGTAAAATTATGATGTTCACTTTTGTCTAACTTATCAATCAAAAGAATCTAGTTTGTGTCATTATTTGGGAGAAAATAAACTATCTCAAAGTACCTTTTGTTTCATACCTCATACTTATTGATCAAGTTTATGTCTAAGAGTCAGATGCCTAGTTTTTGTTGAAAAGTGTTTCAAATCTGTTAGATTAAATACCTCATCTTTGTTTAAAGTATAGCTTTTGATGCCATTTGGCCAAAATTCCTAGCATGTACCTTTGTTTGAGTCTATCTTTTGATGCCACATTTGGCCAAAAGACCTAGCAACTTTTGTTTTTTCTAGATTAATCTCATTTGAAACACTTTGATCCTAAAAAAAGGGCATTTTAATTTTTGGTCCATCTACTTGACCTTTTTGTGTGAGACATGTAACGTTGGACATTTGACATTTAATTATTTTATCACAAATCATTGCATCAATCTTTTTGGATACACATATCCATCCTTTTGCCTAAGTTAGACCAAGTTTGAGCCTCTTTTTAGACATCAAATTTTTAGAGTTTGTATAACTCTATTCCTTTTTGTCTTGAAACATTTACTTGGATCCAAAAAATGTCTTCCTACACTCATAGTGGCCTCATGTACAATTTGGGATTTAGTAATATAGTCACACAATAAAAAATGGTTGAAGACCCCTATGTAGACAATGTTGCTTATGAGACATATGCTTATCCATCTTATAACACTCAAACATGGGCACAAAACCAAGACCCATTGGCTCACTATTTGGTTAACATGCATCCATACTCAGAGCAAGATCAATCAAAAATAGAGAAATACCTAACTACAATACCTATAGTTGAAGAACCATTTACTCAACAACCATAATATGTGACTACACCATCAACATATGATCCTTATTTTTTTGAGCGTCACTCATTAGAAACTAAGGATGAGATTTTAGTCAGATCTATAAAAGTAGGGGCTAAGTTTCTAGCAGACTTCCCCTATGAGAATTTGTCAAGTCTAGTAAGAATGCCTCATAACATACTGTATAGTCAATAGGCTTCTTCTAGCAACCCTCTAGCTCTAGTCCTGATAACATATCAAGACCCTAGTATGCTGGTCAAAGGAAAAGGCCTCATGGAGGATCACTTTATACAGATGCAAACAACATACCAAATTTACTCAAATCTAACACGTAATTTTAATAATATGACTATGTCAAATAAGCCTCTTATTGACTTAGCTCCTTCAACATGAGTTTTAATAAAATTGACTGGTTAGTAAAATTAGCATGTAGACCCATTTACGTAAAACACTTCAGTTGATAACTTTTTTCATATACCAATTATCAAAGAAGTATCTTCTACTTCTATGCAAAGTATCAAGAAAAACATAATGGACAATGTACAAGCAATATCTAATTCAAACCAACGTGGTGTAAGTACATAAACAACTAGTCTATAAATAAGTGTACCTTTAGTTAACACCATGAGTCATTTTCCAAATTAGGGAGTAGGATTTTATACATCCCAACCTCAACCAACTACTACCACTAATCCTCAACCAATTGCTTCTTCAAGCACTCAACCAACAGGATTAGGTAGCCATCTAACAACCAATACCATGCCTAAAAAATAGAATGTGACAAATATTACTCCTCCCCAACAGGTAATGAGTAGTGTTCCATAACAACAAGCATAATCAAATATGCCAACATAGTAGAGGCAAAACATATTGCCACCTTAACAGGGGGCAACCAATGTTCCACCTTGCTAGGTAGAAGTGAACATACCTCTTTCCTTGTAGACAAATATACAAATTCAAAGCTAAATGATGTCTAACCAATAATGTATGACTATTGGTCCAAAAAAAATTTTAAATCTCCAACATGCATCCGCTTCCTAACTAGGATTCATGTAACAAAAAGGTTCCAATGTTCCTCAAGTACCAATCAGACAACCTTTGCCTTTTGTACAGAAGATGCCACTAGTTCAAAGATAGGGTCTTTGTTCACAAGTCCCCCCTCAACAAAAAAGTTTGGTTAGTCAAAAACATGTCCCTATTCAACCCCAACATGCACAATATGTTCATATCCCTTCATCCCCATCTCAAAATCCCTAAAATAAAGCCTATATACCCAATCCAAACCAAAATATCACATAACCATAAATGCGATTTCAACAATAAAAACCTAATCCATGCATGCATATTCCTGGTCCATTTCCCAACCAAACCAACATACCCCAATAAATGCCTCCATCATACCCTGATCAAAGTGTTTCACTTATGACTGCTCAACCATCTACCCAGGCCAATATTCCACCTCAAACCAATGTTCCCTCTAATTTCTCACCCCAAGAACTACAACAGATGAAATATGTGATTGATACCATCCAAGATAGGAAACAAACCAAAAAGTTTAAGTTAGATGACATGTGTTCTTATCCATTTAACATGGAGTACTTGTAGATACCATTTCCCTTAGGGTATGAACCACCAAAATTGGACAAATACAAGGGGAAAGGTGACCCAAGGGTCATTTGATCTAGTTCTTTGTTTTATGCAAGATAGTGGCATATAATGACATATACCTTTTATTGTTGTTCCTAAGGAGTCTAGCAGGACAAGACTTAGAGTGATTTTTAAAGTTACGCAAGAATTTTATATCAAATTTTGATGATATTTTAGACAAGTTTGTGCAACACTTTTCATACAATCTAGAGCATGAGATTTCACTAGTTGACTTAATGTAAATAAATAAAAAGGCTGATGAAAGATTTGAAAGTTATCTACAATGATGGAGAGCCCTTGTAAGATGATTCACTCATAGTTTACCACATAAATAATTAGCTACTATATCTACCAAAAATTTACATAGTGAGATATCCTATCATCTAGAACTATAGTGTGCACATACCTTTAAAGAGATAATTAACAAAGGTTTGCTGATCGAGTGAGCCCTTATTAAAAAAGGTATCATCAAGCTTACTTTATCAAATTAGAATCAAGGTACCAATCAAGAAAATGGCCAAAACCAACATCAAGTCCCAGTGCAAACATCGCAACTGATATAGGCTAATAATAATGATAGACTAAAACAATTCAATCGTAACAAAAATGTTGTGGAAAATGGATTAATTGAATCATAACATGTCTAAATGGTGCAAAAAACATCTACTCAACCCATGTAACATATTCATATTATTCCTGATCCATAACCTTTTCAGTAATGCAACAAGCGCAACAACCCAGGCCCACACAACAAATGCAACAACCTTTGTCATTACAAACCCCTCCTCCAAGGAGAATAATACCTACTCATCGAATTTTTAGTGACCTTGGAGAACCTATTAAATTGGTGTTTCATAATCTTGCTGATGCTAATATAATTAGCTGACCTATACTAAAACATTATCTATTGGTACCACCAAAATGAATTCTATGAATATCATCAGGTTAATAGACGTAATTTACACCATTATGTGTAAATGAAAAATTTGATTTATAATATGTTTGAGAACGTGGAGATAACTTGGATGGGTCCAATCAAAACCTTAGAATCTTTCAAAACCCTTTTCCACAGCATAATAACTAACCATAGTAGTAACAACAACAACAATGACTAGTGCAACACCAACAACAATAGTTTCAACAACTAAGGTTAAACCAATAGAATCAACATAATCACTAACAACATAACCAACAACATAAAAATAATGGATAGAACTAAGGTCATAATGACAACAACTAATAGACCTACCATGTAGTTGTACATGAATACAATAGGGTTGTAGGCCATATCATTGCCTAATGACCACACACAAGTACACCAACAATCGAGACTTATCCTATCTAGTCTTCCACCATTTCCATCATTTGTTAGCAATCATGGTCCTATATTTAATCCCAATTTTGCAATCACAACTTAGTGGTCAAAGATTACCATCCTAGTCCCACATCTATCTACCACTTTTCCTATCACCCAACCAACCGTTATACCTCAGAACAATCCATTTAACACTGACCAAGAAAATATGTTTGACATTATAGAATAATTGCAAAAGACACTAGCATAGATCTCCATTTTAGACTTTTTGCATACATCAACAATCCATAAAAAAATTTAAATGAGTTCCTTAGCTAATCCACTAATTCAAGTGACATATCCCTTGATAAATTCCAAGCTTTGGTTGGACACGTAGCTCTAACCCAACAAGTCACTTTCAACCAAAATGATATGTCATCCCTTGGCCCCTTATATAACAACCCCTTGTATATTAAAGTTTGCATAAAGCAACACAAAGTGAAACATGTGCTTATAGATAATGGTTCAAGTCTAAACATAGTGTCTCTATACTCATCAAGTTTCTTGGGTATATGACATTAGATCTCCAAGTAGAAATGATAACCATCAAAGCCTACAACAATGAAGAATGAGAATCATAAGGCACTATCTGTTTACCAGTTATCCTTGTGCCCTTGACCCATGATACAGTTTGCCATGTGCTAGATCTTGATTTGTCATACAATATGATTTTGAGAAGACCTTGGTTACATGAAATTCATGCAGTCTCATCAACATTGCACCAATGTATCAAGCTCTCCCATTCAAGGGTAGAAGTTTGTATACTAGGAGATTTGCATCCATACGAGCACTACAAACACCTAGAGGCTGAGTTCAAGAGCTATAACTATCATGTCAACATGAATCCAATGGCCAAGTAGGATAAGGGAAAGGAAATAGTACTTGATTTGCTAGAGGATAACTGCATTGATCCTAATACCCTTGATTCCCTTTCCCACATGCCACCTCCTGAGATATCCAATCATTATACCATTTCACCTAATGGCCCAAGAGAGTATTTGACCCATGATACCTTTCACATTTCAAACCTTCCATAGAACCTGAGGTCCTTTAGAAGACCTAAATACAAGCCACTTTGTCTAGAATGGCAACAAAAGTGCAAAGGTAAAAAGTATAGTCCATGACTTATCATGTTTATACCAACATCGGGCCTATAACAGGACCCTTTTAAAATGGGATAAATCATGGTTTTACAATGACAAGCAGGCCAATTGTTATGAGAATGTAAAGCATCATATTCCCAATAGGATCATGAAGAATTAAGACTATGAAGGAGCAAGCCTTGGACCAAATCAACAAGGAACACTTGAGATGATTTCCATGACTAGATATAAAGGGCCCTATGGAATTGGATTTAAACCACCTGGAGGTGACCCCATGTACCTTAATCATGTTCCATCACCATCAAATAGTGATGATGATGCCAATAATGAATTAGAGTCTAATCATAGCCTTTTTGATGACCTAGTTGAGATCAACCTATTTAACCCTCGTTCTTTTTGTACTTTTAGACCAGTCATTTGTCACAACCCACTACCATTATATTATCCACAATTGATAGAATAGGGCCAACAAGAATCTAACATGTCAATTGATGAGTTTGAAAATGATGAGGCTTTCTATGATTTTTTAGACCTTAGAGATAATGTTCCATTGGGGGACCATAAATCAGGGTTGTCAATCAAGTTAGATCCTGAAGCCTCTTTTGGATAATGGGCAAACACCCTTAGCCAAAAAATAAAAAATAAAACATTGAGGTCCCAAAGTGAAAACCTTTTTGAGGCACTTTTTAACTAGGGAATAAGTAAAGAAAAAGGCCAGTCTAGTAGTGAAAACTTGTTTAAGACATTATTAGATGGGGGTGTTCAATCTTCCTCAAGCATAGCTCAAGAGACCACCAATGACAAACTTGTCTATGAGCCTTGAGTTCAGTTTTAAAGAACAACAAGCCTTTGATTGAATCATTTAGAAGTTTCCAACATTTTTTTTACATGGACAATCATCCCATTAGTGGACTTTGATTCATCATGTCTAGGGGAACTCAAAGAGCCAATCCTAACAGAGGACTCTAACATTGAAAATTAGTTAAAATATTTGCCCACTGTCCTTGAAGATGGTTCAACCCTTCTAGTAGATGACACAATAGAGGTGAACATCAGGTCCCTAGACAACCCAAATTGGATCAAGCTAAGAATGTCCTTTACTGAGAAGGAGCATGAATTCCTTACAACCCTTTTGAGGCAATTTATTGATATATTTGCATGGGCATATTCTAACATGCCAGGTTTAGACCCCACCTTAGTTATGCACCAACTTATTGTAAATCCTTATGCCAAACTAGTAAAATAAAACTTACATAAGATGCATCCTTGTATTGCTATATTAGTGAAGAAAGAGTTGGAAAAAATATTGGAATTAGGATGTATTTGATCGATTGACTACTCAGAGTGGATCTCTAATTTTGTGTCAGTTAAAAAAAAACTAGAAAGAATTAGAATATGTATTGATTCCTGAGATATAAACAAAGCTTATCCTAAGGATGAATTTCCTTTACCAAAATTCAACATGATAGTTGACTCCACAATGGGTTATGAAATTATTTCATTAATGGATGGCTTTTCAGGGTATAATCAAATCAGGATAGCACTAGAAGACCAACATAAAACAATGTTCACCACTCCATAGAGAACATTCTATTATCAGGTTAAGCCATTTGGTCTTAAAAATGTAGGGGCCACCTATCAAAGAACAATGCCAATCATATTTCATGATATGATGCATGACATTGTTGAACACTATGTTAATGACATTCTTGGCAAATCAAAGATCAGGGTCGATCATCTAGTAGTGCTACACAAAATATTTGAAAGACTAAGTGAGTACAAAGTTAGGCTTAATCTTAAGAAGTGTGTCTTTGAAGTCACATCAGGAAAATTGCTAGGCTTCATTGTGTCTCATCGAGGCATTGAAGTCGATCCAACCAAAGTCCAAGCCATAACAAGGATGCCACCACTGACTAATTTGAAGTAGCTCTATAGTTTGTAGGGTAAGTTCCAGTCTATTCGATGCTTCATATCATAGTTGGCCAACAAATGCCATCCTGTTATGCATATTCTAAAAAAGGGAGTCACATTTCACTAGGATGATCATTACCATACAAATTTTTAATAGTTAAAGGATTATCTAGCGAATCCACCTATTTTGTTTCCTTCTATGATAAGAAATCCATTCTTGTTGTATCTATTTGGTACTGACAATGCCTTGGGGGTACTTTTGGCTTAGCATGATGATAATGGAAAAGAACACGCTGTGTACTACTTAAGACATACACTAGTCAGGTATGAACATAATTATATGCCCATAGAAAAATCCTATTTAGCATTGGTCTTTGTAGCTTAGAGACTTCACCATTACATGTTAAAAAATAAGACCATGGTTATTTTAAAAATATATTTACTCAAGTATCTACTATCTAAAATAAATTTATAAGGTTTCATGGCTAAATGGATCATGCTTCTCAGTGAATTTGATATAGAGTATGTCAACCAAAAATACATTAAGGGGAAAGTTCTTATAGATCAGCTTGCTGAAGCACCCCTTACTAATACATAACCACTCATTTCTATTTCTTGATGAATCCATAATGACCATCATTGACATGCCTCTTGAGGAGTAGCACTAGAAGTTATATTTTGATGAATCATTTACAACACATGGATCAAGGGTAAGCCTTTTATTTATTATACCATAGGGGGATCTAAACCCTAAATCATTTAGGATCAACTTTCCTTATACCAACAACATGACCAAATATGAAGCATTTGTTATAGGGCTTTGATAGGTAGTACAATGGAGCATATCTCATCTCAAATTTTATGGTGATTCTCAATTAATCATCAATCATGTTACATACCACTTTCAGACCAAAGATGACAAGTTGGTTCAATATAAGGCCATGGTTGACACTCTCAAGTAACAAATTATTGACATTTAGTTTGAGCATATACTAAGGGTAAGTAATAGTACCACCAATGCTATGGCTACTATTGGATCTTTGATTCGACAAATGAACACAACTAAAGAATATTAGTTCCTTATTAATAATTTATTAGCATCAGCTCATGAACCTTTAACCATCATGATGATTTGTGATATTGTTGGTCCTAGATCTATCTGGTACTCAGACCTTTAAAAATAACTCCATGACCAAATTATACCACCTAACCTATCTCAAAATCAGACCAAAGCCTTCATCCACCAAACCACTTGTTATACCTTACTCAGATCAACCCTTTACCATCATATTTTTAATGGAACTCTACTTCATTATTTAACTTTCATAGAATATAAACTAACATTACAGGAATTTCATGAAGGAGTATGTGGAGCCCACACCAGTAGGGTAGTCCTATCCAAAAATCTCTTGCATACTGGTTTTTATTGGACCATAATGGATGCATATGCAACTGCACATGTAAAGAAGTACAAGTGTCAATTGCATGCTAATATGATTCATGCCCTGACCAAGACTCCGCAACCAATGTTCACACCATGGCCATTTTCTACATGGGGCCTTGACCTCATTAGAAAGATAAATCCCAACTCATTCGATAGCCATAAACATATCTTTACTGCCATTGAATATTTCACTAAGTGGGTTAAAGCTATACCCCTCACATGACTAGAAAATAAATTTCCAAATTCATCTCTAATCATCTCATCTAATGCTATAGTATCCCTTCTAACATTATATCTAATAATGGAGGATAATTCATGAACAAGGATGTCAAAAAGTTATATATTGAGTATAAAATCAAATAATATTTTTACATAACATATTACCCATAAAGTAATGGCTAAGTTGAAGCATCAAACAAAACCATTATCAATATCCTAAAAAATATTTTCAATAATGCTAGCTACAATTGACACCTTCAAATATTATACACCCTTTGGGCATACCGCACTAATCACCATACCCCCACAGGAGCCACTCCATACTCACTTGTTTATGGCATTAAGGACATTCTTCCCATTGAGGTTGAGTTGCCTTCTCTACGCATCTCTTTCAAGCATGTCTTGGATGACAATGACTACCAAGTATCTCACCTACAAGAGGTAGAACTACTCGATGAAAAATGCAAGGATGTAGTAAATAATCTCCAAGCCTAGTAAAACTGACTCTGAGGCCACTAAAATTGATGCATGAAATGTAGAGAATTTAAACTTGGTGATCTTATCCTTAAAGAGAACCAAAAGAATACCATGGTGTAAAAGAAGCATAAAGGAAAATTTAAACCCAACTAGGCTAGTCATTTCAGCATTATGATAAACTATAAAATAGGAGCATATAGGCTTGCCACACTAGACAAAAACAAAATTGATCAGCCAATGAACATTATCCACCTCAAGTGATACTATGCTTGAATGACTTGGTGTACTATCTATAAGGACCATTTCAAGTTGTACCATATTATCAATATTCTTCTTTGTACTATACCATTTTATCATTCTATCATCTTACCAACCTATCACTTTCCCTATCACTTAACCATTCTACCATACCTTTCCCATCAATTGAGTTATTTTTCTCCCTCCCTATCTAGCTCTATGACCTTGGTTCCATAACCACTTTTAGCAAGAGGATTCCAATTTAGTTTTAGTAGTCCTTTCAATCATTCTAGATAGAGGCCATATTTTGGAGCAGTAAGATAGGAGTTTGGTAGTTACATCCTTCATTTTTTGTTTCATTATATCTCATCAATCTTGTTACTAATTATAATTGCCTATGGGAAAATTAGTATCATTGACCTATGCCATTGTATCCTATTTATAACCACCTATGGGAAAACTAGGGGAAACATTTATTTATCATGCCTTGACATGCCAACTTGCCATTCTTATGTCATACTATACCTTTATACCAACTATGCCTATTTTTAATTTGAATTGCTTACTACACTAGTCAGATTCCTCTACTGTAAGGTGGAACTACAATGACTTGAGGTCCCATCCTGGGACTATGTAGGCAATGCTCGATACTTGTTGAGGTCAGCTCAATCAACCTAAGCCACACTCTCATTATTTTGTCAGTAACCTAAGCCATGCTCTTGTCATTTTACGATCACCTTAAGCCATGCTCTCACTATTTTGTAATCAACCTAAGCCACACTCTCACCATTTTATGAGAATCTTAAGCCATGCTCTCATCATTTTATGAGCAACCTAAGCCATGCTCTCATCATTTTATGAGCAAATTAAGCCACACTCTTTCTATTTTGTGAGTAACCTAAGCCATGCTCTTATTATTTTACGAGCAACCTAAGTCATGTTCTCACCATTTTAAAATATTAGACCATTTAATTTCTCATCATTCTCAACTGAGTTGAGTTACTCTAGAATTCCAAAAATAGTAGAAAATCATTTAGAAAAACCAAAAACATTGACCACTTCTTTGCCTTAAAGATTTTGGGAACCATCACTAAGTCACAAGCAAATCACTTATTCCTTAGTTTCCCCATCCTTTTTGGCCCTTTATCCCATGCATTTGACATTTTGTGAGCTCATTCCTATTCTTATATCTCATCCATTATATTTATTTTTCATCAGTTATCATTTTCTTCCTATTTCCTAGGATAACTACATTTGGTCTAAAGTTTTTGTTGGATATTATGTCCATGGAACTATGTAGGCAACACCACTTACCTAGTGCATATGGAGACAACTCAACCACCCCCTTCATTTTATTCTATTCCCCCTGTCATGTTTGTTTGATAAGTTGTCGCCTATTTTCTAAGAGTAATGTTTATCACATGGTTTAAGTTGTATTGTCTGTACTAACATTAAGACTAACTGTTATTTGTT